>OZ020508.1:14215021-14585577 GCA_963971375.1 Platycheirus rosarum
GCGTATGATAAGTTCATTAAATTCTGATCTTGACAGCATTGTACAATGGGGAATAAGAAACCGCGTAGAATTTAATGCTTCGAAAACACAATGTTGTCTTTTGTCGTTAAAGCGAAATATACCCCTAATGCCTCTATCCATGAGTGGCACTTGCATAGAGGAAACCAACCACCTCTCAGTTCTCGGTATGTGCATTACAGACCACCTTCTGTGGAATGACCACATATTTGACGTTGCCAAAAATGCCGCGAGATGTTTAGGTTTCCTTCGAAGATGCAAGAAGTTCTTCACCCCGTCTGATCTGGCTACAGTATACAAAGCATATATTCGCCCTAAACTTGAGTATAACTCCCACATTTGGGCAGGTGCTCCAGTAACCCACTTGAGTTTTCTAGATAGAATACAAAAAAGAGCTTTAAAAATGATAGGCGATCGAACAATAACAGAAACATCTACATCTCTGGGGCACAGACGTATCCTGCCTTTCATTATTCTATCGCTACTTCCATAAACAATGCTCTAGCGAAATAGCCAGTTGCATTCCTCCCCTGAAACGCTTTAACCGTAATACTCGCACTGCAAGGAATGCCCATCATTATACCCTTGAGCCCAACTTCGGACGTACTGTCAAGTACAGGGATTCTTTCTTTAGTCGTACCACGCGAATGTGGAATGCCTTGCCAGACTCTGTTTTTCCCTCCCACTTTGAAGTGCAGAACTTTAAAACAAATGTGTGCATCGTTACCTCCTTTCACATCCTTCCCTATTTTCCTAAAGCCCTCGCTGTGTTTAATTAACATTATAAGGGTAGTCAAAATCCCTTTAGTGCGGGCTAATTATAAAAAAAAAAAAAAAAAATGTTAAGGCAATATACTCGACATTATTTAAGCTGGGTCATTCGAGTCATTCGGTAGACCTTTATAAATAATACTGCTTCAAAATCTATCCTATAGTAATGTTGAACGATTTTTCAGGGATACTTTTAACTATTTAAAGTTTAGTGCACAAAGACTAAAGATTTAAAGAGCTGCCAAACATGTTTTATATACCAAAACTTTAGTTAAGCTCTACACGCTAGCAATCTTTTTGAAGCTTTCAAAAAAAGGAAGTTGAACGGCAAGTAGCTTTGCAGCATTTTCTCTTAAGATTTAGGTTTATTATGTATATATAATATATATTTAGTAATTTATTTGTATTTTATGTATATTTATGTTTTATTTTTTGTATGGGACACTTTTTACGTTGGGGACACCTTTTTGGGCACTGAAAATTTTCAGCGGTAACACTGCTAACCACTAAGTCACAAACCATGTTTCCATAAACCGTCTGTGTCTTGTGTATCCGACGAATACGAGTCGGGTGAGATGTCACTCGAGAGATCACAGTCGAGTCGAGTAACAATCGGTTCTCCACAACTCTAGTGAGAGCCAAAAACATGACACGACTCTGAAAATGTTGAACACACCCTTTGCATTGTAACTGGGACCGACCCATAGAATCCGTTGTGTCCGGTTGTGCGTTCCGTTGCCTGAGCTTTTTACTGTTGCCGGATTGGGGTGTCGCAATGAATACTTTGTTTCAAATACACATTTTAACCCTTAGTGCTTAGACGGAAGGGATTTTACTTGAGACAAAAAATAAAGTTCAACATTTTAAAACTCCAACAAAATTTAATTCAGTGTTAATTTGAAAAAATTGTTTAATATTCATCTTTCATTTCTTTGAACATTTGGCTCGATTTATATGTCAATTATTTACCCTCAAAAAAATACCTTGTTTTATTTCCAAATAGTACTTTTTTATAAATTAAGATTATATTTTTTGTAGAATATCCCATAGAATACTGAAATTCTGATGCTCAATTTCTGATGCTCTGATTTCACCAACAAAACAAACTAAAACATACAATCATCATCATCATCGGCGCAACAACCGGGATCCGGTCCGGGCCTCCTTCAACAAATTCTTCCATACATCCCGATCCCAATGTCTGCCACGTTGTCTTCTACCATAACAAGTACCGCAAAAGACTTCCGAGTTGGTTCCTCTTCGCTCATGCGAGCTAGGTGTCCAGCCCACCGGAGTCTACCGAGCTTTATTTTTTCAACAACATCTGCTTCGAGATTGATTTCATACAATTCATGATTGTATCTTCTCCGGAATCGTCCTTCCCCACACACGGGGCCAACAATTCTCCGTAAGACTCTCGAACGCGGATAAGAGATCAGAGTGCCTTTTTGTAAGCACCCAAGTCTCGGATCCGTATGTGACTACTGGTAAGACCATAGTCTTGTACAGCAGCAGTTTGGTTTTTATGGTAAGGTTTCTGGATTTAAAGAGTCTTGACAGACTATAGTAGGTTTTGTTGGACTTCAGCAGCCGCCCGCGTATTTCTCCCTCCATATTGTTATCGGCTGCTACTTTTGACCCAAGATAGTTAAAGGATTGCACTACTTAAAGTTCGTGCTCCGCTATCCTGATGGTTGTACCAACATTTCTCGCAGACGTTGCCGCCATGTACTTAGTCTTCCCTTCATTTATGTGCAGCCCCAGGTATTTTGCCGCTTGCTCGACCTGGGTAAAGGAGTCTTGTACAGCTTGTTGGCTTCTGCCGATGATGTCGATGTCGTCTGCGTAAGCTAGTATCTGGCTGGACTTGGTAACGATAATCCCTCTTGTTGACGTGCCAGAGTCACGGATTGCTTTCTCCAACGCCAGGTTGAAGAGGATGCAAGCCAGACCATCCCCTTGTCGGAGTCCATTAAAGATGTGGATTGGTCTGGATAGCAAACCGGCTACTTTTATTTGGCTTGTGAGGTTGGTCATGGTCAGCCTACATAGTCGTGTCAATTTATTTGGGATGCCGAATTCTCTCATGGCCTTATAAAGTTCTACCCTGGCTATGCTATCGTAGGCGGCTTTAAAGTCTATAAAAAGATGGTATGTTTGGATATTAAATTCCACACTTTTTTCCATCACCTGCCTAAGGGTAAAGATCTGATCATTTGTTGATTTGCCTGGTATAAAACCACATTGATATTTGCCGTGAGCTGACCGTTCAGCAGTTCATTAAAGTACACTTCCCATCGCTCCAGAATGCCTTCAGGATCGGTGATCAGATTACCCTCTCCGTCTTTACAATATGTACAACGTGGTGTGTATTGCGACATGTTTCTGACGGATTGGTAGAACTTCCGCGCCTGGTGCGGACCTTGCTCTCTATTTTTTTCCATTTCACAGACAATGTTTTTTTTCCCAGGCTGCCTTTTTTCGTCTGTGATGTCTTTTTTCTATTCTTCTGAGCTCTTTATATTCATCTTCGCGTGCCCGCGTTCTATGAGACTGTTGCATTGCTCGGTATGCAGCATTCTTACGTTCAGACGCTAGTTTGCATTCATCATCAAACCAGTCGCTCCGATCTCTGCGACTACTGCCTAAGATGGTATCAGCAGTACTAATGACTTTGTTCTTAAGGCGTGACCATTTTTCTTCTCCGCCCGGCATTCTGTCCCCAGGACTTACTCTTCCCTCATCGAGCTCTCCGAGGGCGAGCCTCAGTGCGCGACTGTATTGGTTGCTTTTGCATTCATCGCGTAGGGCAGCCGTGTTGATTCGAGCTTGACCAGCGGATGCAATACTTCTTCGCATAGCAATCCGCCCTCGGAACACCATACCAACGAGATAGTGGTCCGAGTCGATGTTGGCACCTCGATACGTTCGTATCGTCCTCAGGCTCGAGTAGTGGCGGCGATCTATCAACACGTGGTCAATTTGGTTACAAGTGACTCCATCAGCCGATACCCAAGTGACTTTGTGGATATCCTTACGCGGGAGGCTGGTACTCGCAACGACCAATTTTGTTCTCTCTACAAGTTCGTAGTACTCCTTCGAACTCCTCAGTAGGTGCGTGAACGTTTATGAGGCTGATGTTATTGAATTTGCCTCGCACGCGAAGGGTGCATAGCCTTTCATTTATTGCGTTAAAGCCGATGACGGTAGGCTTCATTTTTTGGCTGACTAAGAAGCCTACCCCGAGCACATGGTGTTTTGAGTGACCGCTAAAATATATGTCGTATTCTTTTTTCTGCAAAACACCATTCCCTGGCCATCTCACTTCCTGAAGTGCTGTTATGTCAGCATACAACATACAATGAATGTGCCAATAGAACGGTCTTAGAATACTTCCGGACGTTCCCGGACTGCCAATCGAAAATGATATAAATGTTGAATTGACGTTTCAAAAAAAAATCTTTTTAAACATGAATGATTTCTTACAGAAAAAGAGTCGTTTTCGAGTTCAGGAATATGTATGTTTCATTCGAGTGTCATTTGACGATCGACATTCAAATTGGGGAATACCGATAATTAGTGAATCGTGTTCGAGAATACCAATTTGTCGATCTCACATGAAAACTTACTCGACTCGTATTCAGGAATAGGGCCTCTTTATTATATATATATATGTATATTAACTATTGTAATATATAATATTTATATTAACATATAAATATATATAAATAGCGCGAATAATTATCAATTATTAAATTATTATTTTAGAAATAATTAAAACAAATTTTAAATTACATTTGATTAAATCAATAGACTACCCAAGCGAATAGAATATTTCATTTTGCGTTATCTTGATTTTTTTTTGATTTATTAACTAACGACTTAATTCACAAATCTAATTGCATAAAAAAGTCTACATACATTGTATTGTAAATGTACTCACTAAATGCATTTAAAAATAAAAACAAAGTTGCTGACCCACGGTTTCATTTTGTTCATCTAATATTATTTTGTAATGAGTATGAGACATAAAATATGTTTGATTTCCATTACAAAAAAGACATCTTCAGACAAATAGAAACCAAGAACTTACCTACATATATGCTTTTATTTAATCAAAACTTACAAGAGTACTACAAATTTGATTACAAATAATGATAGAAACTCACAGTTTGAAAATCTAGGAGCTCGTGTAAAGTTAATGTGTTAATTTCCTAGTTTCCTAGTGGCAATTGAGATGTCACATGTCAGTAAGCAAAAAAGGAGTTAAATTATGAAAGAACAATAAAAACGAATCAGTAGTTCATACACAACGACGCGTTGTGCTACAAAGAACAAATTCTCTCCAATGAAGGACAACGTTAACGACATTGGCTTTGTCTTACGATGGCTGGTCTATTTGTTCCGCATATTCGGTTACTTTCCTATTTCAATTGGTTCGAACACTTTCAATAGTAGATTCTTCTTTCTGTGGACGGTTACTCTCATAACAACAATTAACATTTGCCTAGCATTGGTTTGTGTATACAAAGAACAATTTTTGTATTTCCGAGATACATTTGGATTGTTCAATGATTTTTTGAAAATCACTACGATTGCTTTATCCCTGAATGTGTCTGCCTTGCAATCTTTAGTAATGCGACAGAGTGAAAGGCGTTTTTGGACATTTTACATCAAATTGCGTTCACGTCGAGATCCACAAGTTAAATATCAAAGTTTTTGTAGTCAATTACGAGAACACAAGATATTCCTTTTTAAATTTATTTCAATGATTCTACTGAATATATTGGTTACTTGTGTGTTTATAATATTTTATGTTGATATGCCTGCACAATTGGTGTATTTTTGGAGTATGTTTATACCACTAACTGTTTCAGAATTTGTACGCAACTCGCAGTTTGTGCTTTATATGGATTTAATACGCATCGAAATCGAGTTTCTTCAAATGGAGTTAAAAACTGTTGTGGAGCTTACTAAATGGGAAGAACCAAGAAGATCATTCCCACATTTCAACGAATTCATCAGGACATGTATTGTCGAGAAGCAGAAAGTTTATCAAACAATTTATGATATGTGCCAGAGCTTTCAAATGGCTTGTAATTGGTCGATGATAGTCCATTTGCTGAGAGGATACACCCGCATTGTAGTCGATTCTTACTTTTGTTTGTGGACATTTATGGTCAATAGTGATTCAATAGGTGAGTGAACTTAAATATTGTTCTCATTAAATGACATTGTATGCTAGTTCAAAACAAGAATCATCTAAATTACGATTCAAGTTTATTTTACAAGATGATGACGGTTAAAATATTAAGTCATCTAAATTATGCTTAAGGGTGAACTGGAGAAAATGCTTTTTGGAGTAGCCCTCATCTTAAAATAGTTCACATTTGAAAATTGCAGAGGAAAGAGTAAACAAAATTGTAAGTTGGAAAGACTCTTGCCAATAACAAGTTCTTAATCTTCTACAGGACGTCAAATTATTAATTAAAAATTACATACATATGAATGCACTGTTGCGTATGAGTGATTTTTTTTGCAAAATACATTGAAAATTAATTTTTATTTATTTTTAAACAAATATAAAAAAAAAGTATGAACTACACAGTGCGTATCTTTTGTCAAGGGCTTAAGAAAATTAAGTTTCGTTACAACCATCCCAATGTAGTTCTATGCTTTTAAAGAAATTGTCTTATGCAATTATTAATTCTTACGACTCACTTGTCAACCATGAGAACCATTTAGATATTTATCTTCAGCTAATTGAGATTATTGGACTGCATGTATCTGAATGTATGTTTAGTATATTAGTATACCTATTGCAATATTGGTATTCCATTTTGAGGTTGAAACCCATTTCTTTTCAGCTTAATTAGAATTTTGTGTAAAATTTCTTCGACAAGCATTTGAAAATTGATTCAAAGAACTCTGGGGATATCCAGAACCAGAATGTGATTATCTTCGCGACAATGAAGCACGACAAAGACACCGGATATGTTTTGCGATGGCTTCTGAACTTATTTCGTATCTTCGGCTACTGCCCAATTTCAATATATTCAAATTCCGTCAAGAATCGACTCTATTTTCTGTGGACCATTATAATCATAACATCTTTGAATCTTAGATTGTTGTTTGTGTTTTTATATAAAAACAGATTTTTGTTCTTAGAAGATTCGTTCGGAACTTTCAGTGATATTCTAAAGCTCAGTGTTACTATTGTGTCGTTAAATGTATCCGCTTTGCAATCGCTAATGATGCGAAATCACGAAAGAAACTTTTTGATTTTGTACATAAAATTACGTTCACGACGAAATCCAGTTGTAAGGGAACAAACTATTTGTAGTCAATTGTTAGAATACAAAATATTGATTTTGAAACTACTATTCATGATATCCTTAAATATTGTGGTGTGTCTTTTATTTAAAATATTTTACGATGATATGCCAGCAAGAATGTCAAATTTTTGGTTTATGTTTCTACCGTTTTCGGCTGTTGTGATAATTCGGAATACACAATTTGTCTTCTATATGGATTTAATACGTATTGAAATCCAAAATCTGGATATGGAGTTGAGAATTCTTGTGGAATTTACTCAGTGGGAAAAGCCAAATAGATCATTTCCGCAATTTGACGAGTTTTTACGAAGACGTATACTCGAGAAGCAAAAACTGTATGATATGGTTTTTGAAATGTCACAAAGTTTTCAAACAGCTTGCAATTGGTCAATGGTGGTGCACTTGTTGCGAGGATATACCCGTATTGTAGTGGATGCATATTTTTGCCTCTGGTCATTTACTATGAAAACGGATCCAATAGGTAAGTTCTTAGAGGAAATTAATTTAAGAGTTTGGGTGTTAGTTGGATTGTTGGATGTTAGATTACTTATATTATGTACGTCATAATTGGAGTGGAGCTTTTTTTCTAAAAGCTTTCCAATACAACGGAAACTTATGTACATCTCTTAACCTGTTTACAGCTCCAATCGAATCTTTAGGTTTAATACTTTTTGACCTTATGAGGGGCGGAATTTATCATATGTCACCATACTCACCCGACATCAATATCATAGAAAACGTGTGGGGATGGCTGGTTCGTAAAGCTTACGGGTCTAGTAAACAATATTCCAACAAAGCGGAACTAATTGAAGGGATCAACTGTGCTTGGTCAGTCATTTCCTTGGACTACATATATTGGATTGTACGAATCGCTTTCCAATCGAATTTATGAGTTCATTCTCAACAAGAAAGGATCAACACAATATAAGTTATTGATTTAAAAGCTTAACAAACATGAAATAAAATGATATGTGCTAACCTGATGACCCAATTTAAATTTATTTGTATTGTGTTATTTTCTAAAATAAATTATAAAAAAACATTACAAAATGGAAAAATATTATTTTTTGCTTTATTTTACTATGAATTGAATTGGCCATAACCAACAATAATTTTAAAAAAGGTTAGTTTATTTAATTTGGCTGGAATAATTAACGCGAAGGGATGTGCTAAATTGATGACGCGCAGTGTACCTTTCTCAGGTGTTGTTTTTTTTATGAATTTTCATTTTATCTTTACCTTATGACTACTTATGTAAATGCTAGACAAAAATCTTAAAACTAGCTAAAACTATCAACTTAATTAACTTACTGGCCCTGTGCGGGCACTCTAAATTAATCTTCAAATTTATATTAATTGCCTTTCGGTCTAAAATATCTTAAATTAATCTTAACTCTAGCGGGTTTTTTCACCCAAAAAAAACTGGGTATCAATATCAATTTTCTTAACTTATTTTATGTTACTTGAAACCAATTTAAAATAAACTAAAAAATAGACTTAAAATAACTTAAAATAAAACTAAAATACTTTGATCTAGAACAGCCACAACAAGCTTTTTTTAAATTTTATGTTTATATACATACATAAATATATATATATATATATATTATATACATATTTTTGGTGCCGCCGTGACTGCCCTGTCTAGCTAAAAGATACCTTTTTAAATTTGTGAGCCGACCATAGGCGATAAGTAATAAGTAATTAACTATTTTGGCTTAGCCACCAAAATTTAGTTATCTATCCTGCTTGTGTTGGCCCCGTTGTATAAAACCTCGTTGGAATAATAGTGTTTGTACTCCGACTCTGCTGTTCTATAAAGTCTGAGACAAGTGCGAAGACACTGTCTCTCGAACACCCGATCCATTAGAGATGATGCAACGTTGAACCACCCATGGCATCCGTAGGCAATCATCGGTCTGATGAGGGCAATGTAGCAAATCACTTTCACCCTGCTATCAAGGCGGCTGCTATAAAACAATGCAAAATCAGTCCAGAACAGCCTCTACATGTCGATTGAAATATAGATACTGATCCAACCAGATACCAAGGTACTTTACCACATCTTTACTCGCCAGTGGATGTTGATGTGGACCAGCTATCACTAGCTTGCGCCAGTTCTTTCTCATATCCCTAGAAGCCCTAGACAAAGGGGTTCTAAACAGCATAGTTTCACATTTCTGGAAATTAATTTTAAGCTTCCAATCATTACAATATTGCTGAATTTTATCTAAATCACGTTGCAAGAGAATTTTGACTTCAACTTTTGGACCTGTTCTGTACGCAACTAGATCGTCGGCATACGCAATTGCACGAAGTAGACTCCCAATGAGATCACTATGGTGTAAATACTAAAGAGAATCGGCGAGTTGACCGCCCTCTGTTGCAGACCGTTTTTTATATCAAACGTCGTGGTAGATGTTACATTGCCACATACAAACATATATACATAGCAGTGGTTTACTTATGCCCCATCTGGTTAGCGTCAGATAAAGACCCTCTAACCATACGGTGTCGAAAGCCTTTTCCAGATCAACCAGACAGATTGACTGGAAGTTAGTTAATTTATTAAAGTTACGCCCCAACTCTTATATTGGTTTTGAATAATGTCGAATGTAAAGTTCTCTCTAAAGTGAGTTTTTTTTTAATTTATGTAGATTTTGATTTTATGGAATAAAACTTCCAAAAGGAGATTCAACACCTTTCAACTTTGTATTAGTGTTTTGTGATTGTGAACTGCAGTTCATGAATTTTTTTTTTACTCAATTCCATTTCCAATTAATTTCACATCAAATAGAGATAAAAATGCGTAGAAAAATTAATTGATCTAAATTATATCTTACGCAAAACAATCCATTTATCAAACAGAAGAGATCTTTTTGAGATAAGACGAAGCAATTAAGAATAATTGCCATGTTTGATGATCCCCTCCAACTCAAAACCACCAGTGCCTTCCAGACAATCAATATAGGCGGTTAAAAGTAATGGAAGACAACATTTGCCCAGTTGTCCGTTGGCATTTTAAAATATTTCGATTATTTTGTTTCTCTCCAATTTCACTCAGTACTCAACCCAAATCCATTCGCACTGAAGAGCTTTTGTGGCTTTTATGGAGCATTTTCATAGCTGTATCTTTTACCTTCTTATCGTTTGCTTTCTATTCAGTTCATGAAATGTTTTTATTAACTGGCGAACGTTTTGAAGTTTTTGTCGATTGCATTAAAATTTTCACCACATTATTGAACGTTCACATTTGTACTTTAGAACCGTTATTTAACAAACGTAATGAACGGAATTTCTGGAGACAATACATTCTTTTAAGTTCACAACGCCAATTAATTTCAGCTCCTCTCTGGTCACAAGCCAAAGAGTACAAGTGGTTCCTTCTCAAATTTTACATATATTTCGTAGTCAATCAAATCTGTGAAAGCTTTGTTATTGTTTCGATTTCAAACAATACCACATTGGAAATATCTTTTTGGGCAATATTCGTTATCTACAATTATTTTTTGAGATTCAAAACAATGCAGTTGATTTTCTATTTGGATTTGATTAAAGTTGAGATTGAGTGTCTTGACAAAGATCTGCAACTTTTGGTTGAATACACTCAATTCGGTTTAAAGCAGTGTACTTTTTTTAAATTCGATGAATTCATTCTTAGAGGTATAGTTGAAAAACAAAAGGTTTACGAGAATATATTTGAAATGGTCGAGTGTTTCAAGAGTGCCAGTGGGCTGTCAATGGTGGCCAATTATTTTAAATGCTATGTAAGAGTATTGATTTATTGTGGTTGGTTCTCTTGGTCGTTGTATAATTCGCAACTAACTTACAGTTGGTGAAATTGTTTTTTTTTTTGTTTGTGTTTGGTTTTAATTTTTTGAATGTCATTTCAGAGGACGTGCTCTTGATTCCGGCTATTTTGGAAATACCTATGTTCTTACTAACTGCTAAGAGTTGTATGACTGCGGTGAGTATGAAATACGTTCATCATTTTACTGTTTCAATAAGATTTGATATTAAGGATTACCGTTTCACATGATAAAATGGTCACATTATTGAGCATTGTGTTGCTCCAAAACTGGAACCTTAATCCTGAAACAATTTGTACATTGTCTTGATTGGTTTTGAAAAAGCAATATATTATAAACACGAGATAAGGAAACGAGACTTTTCCGAAATCTACAAAGGAGTAAATACAAATTAAAAATCTCTGTCGGTATCAAGTCCGGTGTAATTTATTAAATTTTTGAATCTTTTTCTTTTTTACTGTCATTGCTCCTTAGTCAAGGATACATATTTATCTATCCTCAGAAAATTAAAAAATTCTGTTAAGGTGTCCAAACAAAAATTTGTTATTTCCGAGAATAAATACATAAGTATGCTATATATGGTTTAGTAACCACATATTTTAACTTATTTGTTTTCTTCTAAATAAAATGACTACAGGGACGGGGATATTTCTGCAGCGTTTCCCCGCTAGTCGTAAGAGGGAAAGGTATTTTGTTTAAATAATATAATATTTTAAATATGTTTCTGTATGGAACATTGCCTTTTAGAATGCAAGTGAAATATGAAGAAGAAAATGTTTTGATTCCTAATAAATAACAAACTTCACTCAGAACTTGACGCATTTTATGTCCAAGTGCTCAGTGTAATCTGTTATCTTCTTCTTTATTTTTATATATATTAGTGGAATAAGTCCATCAAAGTTTATTTCGAGATATTTGAAGTTTAATAAAAAGACGTTCAAAATATTCAGGGAACACAAAAGAAATATTCCATTCTTGCAGATTAACAACAATCACGCAGAAATCGTTGAGAGTATAAGTCACGCCAATAAATTTATTTATTTCTTAAAAGAAATATAATGTTTATTTAATTTTAAAATTGTAACATGTATTTATGTAAAAATAATAAAAAATGATTTCAAGGTAACTAAAATATAAGCAAATGAAGAGGAAAATATGGACTTAATCCATTTTATTTTCCATTTTTAAACTTAAAATTTTATTTTAAGAGTTACGTATGAAAAAATTCATGCTGCTTTCTCGACTAGTAACAGTACATTTTTGATGCTAATCTTTTTTTTTATAGATATAGGTACGCATTATAATAATGTGTTTGAAGCTAAAATCTCGTTTTTTTTCGATTTCTGATTTCGGTATTCAGAAAATCTTTGGTAAAAAGGAGCAACGCCGGGTGGGTCAGCAAGTTATAATAATAATAATATTTTAACTGTGTGTTTGTAAGGCACAATGCCTTTTGGAATATAACTGTATGTTGCACGACACTAGTAAGAAAAATTAGAAAAAAACAGGAAAGAATTTTTTTCGGCGCCGAAGTTCGAGTATTATTACCGCACGCGTATTTAAGTATTGTGTTGTTCGTTTTGAAAAAAAAACGCAAGACTAAACGAAAACGTTAACTATATATTTACATAACATCACAAACTCTTAATAGTGGAGACGAGAACATTTGGATACATAATACACTTTTGTGTTTCGTTCTTATTCTTAACTAGCTTCTACCCGCTACTTCGTCTGCGTGGACTTCATATTAAATTATTTGTATTATTTGAATCAAAATTCGCTAAAGAAAATTATTCAGATTACTCCCACAGCAACGGTGCATTTTTTTGGAATATAAGTAGGCTGTGTAGTGTAGAGAATCCTGTAACTTCCGTGTACTGAACTTCAAAAAATCGTGCAGGCGTTAAGGTATGGAAGCATATCAAACAAACCTTCAGCAACGCAGTATTTCATGTAATAGCCTCTCCCATTTTTTAAAACCTATTTCTTTTAATAGCTTTTATGGGATTGTGAGTGTTGCCGTTGTTTTTTTAATATTTGTTTCTATTTTACGTCATTTGTTTAGAAAATTGCCCCTCCTGGCTAAACGCTTTTTTTGCTTCGACCCAAACTACACGCTCTAGCTATTTGACAAATCTCTCATGAATCACCCTGTTTATCTCTATATTTCTATATCTCTAGTATAGTGAATCCTGAACCCTTCCGTCCAATTCATTTCAAAAAATCGTGCAGTTGTTAAAGTATGGAAGCATATCAAACAAACTTCAAGCAATGCAATATTTCACATTTAAACCTCAGCCCGCACAGAAACCCTACATTTTTTCTTAATAAAATTTTATCCAAATCCGTTAAGTTGTTGAGGCGTGATTGGGGAACAAACATACAAACATTCACATTTATAATATAAGTAGGATTTACACCCAAATGGCGATTTCAGCGCCACATTGTTGTCTAATACCTAACTAAAAAATACTGTCTCATGAGAGTACCTACATACTATAAGTACTATAGAATGTATATATAATACAATGATAGGATGATAGCCAATACCTACAAAAATATTAAAAAAATGTTGATTTAAATCATTGGATACATTTTCGAGAAAAAAAAGAAAAACGTTATTTGTAGCCCTAAAAATAAAATTCCAAAAGCCGCTCTGAGGAATCCCTAAAGAACCACTCGTATCAAATTTGAAGATAATCATTTTAGCCGTTTAGGCTGCAGACAGACAGAATTTTTTTTGCCGCTAACTTTTTTAGATTTCACAAATTTCACTTGTAAGTCACAAGTACAAATCTGTAAACACGAAAACTTGTGAAATGAAATTTATCGTTTTTTCCACATTTTTTTTTTTTTTTTTGTGAAGAATCACTTGTACTTAAAATTATGTACGTTAGTAAAATGGGCCCCCTGACCTTGATTACTCAAGTTTTTTTCTTTGGTTCCTGAGAGACTTGAAGAGCAAGGAAAGGCAAATATATGTTATATGCTGAAAAATTGAGGCTTTCGTAAATTATCATCATCATCAACCTTGTAAGAAACTGAAGCTCTTCTTTGGCTTTCATGATAGGGCAGAAAGACTCAAGTCATAAAGAACTTTCTATACAATAATAGCCATGGTATACAGGTTCCATTGATGCTTCCTCGCTTCTTGAATTAATTTCTTAAAATATTAACACCCCCATTACTATGGCCGTCTTAAACCATTTCCCGAATGCTAAGTCTGCCGAATAATTGAGAATGCATTTTTACTTGCGATTATAGGGACTATAAGGCAAGTTATGCATTCGTAAAAAAAAAAAAAAAATTCTAACAATCAAACATGATATTACGATGATAGAGAAGTCAAAAAAAGTGGGTCCGGAAATTCCGTCCGTCTGTCTGTCTGTCTGTCTGTCTGTCTGTCTGTCTGTCTGTCTGTCTGTCCGTATCGATATCTACAGCCTAAACGGTTGGGCCGATTTGATTCAAACTTGGTATATAGTATTTTTAGAGTGCTCTACCCGACAGTTTTTCGAATTGGCATTCTAGCTCTAAAACTAACGGTACCTGCCATATAACTTTTATTAAAAAACTTATTTTTCTCGAAAACGCCTCCTACGATTTTGATTAAACTTTCAGAATTATGTTTTCTGTGTAAAATCTATCTTTTAATTTTAATGGATTTTTCAGAAAAAGTTTTATAACGGTACCTCCCATATGACCGGTTTTTTAAAATCAGACTTTCTCCTTAACTAATTGACGGATTTTGATGAAATTTTCAAAATATGTAGTGTTTTATGATTTAAATAATATTGCTTATCAAAATTTTCAAAAACATTTTTTTTTTAAATTTTAATATTTTTTTTAAAAAAATATTTTGTTTTTTGAATATTTTGAAAATGGATCTATAGATTTTTTTTTAAATTTTTCTCCTAGTATAAACTATAGATTTCTTAAAATTGACATACTAAAAAAAATTTTAAAGTATGTTTTCGAAAAGTTTTTCAAAAAAAACATTTTTTTGAAAAAACTGGTCGAACGATTTTGAAATGAAAAATTCATAAAAAAGAAAACAGCAAAAGAAATAAGATGGCTTACAACATTTTTTCCAAAAAACGTTATGAGTAGTGTTTTTTTGAATTCATAAATTTTTTTCCCCAACATTTTATTTCATATAGCTCGGCTAAGCCCTAGCCAAGCCATTAGTCAAATAAGAGAAAGTGACAACCTACATTACATACATACTTACGTATTTTAAAGTATTTTTCATCATCATAAAAGCACAGAATAAATAAGGAAGCCTTTGATAAACACACAAAAACAACTAACAAATAAAAAAAACTATTCGATTACTACTGAATGCAAAAATTTCAATCGAGAAAACAAAAGTTTACACCTTCCTATAAATAAACAAAACCACTGTGTTAACTTTTAATATTGTCTCTATACCTACTGGCTTAACAGTAGTTGGAACACGTATCTTAATTTTAGTACCTACCTTCCTTCCAACCTTATTATAGGTACCTAATACCTTTATAAATTCCATTGGTCCCATATTGGGACGTATAAAGGTCCCTTTACCTAGCATTATTGCCATACTGCTGATTCCGACGAATCTTTATGCCAGTTGTTCAAATTTTTCCATACCAAAATGAAAATTTAACTGAAAAAAGTCCTTTGTATCTTTCTATTAGCAAATTATATTATAAACAGTAAGAAGCAAGTGGAAAGATAATACTACACTAAAAAACTGCAAAAGCTAACAATCCTATATATTTATGTGTTTATCCCTTTGTCGTGACGCATGTTCGTTCGAGCTTCACCCCAAAACGATTCTAAGTTGCACGTCATACAAAAAATATTAAAATAAATCTTTGTCAAAAAGACGCCTGCACTTAAAAAGGATTAGCACATAAGAGCAAGTACGTGCGACCCAGTCGTGCCTTTTATTTACTTTAACTCAAGTACATATGCCATTAAAAATACTTCCATAATCAACCAATTGAACTCGTTAATTTCCATTTTTATCGTTATTTTTTAGTTTTTTAATTTTTTGGTTGCTAAAGTTTTTGTGGGCTTATATTAGTTGAAATAAATAAACTAAATAGTTTTATTTATAAAAGAAAATATTGAACAGTACTTAAAAACAACAACCGGGGTTGCCGCAATCCGAGTGTGTGCAGTCAATATAAAATAAAGACTTTCGACCTATAGCATTGCATTAAAGCATCAATATATTGATCTCCTAATTGCCGTCTAAAGTTTTGCAATCCAAGCAGTCGGAGCACTCCGATGATATCGTTTTCTGTGTTTTACAGCAGTGTCAAGCAGACAAATTCACTTTGAGTATACCTGTATACCTATCTATATATAAGGGGCTTTTCAATAAGAGCGCTACAAAAGTTTTTTTAAATGATATCAATGGATATCAATGAATTTCTATGTTCTTGTGAAAGTACGTTCGATGTCATTATGTATTCAACTCGATTTCTTTTGCATGGCCACCACGGGTACGCTTGCAGAAGTCCAGACGCTGAACCAAATTTTCGACGGTTTTCAAGCATAAATCGGCCGATACTGCTGCAATTTCACGTTCGATATTCGTACGAAGTTCATCAATCGTCGCTGGCTTGTTGGCATAGACCATAGACTTGAAGTAGCCCCACAGGAAATAGTCTAACGGCGTCAAATCACACGACCGAGGCGGCCAAGCGACTGGACCATTTCGTGAGATAACACGTTCTCCAAACTTGGTTTCCAATAAATTGATTGTGACATTCGCTGTGTGGCTTGTGGCGCCGTTCTGTTCGAACCACATGTCCTCCAAGTCCATATCATCCAATTGGGGCCAAAAATATTTGGTTATCATTGAACGGTAGCGATCCCCAATCACAGTAACGTGCTGGTCTTGATCATCACGGAAGAAGTACGGCCCAATGACGCCGCCGGCCCATAAACCACAACAAACCGTTATTTTTTCGGGATGCAATGATGACTCATGGAGCACGTGTAGATTGCTGCCTAACCAATACCGCATATTTTGTTTATTGACAAAGCCATTCAGCAAGAAATGAGCCTCATCGCTGAAGATGATTTTTCGATGAAAATCCGAATCATTTTCAAGTTGTTGCTCAGCCCAATTCACGAACATACGACGCTTCTGGTGATCAAGCGGCTTCAGTTCTTGCGTCAATTTAATCTTGTAAGGATATAGGCCAAGATCTTTCCGCAAAATTCACCACAACGACGTCACAGAGATGCCCAACGCTTGAGAACGACGTGTGAGATACACATTTGGGCTTTCTGCAACTGAAGCCTCAGCGGCAGCAATATTCTCGACACTACGAGCACTTCTTTGTCTCACTGGCACGGGAACATTTTGTACTGTGCCTGTGGATTCAAATTTTTCCATTAGACGCTCAATTGTTGATATGCTAGGACGATTATGACGACCATAAATTGGACGTAGCGCTCTTAACTTTGAGGCCACTGACTCCGAATAATTTCGACTCGTTGTTGGCTCGTATATCTTTCCATCATGAAATGGCAAACCTTAATAAAGAGAAATGTCAAAAGAGCGGCAAGAAATATGGCGTCGTTTGCTGCCCCTGTCGCTCTACTTTTGTAGCGTCCCTGTTGAAAAACCCGATATATGTCGAGTTCTGGAACAAGTCATTGACGGGATTGTACTTTTTTGATGAAAGCGTACTTCATCTTCTTCGTACTGAGAAGTTTTGGTCGATCGTAGATTTCCTGTTTCAATCTTCTGTAGAAGTTTCGTAGCTCTTTGGTGTTTAAACACCTCTGCATCTGCAGATATAGAAAACAGATGTCATAAATCTTTTTGAAGCTCTCGATTCGATCATAAGTTTACTACAAAAAATGTATACATCTAAAATATAATTTAATAAATAATTCAATTGCATACCCATTATTTTATATAGGCCAGGTACATATCATACAGAGTGCATAATTTAAAACACAGCGCAGACAATATAGCAGCCTCCGTTCAGGTATGCAATGTTAAAACAAAATGTTTGTGTTGACCGTGTTTGTTGCAGATTCAAAACTTTTCACTACAACTACTCCATCAACAGATAAGAATTGATGGGTTGGGAATAGCATCGATGGACGGATATATGTTAACTAAGGTATTAAGGAAATTTCTTTTCACGTTTCTTACACTTTATTATATTTATTTACGTTTTTTATTCTTCATTATCATCATTTATTTTGTTTTATTAATTATTCAAATATTTTTGTTTGTTCCTTGTTTTAATATGTTATTAAATAAAGAACGACTCAGTTATATTTATGTTACTCTTAATTGTAAATTAGAATTTATACATAATTGTATTCAAGTCTAAACGGTCGATGCACAGAAATTAGAGTCAATAAACATAAATCCTTATTTGGGGAGCGTTGCATCTTGCATATCACCTTATATTTAAGAGTGCCTCATGGCATAGTTGTATGTGATTTGGACCTTACCTTTGGTGACGCTACAGTCTGGGGTATAACTGGGCCTCAACCAACAAGCTACTCCAGCCAGCTCGGTCCCTAGCTAGCTGCCTCCAGTTTTCCACGTGAAATTGGTTGAGTTCCTCTTTCACTTGTGTTCGCCCCTGAGTCTCGGTCTTCATCTACTGTGCCGTCCCTCTGGGGTGGAATCGAAGATTTTCCAGGCCGGAGCATTGATGTCCATCCGCTCTATATGACCCAGCCATCTGAGACGTTGATTTTTTACTTTTTTGGCTAGGTCTGTGTCGCTGCACAGTCGGTACAGTTCTTCGTTGTATCTTCTTCTCCACTCTTCGTTTATGCATACGGGACCAAAAATCTTTGCCAAAGGTGTGAGTTTAACTGCCAGAACGCAATGGTGTAGCTGCTGCTGCAGTCAGCCGTATTGTCAAAGTTAAAACTACGCCAACCCTATAACGCGGCTGCAATGAGCAGCTGTAGCACAAAAAGTAGCTGCTGCGCAATTTCACTCAACTTCAACTTTTGCGTATGCTGCATGCGACTTTTTGACTTTTCACAGTAAAAAATCAAACAAAAATCGTATTTCGTATTTATTTTATAGGATTTATCCAACCCCAACTATAAAAACATTAAAAAAGGCGCAAGTGATGAGGTATATTTCGATACCAGGTAAATAAATACACGTTTCATACTTCACCATTGTGGACGAGCCTGCTACTTTTTGATGGCAGTAAGGCACGGTTTTTTTTTAGGGCACTGCCCCTTGCGAGGAAGTGACAAATTCTCCATCATTCTAAGTTACTAGAACTTGCGTTCTCATGAAGCCTTTGCGACAGTTTTTATTTATTTATTTAATTTACATTTAATATTCATGAATCTTTCCCTATACCCTCCAGAGCTGATTGGGCGCTTTGAACACAACTCTAAAATTTTAAATCATATTTCTTCAATTTCAGGCAGTTGGATCTATTACAACGTACATGGTATTCTTCATACAATTTATGCCCAAGTTTAAGTCAAAATTTGATTAGAATTGTAGTGATTTACTTTTATATTTACCAATAAAAACACAACTCACATTCGTTCAAACCTTTAATAAATAATTTTGTTATCAAGCAAGTTTAAATGTTTGTTTGTTATTACAATGCAATTTAAGTGTATAAAAGAGATTGTAATTTATTTGGTCATTTGTTTTCTAAGTGCAATTAAAGAAATTGAAATCAAACGATTGCCAATGTTTTAAGAAACTGTGTTTTATTCTAAAGAAATTATGTGATTGAGTTACTTTGAGAAATTGTTTTATATTTTTTGTTTCATGCAATTTTTGATTTCGATTTGATTAGGAAAAATGAACATCAAGCTCCATTTTAATGCAAAACCTAATTGCGATTTCTTCAAACTTCAGTTGCAGAAGTCGGCAATTCACCGTGAATTCAGTTTTAAATTTAAATTCCATATGTCAATAAAAACAAAAATATTCAAAAAAAAGTATTCATATGTCTTTGTTTAATTAAAGATATACCAACAAAAAAAAATTAAAAAAAAACTAATACAAAAAGGACACAATATAACTCAGTCTATAATGCCTATCCTGTTTAAAAAGCACAACGTTATAACAGGTAATTCTTTCTAATCTGAGTTCTTGGAATACTTAAAATAATTTTATTTTATTTTAATTTTTTTTTAATCATACTCATGACTTGATTCACGTTTGCTTATAAGATTTTCCTTTTCTTCGTCATTGCCCTCGACTATTGTTGTACTCGGCGGAACATTTCGATTTAAAGCTTTAGTCTTGTGGAGGCTTGCAGTAAGGCCCGACTCTGTAAGTACTTCAACTTCGTCGTCATCGTCCTCATCGGATACACTAAAGTATGGATGCGACGATGCCGGTCGAAATTTGTAACCAGTTAATACAAAGAATACATAAGTGGCCATCTCGTGGAACATTTCATCCAACCATGCGTATTGGAATGCAACTGTGATCTTCAATAGGTAAACAATGATTCGGGTGAAATAGATATAACAAACGATCATGATATAGAACTGGCGGAATAATTTAAGTTTTCGGAGGTTTATAGCAGCCTTGCCGTCAGTAGCTGATGCTTCATGCAAATGACGAATGGACCAAACGACGGGGAATAGAATGGCGCCACAGCAAAGCAAATCGACTAGAATAAAAATATCACGCCACGTGCGATACTCAACATCACTTTCTTCACTTTCAGCTATGATTATTTCAGCAACATTAGCAAGGATCTGAAAATATGAATGATATGTTATAAATTGTTTTTTTTTTTTTTGCTGCTCACAAACAACTTACTTGTAATGGAATCACAATCATGAAAATCTTCTTATCCTTATCATTTAAGATGTGCTTGATAAACGTCCAACCAGTTCCAATTAAGAGAATAGTTATGAAAAGTACTGCACCCTTTAGTCTTGAAAGATACAATTAAAAACAATGTTAAGTATATTATGGCGTAATCTTTACTTTTTGAAAAAAAATTGTATTTTCAAGAGTTTTAGGATCTCTCGATAGAGAGTTCCAGAGTCGTTACTCGTTTACAAAAAAGGCGCTCTGAAGCAGAACGTTTTTATGCGAGGGAGAACGATTCCAGATAAGATACTATGAAATCTACCTCAAAGCAGATTTTGTGGAAGAAATAAAGCTCGGTAGTCTCCGGTGGGCTGGACACATAGCTCGCATGAGCGAAGGGTAAAAGACAAGATGGCAGACCTTGCTTACGTTGAAAGGATGGCGTAGAACAGAACGCCCGCAGCCTTGGGGTGCGCAATTAGATGGCGTCGGCCAGCAATCGGGATGTATGGAAGAACTTATTGATTGGGATTGATGCGATTGTATGATGTTGATCAGAAAAAGTTTCGGTGTTGTATAAATATTCTGGGCTGTATATTGAACAGGTTGTAAGCAAATTCGGAGACATGATCATATATTTTAAAACCGTAACCAGATACTATTGGTCAAAACCGTTATTAAATTTACTTATGAGTTATAATCAAGGTTATAAATCATAATTTAATTTCATCGGTTATTCTAGGCTGAAAACACACCGCAGAAAGCAAACCGTGTTTTTTTTGTTTCGTGAAACAAGAGAACATTGTTTCTTATGAGAGTACAAACACCAAAAAAAAACGAAACAAAACACACGTTTTTGTTTTGATGTGTTTCGGTGGTGGTTGTCGAAAATACATGCCATTGTATACGAGCAACACACACCGAATGCAACAAAACTTTTTTTTTTTTTTTTTTTTTATAATTAACGCGCGCACAAGGGACTATTTGTTTCCCTTTTAATGTAACACACTGCGCGGGCATTAGGAAGATAGGGAGGGGAGAGATAGGAGGTGTCGATTAACATTGGTTTTGAATGTTTGCAAATTGAAATGGCAAGGGAAAATCTCGCCGGGTAAACCATTCCAAAGTCGTGTTGTACGGCTAAAAAAAGAATCCCTATATTTCACGGTACGTCAGAAATTGGGCTCAAGGGTGAACTGATGAGCATTCCTTGCGAGGCGAGTATTACGGGAGAAACTTTTAAGGGGAGGAATGCAGCTGGCTACCTCGAGTGAACATTTTTTATAAAAGAAACGATAAAATAAGGAAAGACATGAAACATTGCGTCGGTGTTCGAGAGGGGCAATTGTTTCAGCGGCAGTTCTATTTCCTATCAATCTTAACGCTCGATTTTGTATTCTATCAAGCAGGCGAAGCGGTGTTTGTGAAGCACCTGCCCACAGGTGGGAGTTATACTCGAGTTTAGGGCGTATAAACGCTTTATAAATTGTAGCCAGATCAGATGGGGAAAAATACTTCTTACACCGATACAGAAAACCTAAGCACTTAGCAGCATTCTTAGCGATTTCAAATATATGGTCGTTCCAACGGAGGTCGTCGTTGACACACATACCGCGTACTGAGAGCTTTTCGGTTTCTTCGATGTAAGTGCCATTCATGGACAATGGCATTTAGGGAATGTTTATCTTTAACGACAGAAGACAGCATTGAGTTTTCGAAGCATTAAACTCCACACGATTCCTTTTACCCCATTTAAAATGCTGTATAAATCGGAGTTTAATGAGCTTGACATACGGCACCGTTGCAATTGTACGTCCGAAGGACGTGAATTATCGAACGAATATGAAAAGCTGAGGGTAGAGTCGTCAGCAAAACAGTTAAGTGGATTAGAAGTAACAGACACAAGATCATTTATAATAAAAGGCACGACTGGGTCGCACGTACTTGCTCTTATGTGCTAATCCTTTTTAAGTGCAGGCGTCTTTTTGACAAAGATTTTATTTTAATATTTTTTGTATGACGTGCAACTTCCTTAGAATCGTTTTGGGGTGAAGCTCGAACGAACATGCGTCACGACAAAGGGATAAACACATAAATATATAGGATTGTTAGCTTTTGCAGTTTTTTAGTGTAGTATTATCTTTCCACTTGCTGCTTACTGTTTATAATATAATTTGCTAATAGAAACATACAAAGGACTTTTTTCAGTTAAATTTTCATTTTGGTTAAGCCAGTAGGTATAGAGACAATATTAAAAGTTAACACAGTGGTTTTGTTTATTTATAGGAAGGTGTAAACTTTTGTTTTCTCGATTGAAATTTTTGCATTCAGTAGTAATCGAATAGTTTTTTTTATTTGTTAGTTGTTTTTGTGTGTTTATCAAAGGCTTCCTTATTTATTCTGTGCTTTTATGATGATGAAAAATACTTTAAAATACGTAAGTATGTATGTAATGTAGGTTGTCACTTTCTTTTATTTGACTAATGGCTTGGCTAGGGCTTAGCCGAGCAATATGAAATAAAATGTTGGGGAAAAAAATTTATGAATTCAAAAAAACACTACTCATAACGTTTTTTGGAAAAAATGTTGTAAGCCATCTTATTTCTTTTGCTGTTTTCTATTTTATGAATTTTTCATTTCAAAATCGTTCGACCAGTTTTTTCAAAAAAATGTTTTTTTTGAAAAACTTTTCGAAAACATATTTTAAAATTTTTTTTAGTATGTCAATTTTAAGAAATCTATAGTTCATACTAGGAGAAAAATTTAAAAAAAAATCTATAGATCCGTTTTCAAAATATTCAAAAAACAAAATATTTTTTAAAAAAAATTATTAAAATTAAAAAAAAAATGTTTTTGAAAATTTTGATAAGCAATATTATTTAAATCATAAAACACTACATATTTTGAAAATTTCATCAAAATCCGTCAATTAGTTAACGAGAAAGTCTGATTTTAAAAAACCGGTCATATGGGAGGTACCGTTATAAAACTTTTTCTGAAAAATCCATTAAAATTAGAAGATAGATTTTGCACAGAAAACATCATTCTGAAAGTTTAATCAAAATCGTAGGAGCCGTTTTCGAGAAAAATAAGTTTTTTAATAAAAGTTATATGGCAGGTACCGTTAGTTTTGGAGCTAGAATGCCAATTCCAAAAACTGTCGGGTAGAGCACTCTAAAAATACTATATACCAAGTTTGAATCAAATCGGCCCAACCGTTTAGGCTGTAGATATCGATACGGACAGACAGACAGACAGACAGACAGACAGACAGACAGACAGACAGACAGACGGACGGAATTTCCGGACCCACTTTTTTTGACTTCTCTATCATCGTAATATCATGTTTGATTGTTAGAATTTTTTTTTTTTTTTTACGAATGCATAACTTGCCTTATAGTCCCTATAATCGCAAGTAAAAATGAGGAAAAGAGTCGGAGATAGAACAGAGCCCTGGGGCACACCAGCATTTATTTTATGGGAATCAGACTTGAATCCGTCCAATACAACTTGTATTGAACGGTCCAGAAGATAGCTTCTAATCCAACGAACAAGAGTATTATCGATCCCAAAAGCACGCATTTTCGATAAGAGAGCTTCATGCCAAACTCTATCAAATGCCTTAGAGATATCAAGAGCAATAATCTTACTTTCACCAAAGCGATGTAAAGATTTGTTCCACTGTTCGGTGAGATATGCCATCAGATCACCAGTGGAACGGTTGCTGCGGAAGCCATACTGACGGTCATGGAGAAGCTTACGATCTTCGAGATATTCCTTAAGCTGACGGTTAATCAGTGTTTCCATGACCTTAGAAAGAAGGGATGTCAGTGCTATGGGTCGGTAGGAGGAGGGGGAGGATGGGTCACCTTTCTTAGGGACAGGCTGGACAAATGCTGTTTTCCATCTTCTAGGAAAGATTCCAGAAGAGTAGGAGCGATGGAAAAGCTTACGCAGTGGCTTTGCCAGTGTGGAAGAACACCTCTTCAGAAGAATCGGGGGTATACCATCCGGGCCAGCGGATTTTTGTATATCGAGATCTTTGAGAACTCTTGCTACTGTACGAGTGCGGAAAAAAATCTGTCCCATGGAAAAATTTACATTCTCAAGTACAGGAGGGGCAACGTTGCTATGCGGCAGCGTGGAGCTAGCAGCGAAATGGGCGGCGAGCAAGTTTGCCTTCTCTGAAGAGTAAACAATTGGTTTGTTATTGTCGATGAGTGTTGGAACCGAAGATGTCGAGGAGTTTTTTATATTTTTTACAAATGACCAACAATTTTTACTGCCTTTGGGACACTGCAGAATTTTTTGCCGTAATTTTTGGTCATGCAAAAATTTGGTTCTTTCAATAACGGAGTTGCATGAGTTTCTTGCTTGTTTGTGCTTTTTCCGATTTTCCTCTGTAGGGTTGGTTTGGAAGAACGGAAACTTACTTCTTTGAGCCTGATAGCTTCTTTACACTCAGAATTAAACCAAGACTTTTCTTTAGGTTTAATGCTTTTTACTCTGTTAGGAATAAAAGCACGCATCCCTAGAAGAATCACATTTGTGATCATTTCAGCACTGGCATCAATGTCACTATCGAGGAAGCATAGTGACCAGTTAAAGTTTCGGAAAAAAATATTCAGGCCGTCCCAGTTGGCTTTCTCGTATTGCCAAACGGTCCTGGTGGGAAGTTTTTCTTTAACTGGATGGGTGGGGGATGAGAAATTAGCTGAAATGATACAATGGTCTGAAGTGCCAAATGGAGAAGTTACACTAATGGTAAATTTATCAGGGTGAGAAGTAAGAAACAAGTCAAGAGTTCGGTATACGCGTTGGCACATCGATCAGTTGGGTAAGGTGATGTAACCCGGCAAAGAGCTCGACATACCTTCCTTCGGGTGTTGTCTGACCAGAATAGCGGAGCCAATTGGAATTGTGTACATTGAAATCGCCCGTAATAACGATTTCAGTGCGAGGACAAAGGGAAACAATTTTCGAGATGGAATCAGACAGCGCATCAAACTCATTACAAGTTCGAACCAGCGTCGTTGATGATAATTGGCTACTTTTTTATGACGCAACACACACCAAATGAAGGGAAACATAAAAACCAAATTAAAACAGAAAAACGTGTTCGGTTGTCGATAGCTGACCTGTTGATTTTTGCAAAACAAAATTGTGATTCCGTTATTTTTATTTTCTTCTTTCGTTGCACTTTACAGTTTTATTTATATTCTATGTTTATTATGTGCGCAAATTTTAACAAACATGGACGTAGACGCAGAAAAATTGATTTTTTTAATTGAAGCAAGGAGCCCTATCCATAATAATTATAAAGATAAGGAACATGCCAATAAGCTTACTACTGATAAATAGCAACTATTTGTGTCCTTTTCCTCAATTGCTTCAAAAATTGTATGTAAGATTGGCAAAACTTCATCGTCTAAGTCCGACCACATGTTGAACAACACTAATGCAAGTCGCAAATTCCATTTTGCACACCAAAAGAAACAAGAAAATAAAACGCTTTGTTTTGTTACATCCAGTTTCGCTTGGTGTGTGTTCAAATAAAAAATGTTTTTTTGACTATCGGATGAAAAAACGTTTTGTTTGATCCGGTGTGTTTTCTACCTAATGGTTAGGTTGGTTGGTGTGATGATTCGGTAGCCAAATCATCTCACTCGGATCTAAAAGATCCATTGCGTTCCCCAGAAGTAGGAGGAACATGGGGCGGAGAAAGGTGGGGAATTTGGGGGAGAATTAGTTGTGGAGGGCTTCTTTAAACAATCGATGTTAATAAATTTCTGAATGTGGCTTTTTTGAAACGTCGCCCAGTTCATCGAAGGAGTATTCTTTGAGGAATGTTTTCCTGGTCTGAGCTAGGCTAGGGCATTCACAAATGAGGTGATATGAGCCCTCTTCTGCATCAACGTCTTGACACCCTCTGCATAAGTCTGATGTTCTACTTATGTGGGCCGCCATTAAGTTGTGACCCGTAAGGACGCCTACCAAAAGGGACAGTTGAGGTCTTTCAAATGCTTCTGTCCGTCTGCCTATCTGTCTGTAAAAAAAAACCAAAAATAGTTATCCGATTACAATCAAAATTGATATTTTAGAAGATGTAAATAGCCGAAGTAATTTCACTTTAAAATTTTTTCGAAAACTTTTACTTTTTATTTTTAATATTTTTTTTTAATTTTTATTTTTTTTAAATAAAAGTTGTTAAAATAAACCGTTTTATTTAAAAACCGCGCCAACGACAGATTTCCATGACGCAAGTTCCGCTCAAACGATATTTGGTGAAACACATCCGAGAATAGTATTATAAAGCCTTGTGAACGTCAGCTGCGGTTCCGTTGGTTGGATGACCGGTGGTGGCCTCCCAAACACGAAGAAAACTATTTTTTTTAGTCATTTCCTCCCGACTAAACATGTTTCTTAAAAAAAGTCAGCTGGCTGTAACAAGGTGGATTATGCGTCAGCTGGACACTTGAGTATGAACAAAAAAAATTATTTTCAGTGATTTCCTCTCAGCTAAAATTTAGCCGATAGCTTATACAAAACTATAAATGAATATAAATGTCAGCTGGCTGTATTTTGGTGAAAAGATAAAAAAGATAATCCACCTACCTTGTTATAACCAGCTGACTTTTTTTTCTTCAAGACAATGGATAAGCTATAGTTTGACAAATTTTTAATCGGAAGGAAATGACTAAAAAAAACTTCTGTTTGGGTCATTGGTCATCCCACCAACGGAACCGCAGCTGACGTTTACGAGGTTGTATAATTGCTTTGTTCGATGTCTGCCCTGGGGCGCACTGGTGTACACTGGATTCGCACTGAGGTGTTTTATGTGACACTTTTTCGCCCCAGTGTTTTTGCACTGTGTTCGATGTCAACCCTGAGCACGCACTGAGTGCACACTCTCACGCCCCAGGTTTTTGGTCGGTGTAAGAAATCAGTGCTGTCAAAATTCAAATCAGCTGTTGGTGCTTGGTGGTAGAAGTTTAAAACAAATTTTATTTTACAAATTTGGAGTGCAATATCTGATAAATATAAGATATTTTGTAGGTTATTTTGCTATTATTAAGTTATTTTTGTGATTTTAGATAAAATGCCGAGATATACTCTATCTGATGGAAATGGAAAAACTGTAGACTTTGTAAAGAAAATTAATACATAAATGAAATGTCAAAAAACTAAAACTGTTGCACTGAGCTGTTCGATGTTAAATCAAACCCCGAGCAGAAACACAGTTTTTTGACAGCTAAATGAAATGCACTGACATTCCCCAGTGCGCACTGGGGCGGGAAACATTCCGAACTATACGATTTTGAACAAAAAATTCACATTTCTTAAAAAATAAAATGGCGTTTAAATTATTTGCCTCAATACAATTGTACGCACTTTTTTCGAACAATCAAAAGTCACAAAAATCGAATAAATACTTTGATGTTACGTTTTTTTTTTTTTTTAATTTTATTCGACGATGTGACCGCACATATGCCCTAAGGGATATTGAGAATTTTTCAGGAATCCATAGACATATTTATATGGTAATAAAATGATAGAGTACCATTGAAAACACCCCAGTTCATAGCTATGTCAACGGAAACAATAGCAGTTTGAAAAACAGGGTTTCCTGGAAACAACCAAGCATTTAGTTTTGGAAGGGTTGAGAAACAGGTCATTTTGCTGCGAAAACCCATGTTTTAAAGATCCTCGTTAATGTAAAAAACAGAATTTTCTAAGATTAAAAGAGAACAACTAAATATATAAAGGGTCCGCCATCTAACGTTTTTTTGTTTCAACTAGTGCTTATTTCGTGAATGTTAACACTTAGTTCATGTCTGATTTGACAGATAATTAGTTTTATCCTTCCGCTGAACGAATATGGTTGTGTATACGCTTGAACAACGCTGGGAAATATTGCGACATTACTGCCTGCGATCGATGCCGATTTTGCCAAAAAAATCATCTTTTCAGATGAAGCTCATTTTGATCTTGGCGGGTATGTAAACAAGCAAAATTGTCGCATTTGGGGCACAGAAAACCCGCACGCATACACTGAAAAGCCGATACACCCAAAACGAGTCACTGTTTGGTGCGGATTTTGGTCCAGAGGCATAATTGGGCCATTTTTCGAAAATGAGCAAGGAGTGGCCGTTACAGTCAATGGCGACCGTTATCGGGCCATGTTGAACGAATTTTTGTTCAAAAAATTGAATAGTAGGATATTGGCAACATTGGATTTCAACAGGACGGCGCTACGTGCCACAAAGCCGAATGTACACTCGATGTTGATGAAGCATTTTCAAAAAAAAAAAAAAGAAGTTATTTGGCGGACCCGTTATAAAGCTGCACGTCGTCCGCATATATGATTTAAGAAAATGATGGCAGCTCATACGAGTATATCTAAGCGAGAAAAGAATGGGGCCAATAATCGAACCTTGTGGTAGACCTCTAGCAAATAATTCCCTCGGTGCAAGGGAAAACCTATGTACAGTTATCAGTTTGCGTTTAAGAATAGAATATCTTAATGGTCTCCAAAGCAGTCTATCAGAAATCTTCCTTTAAATTAATAAGAGCATTAATGCACTAATGCAAACCCTGACTGGCGTAAGATTAGTAAGTTGGCTCTTTGACAATTAAAATAACCCTTTTTTGCATAATTTTTAAAAGAAATACGCTAATAGTAATTGGTCGAAAGTCGTGTTTAATACTGTTTTTTCGGATTTGAATTATCTTGGCTTACTTCCAGATTTGGGAGAAGATGCGTCATGATGCTCGCCGGGTAAACTATTCCAAATTCGTGTTGTTCAGTTAAAAAGAGAATGTCTATATTTCACGGTACGTCTAAATTGGGCTCAAGCGTGAACTGATGAGCATTCCTTGTGAGACGAGAATCACGATTGCATTTGCAGCTGGCTACCTCGAGTGAACATTTGTTTATAAAAGAAACCATAAAAAACATTGCTTCGGTGTTATAGAAACAGTTCTATTTCCTATCAATCTTAACGCTCTGTTTTGTATGCTATCGAGCAGGTGTAGCGATGCTTGAGAAGCACTTACCCAGAGGTGGGAGTTATACTCAAGTTGGGCATATAAGTGCTTTATAAATTGTAGCCACATCAGAAGGGGAACAAAACTTCTGGCATTAATACAGACAACCTAAGCACTTAACAGCATTCTTAGCGATCTAAGTATATAAGTAGAGTGTGGCCATACTTTCAATTAGTTAACCCAGAAGTTGCGAAAAACTAACTACAAACGTAGTATTGCGTGTTAAAATTTAATCCAGATCCAGATCCGTAGATAATAAAACACAGCAAATATTTGTTTCGTTCGTAAAGGTAAAGGACACTTCAAGCAAGACTGCCAGCCGTATTTTTAATTAGGGTGGCAGATAAGCAAGAAGGTTAAATTATTGATTCCGGTGTAACATGCCAAATTTCTAGTGATAAAAGCCTTTTTTTGGAACTCGATAAAATAATCACGTGCATATCTGTGTGATCAGAAAACATCTCAGAAACATAGTAGTAAAATTCTCAAATTTATTAATTTGTTGTTGCATGTAATCTTCTTTCAGTATGCAAGCTTAACAAAAGCGGGTTTTCATTGGATTTCAAAGAAAAACGTTTGGAAAATCAAGCATGGAGCGAAGGAGGTGGCAATGGAAACATTAAAGGAAATCTTATTAGATTGCGGCAATTCAAAAGGATTTTTCCGCGCTTGAGCATGATCTTGAGGCGAATCTGTTAACTATTAGCATCGAGTGATCCTCAAGTATTTGCCGACATGTTTTTGAAAGACCTGGTGGAATTTGTCAAGTTATCTGACTAACGCAAGTTTCGTTTTATATAATATTCAAGTTATATAAAATTTTACAACCTGTTTAACCCAATTGAATCAAGTGCAAGTTTGTTGGCATTCATATTTATAGGTTTTTTCTGATGCATTAATCGAAAACCCTAAGCATACGATCATCAAATAAAGAATAATTTAAAAAAAACACTGCCGACATCAAGCATTCTTCCTAATGCTACTACTCCTTCTTGCAAACTTCCTAAAATCTCATTGTCAATAAGTTCTTCAATGATATTCAAATATAATTTTTTTTAAATACTAATTCTTTACTTACAAATGAGTAACATAATAGAGAATCGCCCATGTCTCCACGTGTTCACCTTTGATTTCGATAAAGTGATAGTTGATTGCATGAAACACCAGCGACAATGACTTCAAGAACACCAAAACAGCCATAATGTAATGAATTTTAAAAACGGAATGTCTGGAATAGAATGTTTGTTAAAATAATGGTTTCCGCATATTTGTTTGTTTTTTTTTTTTAAGTTGTAACTTACTTGCTCTTTTTCAATATAAACACCCAAAATAGTCCAGAAAGGAAGAACAAAAGACTCATCATGAAGTACAGAGCCGGAAGAGGCATCTCGCCAGCTGAAAGAAAATTTCCATTGTTGTTTTCTTCAATATCAACCTGAAAATGTAACAAGAATTATTAAGAAGAAAAGAAAACACGAAAACTTTTGGCTTACGTTAAATGACAGTTCTTTTGTGGTGTAATAGTTTGGACAGGCATGGAAGTACAAATTGTAGAGTCCTTCTTCATGTGGCGATGCTACAAACATTGAGAACTAAAAAAAAAAACAATTAACAATTTTATAATCTCCAATATGGCTAAAATGGTCATTTAAAAAATAAAAAGGTTAAGATCTGTCAATTATAGCTTCAAGACAATAAATCAAATTTAGGTTATAGGCCAGTAGAAATCAACATTAAAATCGCAAAACTTTATGTGGTTCTGCATTTTTGGTGTGTTGTATGGACCAGTTAGGGTAGTGTTAATCCAAATTAGCAACTTCGAGAAACTCGCCCACGCTGCGCAGCACGCGATAAACTACAAACAGGTCCAACTATCTGATTCATTAACCAAAATTTCCAGAAGAAATAACTGCGTCTTCAAGGGCGGATTGATAGGTCGGGTGCCAGAAAATACATTTTTTACTTGCGATTATAGAGACTATAAGGCAAGTTTAGGATTCGTGAATATTAAAAAAATTGAGATAACAATCAAACATGACATTATGATCATAGAGAAGTCTAAAAAAAGTGATCGAGAAAAAATGTCTGTCTGTCTATGTGGCAGTATGTATAACGAGCTGCAGCCTAAACGGCTTAAGCGATTATCTTCAAACTTGGTGTATGTGATTCTTTTGGCATTTCCCAGAGGGGAAATTTAAATTTTACTTTTAGCCCTAAAAATAAAGGTACCTGCCATATGAAAATCTTATTTTTCTCGAAAACGGCTCCAACGATTTTAATGAAATTTTTGAGATTTTTTTTTTTTTGGTATTGGCTATCATTTGATTAGAACCATATATACGGGAAAAGTCTATTAACGGAACCTTTCATATAACGTTTTTTTTTTTAATTTTTGGCTTTCTCGGTAACGGCTCAATGGATTTCTGTCAAATTTTATATTTAAGAAGATCTAAGTAGCCGAATTAATTCTGCATATCAAAATTTTGAATAACTTTTTTTTTTATAATAAAAATAAATTTTTTAAATTTTTTTGTTGAAAAATCAATATTTTGAAAACTAATCAAAAAAAATTGTTTTAAATTTTATAATCACATGTATTTTAATAAATTCTAAAATTTTTTTATCAAAACCGGTCCTACAATTTTTGAAATACTTTTTTTCATAAATTCTTTGTTATTTAAGACGTGTGATGGCGTACTTCATTTTTATTAAAAACGTTAAGTATTGTGGTTTTGATACTTTTTATAAGTTCAAACTGTGTTATTTTCAACGTAAATGTTACTTGTTTCTGTCAAAGATTTTGCTTTCCAATGTAATTAGTCACATAATAGCAAGTACGTGCGACCCAGTCGTGTCCATTTTTTACTTGCGATTATAGGGACTATAAGGCAAGTTATGCATTCGTAAAAAAAAAAAAAAAATTCTAACAATCAAACATGATATTACGATGATAGAGAAGTCAAAAAAAGTGGGTCCGGAAACTCCGTCCGTCTGTCTGTCTGTCTGTCTGTCTGTCTGTCTGTCTGTCTGTCCGTATCGATATCTACAGCCTAAACGGTTGGGCCGATTTGATACAAACTTGGTATATAGTATTTTTAGAGTGCTCTACCCGACAGTTTTTGGAATTGGCATTCTAGCTCCAAAACTAACGGTACCTGCCATATAACTTTTATTAAAAAAACTTATTTTTCTCGAAAACGGCTCCTACGATTTTGATTAAACTTTCAGAATGATGTTTTCTGTGCAAAATCTATCTTTTAATTTTAATGGATTTTTCAGAAAAAGTTTTATAACGGTACCTCCCATATGACCGGTTTTTTAAAATCAGACTTTCTCGTTAACTAATTGACGGATTTTGATGAAATTTTCAAAATATGTAGTGTTTTATGATTTAAATAATATTGCTTATCAAAATTTTCAAAAACATTTTTTTTTTAATTTTAATAATTTTTTAAAAAAAAATATTTTGTTTTTTGAATATTTTGAAAACGGATGAATAGATTTTTTTTTAAATTTTTCTCCTAGTATAAACTATAGATTTCTTAAAATTGACATACTAAAAAAAATTTAAAATATGTTTTCGAAAAGTTTTTCAAAAAAAAACATTTTTTTGAAAAAACTGGTCGAACGATTTTGAAATGAAAAATTCATAAAATAGAAAACAGCAAACGAAATAAGATGGCTTACAACATTTTTTCCAAAAAACGTTATGAATAGTGTTTTTTTGATTTCATAAAATTTTTTCCCCAATATTTTATTTCATATTGCTCGGCTAAGCCCTAGACATTAGTCAAATAAAAGAAAGTGACAACCTACATTACATACATACTTACGTATTTTAAAGTATTTTTCATCATCATAAAAGCACAGAATAAATAAGGAAGCCTTTGATAAACACACAAAAACAACTAACAAATAAAAAAAACTATTCGATTACTACTGAATGCAAAAATTTCAATCGAGAAAACAAAAGTTTACACCTTCCTATAAATAAACAAAACCACTGTGTTAACTTTTAGTATTGTCTCTATACCTACTCGCTTAACAGTAGTTGGAACACGTATCTTAATTTTAGTACCTACCTTCCTTCCAACCTTATTATAGGTACCTAAATCCTTTATAAATTCCATTGGTCCCATATTGGGACGTATAAAGGTCCCTTTACCTAGCATTATTGCCATACTGCTGATTCCGACGAATCTTTATGCCAGTTGTTCAAATTTTTCCATACCAAAATGAAAATTTAACTGAAAAAAGTCCTTTGTATCTTTCTATTAGCAAATTATATTATAAACAGTAAGCAGCAAGTGGAAAGATAATACTACACTAAAAAACTGCAAAAGCTAACAATCCTATATATTTATGTGTTTATCCCTTTGTCGTGACGCATGTTCGTTCGAGCTTCACCCCAAAACGATTCTAAGGAAGTTGCACGTCATACAAAAAATATTAAAATAAAATCTTTGTCAAAAAGACGCCTGCACTTAAAAAGGATTAGCACATAAGAGCAAGTACGTGCGACCCAGTCGTGCCTTTTATTTATAGCGAGTTTCATTGAAGAAAAGATTTGCTCTTTCTGTCAAAAGATTTGATCTTTTTCAGTTTTGAGAGTTTCATTGCAAGAAAAAGAGCAAATCTAGATCAAATCTCAACACAAAAGATTTGATCTCTGATGGGGTGGCAGATTTGATCTGAATGCACATATACATGTAAATATTCTTCGGTCGAACGTCAAATGGAAAATGTTTTGTTATTTGTTTTTTGTTGTAAACTTTTGCCAGCCTATATTTAGCAATAAATTTAACAAATATTCGTAAAAGAAACAAAACAGTAATAAAAAATGTTTGTGAAGTCAGAAAATATCAAATTGGGATTTTGTGTGAATCAACAACTGTGCATAGACATTCTTGCATTCCGTCAAAATACTGTGTGTGCTCGTCAGATAATCACCAATACTACGATTAAATCGTGAAACAAGTTTCATTGAAAAGAGCAAATCTGAATTTTAAGACCAAATCTTTAAAATTTGAATGAAACTCGCTATTAGTATCGATTTCTACTGGGCTATAAAAAAAAAACAGACAATGAGAGCAAAACCAGATATATACTGTCATTAAGAGAGACCAACATCGAAGTCTTGGACAAAACATCACCATAGACAGCTATCTTTGAGGTAGTTAGGGACTTTGTCTATCTGGGCTCCGGTATTAACTCAAACAACTACACCAGCTCTGAAATCAAACGAAGAATAACTCTTGCAAATCGCTGCTTCTTCAGGCTTAGCAAAGCCCTCGGGCAACTTAATTGTCCCTTTATAGGACCCTCATCATCCTAGTCCTGTTCTATGGTGTAAACGCATGGACGTTGTCAAAAGAGGATGAGGACGCTTTAGGCTGCTTCGAGAGAAAGATTCTGTGGGTGATTTTTGCTCCCGTATGTATTAACGGAGAGTGGAGAAGAAGATACAATGAAGAACTGTACCGGCTGTACAGCGACACAGACCTAGCCAAAAGAGTAAAAATTCAACGTCTCCGATAGCTGGGTCATATAGAGCGGATGGACATCAATGCTCCGGCCCGGAAAATTTTCAAATCCACCCCAGAGGGACGGCGCAGTAGAGGAAGACCGAGATTCAGGTGGCGCACACAAGTGGAAGAGGACCTCAACCGATTTCACTTGCGAAACTGGAGGCAGCTAGCTAGGGACCGAGCTGGCTGGAGAAGCTTGTTGGTTGAGGCATAGGTCCCTCCCCGGACGGTAGAGGCCACCTAAGGTAAGGTAAACACTTAAAACTGTACACCAATACGTGCTGCCAATGAAGTTAAGGCTAGAGAAGCCAATTATCGACAAAGTTTGCACAGAAACGACTTACTGCCTTTAAGAAAGGGGAGGAGCATTTCTTAAGGACAGGCTAGACATATCCTGTTTTCCATCTTCTAGGAAATACATATTCCAAAAGAGTAGGAGCGATGGTAAAGCTTTCACAATGGCTTTTCAGAAGAATGGGGGCCTACCATCCTAGTACTTTACGAGTATTGACATTGCAGAATTGTCTGTCCTAATTTTTGGTCATACAAAAATTTTGTTCTATTAATAATGGAGTTGAGTTCCTTACTTGTTTGTGTTTTTCCAATTTTACTCTGTAAGGTTGGCTTTGTTGGTTCGAAATACTTACTTCTTTAAGCCTGATAACTTCTTAATACTCAGAGGTTGCGAAGGCTCTGGCACGCAATATCATTCCTAACCTAAACGATGGGACCATGATGGGGAAAAAGTAATGGCACTAAGGTATACCCATGTAAAACAAATTCTGATAAATCAGGACACGCTCCGGCCTTATTGTTAAAACAGCTGCTGGCCTGTATTGCATAGTGTAGACACATACACATAAAAGAATTTTGTTCTTAAATCACGAACATTGGAATAGACAACGAGAAAAATACTTCTTCATGCTTTATGTCGACATTACATCACTCACTGTGATGGTTTGGGTTGCCTTTGGTTTTCCCGGAAAAAATCTCTTTGAAGTGGGTAGATCCCAGGGCAGAATGAATGGCGAAAAATACTGAAATACCGAAATATTTCTTAGATGAATTTGGACACTTCCGAGGGTATACAAAATTTGTGTTTTTTCAGGTCCTGTTCACAATTTGAAAACAGTGCTTGAAAGGTTCGAAGTCAGTGGGACATGGTATTGTTGTCCTGACCTTAACCGAATTAGACATTTTTAGAGGATCATGACCTAAGTTTTACACAAATGGAAGGAAATGAAATTTGTTCTGGAAAATTTCCTTTTCTTAGGTTTAAATAAAAATATCAATTTAAACATTTAAGTTACTACTAACCGATGTGTTGTAGTATTTCTGATTACCAACTACAGTCCTAGTGAGTGGCAGTGTCAGATCCTTGCAAATTCCTTTATTCTCGGCTGGACTGCCTTGTGATTTTTCTTCTTGGGGTGCTAGATCTCTTTTCTTTCTTCGCTGCATAAACAATGCAGAATCACTTACTTTGGATTGTCTTTTTGATCGGAAAACCGGAAGCATCGATCGGTTCTTATAGATGTGAAGATTCTTCCAGTCAGATGAACATGTTACATGGACTCTGCAAATAAAATATGAAACGATTCTTTAAAAAAAATAAAAAGAATCCTATAATTCTTTACATTAAATTCTTCAGATCCATTAGGAAAAAAACAATTGGCCCACTTCGTTGAGCTGAAGCTGGTTCGTCAAGTATACACTTGTTTTGGTGTGAATCCAAGTAAGGATTCATAGCATCTACTGTTGTCTTATCCAACGAAAGTCCAAACTACCAAAGAAATCTATGAAATACGACTGAAACTATGGAAAGTGCTGCATATTATGTTACCAGATCATTTTCATCCTCTTGCGATATGACGAAATTACTTAATTTCACATCAAGAATACCACCTTCATAAAACCCGAAGGTACTAAGTGCAATGTATCGCCGTGTGTCTTCCTGTGATAAAAAGGTTGAAGTTTAAGAAAGGAAAATTATCAATTGCGTGGCTAAAATAAATAAAAGAAAAAACTTGTAAGAAAATCTTACCCGAACTTCAAGGTGATGTTTGCGTGCCAAGCTTAACGTGCATAGAAGCATTAAAATTAAGAATTCTTTGAACAGATGCATTTCTGTTTCAAATTTGTGAAATTTTTGAGAAATTGCAAGTTTTTAAATTCGCAAATTGCGATGTTTTGATTTTGGATTTCTCTTGCACTTTTATATGAATTTGTTCACGACTGCTCAACTCAACAACAAAAAATTGATTGTCACTTTTTTTTCCTGTTTGACATATGTCAATGCTGATTATATAGGTATGTTCGCGTGCTGTTCGGAACTTATGTAATTTTTCCTTGGAAAATTAAATTCAGATTAAGGTCTTAATAAATTATAACTTATGGCTAACTGGCTGAACACAATGGTGAAGCTGAAGCTGAAGTATGAAGGGCAAAAATGAAGCACATCGAAATTGAAGCTAAGTGATGAAGCCAACTCGAACACAATGGTGAAATACGGAATGTCAATTTTGCTGCCAAGAATATAAAATTATATATACATATATCTTAAATGCTATCGAAATATTATTCTACACTTGTGCCTTCGTTTCAATATTTTTATAAATATAAAATATTCTCTTTTTTAACCAACTCTATAAATAATTCCGTCTTTCCGTAACACATTTTGTTTTCGTTTGATTAAGCTAATTCAAGTTTCTTGAGATTTCGGAGTGATCAAGGAATTTCTTCAGTCATTTTCAATAGATCTCAGAAGAAAGAAATCTCGGATTGATCAGAAACATTGAACTAGCTTATATCGTTCCTGTGATATGTCACAATGAAGCTGAAGCGTGAAGCGCAAGTTTAAGTTGAGTGAAGCGCAATTTCAAGCTTCAGCTTAAGCTTCTCATAATGTTCGCCTAATAGGGTTCGCGTATATATAACTATGATAGCGCTTCATACTTTAGCTTTAGCTTCACCATTGTGTTCAGCCAGTTAAACACAATCATGCTTTAGCTTCGGAGTTGCCTGATGTTAACAGGTTCAACCATAGGAAATCAATACATCTTATCACAATGTCGCTTTATCTTTGACGTTATGTTTGGTTCGTATACTAGATAAGGTAACGTGACTCAAACTCAAAGCTGAAAGTAGAAATTGGTTGAACTTTTGACAGAAAAAAGCATAAACAAAAAACGAAATTTTGAAATTTCACATAAAGCGAACATAAAGCGTGTGAAATGTAACGTGACGAGGCCAAAGCTGAAACGTGATTGAGTTTTAGCCATTATTCTCACCAAAATGAAATCTCGGATTTCGGCAGAAATTATAAACGAAACAAAAAAATCGGATTCAGTTAAAATCTGACATTTCAAGTGAAAACCTCGCATTTCCAAATACGTGTTTAGGATTTCGAAATGCGAGAATTCGCAAAAATCTTTTAAATCTAATTGGAATTAATCAAACAGCTCATATTATAAAATATTTATTTGATTATATATTAAATATAAGCAATGCAATAAGGCTGCGTTTTATGTCATTGACACATCCGATATTGACAGTAGGCTATGCTTATTATCACCGATTAAAGTTAGGCATTTGGGTTTTAAAAGCCACAGTTCTTTTCGTCTTTTCGTAAGCCTCAGCTCAGCCCTTAACACTAAACTTATAAACTTCAACGTTTAATACAGTATCCTTGCGTTCAATAAGTCGACTTAAGAGTCATTCAACACGCCTCTGGTTTGTCAATTGCCCCTAAAAAAATGTTCACTTTTAGTTTACGTTTAGTAAACATTTAGTTAAGATTTCTTCTCTAACTAATTGACTATTTCCCCTTTGAAATTAATTGGTGTCAGCTTGTCGTTCAAATGATTCATTCTGACTTAAAGTCAGAGTGTGCATTGAACGTGTCTGATGATATTCCTCTCATTCACTCATTGTATTTCCTCTCTGCTCTTTGGTAAATAAGTTGGATCGTCTTGGATTTTGCATGCTTGATGTTCCCAGGTGATGCACTGTCGAGCGACTTTTTCATCATACTTAAAAGAATAGTGTAGAATTCTCACGCCAACACCAGATGCACGATCTTTCAAAAGTCCGTCTAATTACTCGCATAAGCGAGTGATGTCAGTAGCGCTTTTGTGAGTATTGAGACGGAAGCGGCGAAGATGGGTTAGCAGTCAATGAGGGCAAAACCAAGTATATGCTGCCATCAATAAGAAACACCAAACATCGACGTCTTGGACAAAATATCACCATAGATGGCTACAACTTTGAGTTAATTAAGGACTTTGTCTACCTGGGCTCCGCTATTAACTCAGACAACACCAGCGCTGAAATCAAACGAAGAATAACTTGCCAATCCAATGTAGCGCCACCTAAGGAAGGATGTTCCCAAACAAAAATATATATACAATAAATACAATCCTTTTAGGTATAGGAAAACTGCCTCTTACTTTTTGTTTTATAACGGTGTTCCTTGATCCCTCTGCATAATATGGCTATTAATGCTAAATGAAGGAGGCAGTCGAAAGGAAAATCTAACAAACTTCCAGTGTTATAATTTGAATTTTAAATACAATATCTACTAATATTTTCGGGCAGATTAACAACAACACATCCGCAATGGTCGTTTATTATGGAATTAAAAGCCTGTCCTAAAAGCAACACCAACAGTATTTTTTTCCGTGACCTCTTCAACGATATCACATCCGACTTAAAGTCAAAAGCATGGACATTTGTGTTTACAGACTACTCAAAAACATCCGATGGGGTCTCATATGCAGTAACTCTGGAAAATGGCTAACTAATTAGCTCGGGTCTTCTATTCGAACAAGCATCAGGTTTTACAGACAGTATATCTGTTATAAATGCCATCCTAAATAACAATTACAATGTCACCATTATTAATCAAATAAGAGACATTCTCATTCGCACATGTCATGTGAGTATACAGGGAAACGAGTTCACAGACAAAGCAGCTGTCATGGCTCAGAAAATGCCACTACTTCGTTTCGACTCTTTCACACAAAAAGACTGTACCAATGCAATTAACAACCTCGATCTCCAGGCTCAACAGGAAAAGTAGAAAATTTATTGCCATCATTATACCACCATTAACCCTTACCGCATCCAACCAAACTACCCCACAACCATCCCCAAAGTCGACATCTCAAACTTTATAAGACTAAGACTAGGTCACACATCCGCAACACATCAACACATACTTCGCAAAGCAAACCCACCAGAATGCAAGGAATGCAACTCCATTCTTTTAACTTTGTAATTTTCTTTAATTATACTGTTTATAAAAATAATAATAATACATAAGCTTAAGCTAAGCTTTCTAATGAGCTTTATTAGTTATAACTTAAGTAAAGAGTAATATAAGAGCATACATATCTCTATGATGCTTTTGAGTTGTAAGCAACGATTTTTGATGGTATGATTCCATGATATCGCTTCAGATGATCAGTAAGCCTTCGAAAAAATGAAACTTTTCAAAAAAATTCAATAAAAAAGAATTACTTTCATACTTGTACTTAGTGACAAATGTCCGTCTGCAGTCCTTTACCAAACACTTGTGTTCATCCTTTCCATGATAAAGCAGGTGATGATCAAGTTTATTTTTTCCGATAAAAACCTTATGGCAAATGTAACAGCTTAGTTTTCCTTTCGATGTATTTGTGTGCTCCAAGCGGAAATGCTCTTTCTGTTCGTCTGCGGTTACAAAAACCTGCTCGCAATATCTGCATCCAATTGTTTCTGATTTCGTCTGATTTTGTTCATCATTTTTGTGAGATAGTTTCGTATGCAGAAGCAAACCAGATGACGTTAAATACTTCTTTGCACATTGGCTACAATCAAATGATACGTTCGTCGACTCTTCGCTCTTAGCTGGAGGTTCTTCCGGTAAGGGTGATATACTTATCATTTCAATCTCTTCGTCGTCATATTCTAAGAATTCCGGACTTTCAATTAATGAAGCTGTATCTTCATTCTCATCCTCTGCACATGACCTAATATAAAAACTCGGGTATTAAGAAAGAAAAGAGGGCTAGGTATATATACTTATACTTACGATTCGACATTTGTTTCCAGCTGCTCGCTTTCTGAAAATTGCTCGTTTTCAATAGAACGCGTTTCTGGTGGTTCTTCTTTGTTGGAATTTTCCATAACTTTAAGTAGTTCTTCGTTTGAATTTAAGCATTGTTGTTGGAACTTATAAGCGATTTCTAATTGTTTAGAGCAAAAGAAACAAATTTGTTGGGGTAGTTTGTCGGTGTTTTTGATTGATAGCAATGGACACACGGAGCAGAGGATATCCAGAAGTTTAAGTTTATCATTTCCAGAAAAATTTGAATGCAAGTCTACTAAATTTGATCTAATGGCACTACAAGTCCGGCAGGTATTATCAAATTTGTCCATTTCTTTAAGAAAAATTGTTACAAAAGTTTTTATGTTTATGTTTTTTTTATGATGAGTTTGTTTAATATCCATCTACATTTCATCTGTCTTTTTTGACATAATAAGCACTGTTCGATTTAAAATTATGACCGCATTCAGTCTACTAAGACAAGAAAAATGTTTTTGGAATTTCAAAATCTCGTAAAGAAATCCTAAATTATCATATCGAAAAAAGTCTTTTAAGTTAGTATTCAGTAATAAATGTTCTTATCTTTGAAGACAACAAAATCAAGGTGCAACAAGGACAGTAAATTAATCTAAAGCGGTAAATACACTATACAATCATCGTACAGACCTGAGTTGTGTCCAAATTGGGACAACAGTGGTATGTGGCGCACACACTATGTCCCCTTTTATACACATAATCATATGACGCCGATTCTTTATCAATTCCCTTTTGGGCACGCCTGTAGCTTTCACACGTTGAATCAGCGTCACCCGACAGTGTATGACAAACATAACTATGTCTTTACGTTTCTTTATTTCAACGCTCTCGCTCTTACTTATTACAAAACACACATTTGACCACAAACAAAGCAAGCAATGAAAAACACAAACGAGAATGAGAGAATCGCAACAAATTCTCGGTCCCTGCGTCAATGTGATTCCCACTATACTTCTCAACTCCTTCGCCAAGATACTAAGTCACGCTGCGGCATATGCCTATGTGTATAAAGGGGACAAACTGCCAAAAAACTGCATAGCTGCTGTAGTGTTGATTTAACATCGAACAGCTCAGTGCAACATATCTATTTTTGATATTTCTTTCAGTTAAATTTGTTTTCTTTAAACAGTGCCAAATAAATAGAAGTTAATAACATGACCCACGAAAGCAATATTTTGTCTATACACACATTAATAACTTAAAACCTACAAAATAATCTACGAAATATTTGATATCATAAAATAGCACACCAAATTTACAAATAAATTCCTCCATTCTCTGAAAACGAACTACTGCCAACAGCTGATTTGAATTTAAATTTTAAATTTTGACAGCTCCGATACCTTACATTAAGAAAATACCTGGGGCGAATGAGGGTGCACTCAGTGCGTGCCCGGTTTTCATATCGAACATAGTGCAAAAACACTGGGGTGAAAAAAGTGTCATAGACTATTCACACCAAGTTCGTTTTCGCTATTCGTTTATTAAAACGAGAAGAGGGTACACACCGAACATTTGCTTGTTTTTGTTTGACATTTCAATTGTTTTTTCAATAGACAAAGAAAAACACACTTTGATTTTTGCCAATTGTTCGCTCCATTTGCATACCTACATACTCCAGAAAAAAGAAATATGTCATTCAAACACGTATCAATTTAACAACAAAATATTTTTTTTTCACACATCACAAAATCTTATAGAAACGCCACCACCTTCACCAAATCATTATGGCCATGGTTCATTTTTGGCACACAGAAGTCCTCGTTCGAGCTTCGTCATGGGCTTTTTGCATTTCTTCTCTTCCATTTTCTGTTAATATAAAGTAAAACTAGGCATTTGCAAAAGTTGTTACTTACCGCTGCTAAGAATTTTCTGAAATTGTTTACATATTTTTTGACAGCAAGCAACCAGCTGTTCTTTTTTTAAAGACCTATTCATTATCATACCAATTTCTCTTGACATAAAGATCTGTTTGACTGATTCATCTTTGTATTGCAACTCGTTTTCAAGTCGTTTTATCGAAAACTAGTCGTTTTGAAAAACAAGTCATTTATGAAAATCGTATGGAAAAACGAGTCGTTTTTGGTATTCGTTTAGAAGAAAACGAGTAAAATGTCGTTTATGGTTTGGTGTGAATAGGCTATCACATACAATCTTCAGTGCGATTTTAGTGTACACCAGTGCGCTCCAGTGCTGACATCGAACAAAGCTAATAACTCAAAAAAATCAGATGATACTCTTCTTGTATCTACTTCCTGGTATTATGGTTATTATGGTTTTATGTTTCAAATAATTATCAGATCGGTTGCAGTTTGCATTTGCACTAAAAGATAAATTAAAATACGGATTTTTTACGAGCACTTCGTTTAGTATTTGCCATTATTACTATTATAACTATGTCCACTTCAGATTCCATCTGCGTAACATGTCTATCAAATATAGAAGAAGGAGCCAATCTCACAGAAGTCCTGAAAAACTTTCTCTGTGATATTTTGCATTTCAAACACGAGCTTGTTAAAGATTCCGCACAAATAATCTGCCGCAAATGTTACAAAACCTTAATAGATCTCAAATGTTTTTACACCCAACTTAGAGATGTTGAAATCTATTTTTTCGAAAGTAAATGTAACGTTTTTAAAAAGGAACTTAATGGCTTTAAAGAAAATGACAAGGATGAAGATGACCCATGTTTTCCAGACATGGAGTGCACAGTTTCTATTGATGAAGTCAAGCTTGAATCAATTTTAATTGATGAAGATGAAGAGTGTTGTATTGTAGAAAAAGACGAAGTCTCCCAACAGCCGAAAAGCAGTGTGAACGGCAGAAGATTTGTCTGTTTAACATGTAGTAAGTGAAATACTTTTGGTAGACCACAGGTCATGAAAATATTAAATATATATTGATTTACAGGTAAACTCTTTGCTTCCATTAATGATCTACATTCGCATGAAAAAACACACCTTCCCCAAATAATCCATAAGACACCGCCGGTGTTTTTGCCGGCAAATTCATCAACAAAACAAGTGCTTACATGCACTGAGTGTGGCCAAAAATTCAACAAATCACTTAGTCTGGAAAGGCATATTAGGAATCATAAGAATAGAAAACTTAGACCTTTTGGTTGTGCATTTTGCAAACGCAGATTTTCAACAAAAGAACAACATCTTAATCATATAAGCGAATATTCAAAGTACGAATGTAAGGAATGCAACAAGAAGTACTGCAATCAGCCAGCTCTCGATATTCATATGAAGGATTCGCACTCAAAGTGAGTTCAATTTGATTTTATCTGGACACTGTAGTTTTGATATCGTAACTCGACTACCTAGCTAAATATTAAAACCGTATAATGGAAATTACAGGCTAGCAGTCTAAATCTAAAAAAGGGGGAAATGTAGATCCCTTGGAATTCAAACTACATGGGTACACTAAGTGCAATTATTCTTTTCACTCCTGGAAATGAATGAATGTTGTTGCTTACTAACTTCTACCGCAATATGCATAATGTTCAAACAGAGAATTTAATTTCATGTGCCGAATCTGGACTTAATTCGACTTCAGAGTTAAACAACTCCACTCAACAAGAATATCTGACATTTATTCCACATACACCCTTGACTTGTTTCGGGCATCGCATCCATTAATTGACTATGGCCTCAAGGCACTGATTACCATTGTATGTATGGTCTCAACAATTTATTCGGAAACTTTAACTTCCTGGATAGTGAAGCAGACTCCAGGACTGATATGATTACAAGCATCATTTTCCTTAGCATAAGAAACAGCATTCAAACCAAAAGTGAATTCATGGTTTGACTTGAGGCGATCAAAGTTAGGGAAGTAAGTTTCCCATGTTATAAAGCCAACATTTAGACCAAATTGGCAAATCCACACCCGTTTACACACTTTCAGAAAGCGCTTTCAGAAAACATTTTCGCTTTCATAGTGTGACGACCCGAAAAGCACTTTCAAAAATTTTGCTTTCTGGAAAGTAAAAAGTCGTTTTCAGAAAGTGTTTTTCTTTCATAGTGTAACAGCTCTCTGAAACTCTTTCTGAAAGTACTTTCCTTTCATTGTGTGACGACACCTTTAAGCTTTCAAATTGTAACTTATCGATTGTGATTTGTCCGATTTATCCATTTTGGCTTTTGTGTGACCCATCCTATTAGATTTCAAAAGAGTAAATAAGCTTAAATTTGCAATTTTGAATACCTTGACCGACATTATTTCAATAAAAGCCTTCATACTACGATAAGCATTATTTTTGTACTGCATGACTGCTACTAAAATTTAATATTTGTAATTGTTTTTTTTTTCTTAGAATTGAAGAAGCCACGTGAGGAATGGTTGATGTGTCGCAATCCTTACCTTAGACAATGAGAAAACAAAGAACTGCTGAACCAAATTAAATTTATTTTACATTTTCAACTTTTATTTTCCAAGTTTTTTCAAAACTCAAGATCAAAAATAATAAATTGAAAAAAAACAAGAAATTTAATTTATTTGGACTTGAAGTTTTATTTCTTAAATTATTTCAAAACTTCTTTTTTAAACACAATTTTGTGATTGCTGAATTAATTTTGTTTAAAATTTAAGTTGCACTTGATTCATGCTATTATAATGTTTTACAGCAGAATTTGAATTAATACCTGTTCCAATTTTTTTTCTAACAAAAATAGCTGATTTCAAACATGTTTTTCATTTTTTTATTTATTTTTTTTTCACTTATGCCTAAGTAATGTTATATAAAAAAAAAATATATAAAATAATTTGATTTAAAATCTTATAATAAAAACTATTTTCTATAAATATAAAATTGTTTAAAAATATTTAGCTTTTATGATGCATTTGACCAATTCCAAGGAATCATGTCATCGACTGAACGTCCAATGCGTTCAGGGTCGATCACTTGACCCAGCAGGTTTGTTAAATTGTCTACTGGTGGATGAATGCCTTTCAAATGCTCCACGGATCTAAAAATAAAATAAAATATTCGTTGGCTCACTAAGTATTGTATTTAGCAATTATTTTAACACTACTGAAGTTTTATAGATGTCGGAATATTCAGATGGACCAATTTTAACTTGGACTACAATCTTCTTCTTCTGGCCAAAGTGTTGCTGCGGATATTCAAATAAACGACAAAGAGGACATAATATGAAGAAGTTTAACGTCCGACGAATGCCATCGCCAGAAATCATCAGGTTCTTTACTGATGAAGGTTTTTTTTTGCATCAGGTAGATTCGTCTTGTTCGACGCTGAATGCCGACAAGCTCATAGAGTTACGCAGAGAGAAAATATAAGGCCGCCCTACACAGAAGGACCAGAACTGCTGATGTGCGAATATTACTAGTGAAACTAGTAAACCGCCCAACGGATTTTTATAAAATGTTCAGGGTAAATATAATTTTGTCCAGGGATAGTTCTTGTGAAGGTTCAGTGCCGATCGGGTGGAAGAAAAGAATTTCAGGGTTTTTAACAATTTTTTTCAATTTTTTTATAATTTTTTTTTATTTTTTCATTAATTTTGTAACGTTTTCGGTTCGAAAATAAATAAATAAATATTTGTTTGCAATTACTAATGATGAAATTTCAAAAATAATTGAAATTCGAAAAATTCTCAATAGATGGTGCTGTAGGTGCACATTTCGCTTTTCACATCAATTCAAAATTCTAAGTTATGGACCGATTTGGCGAAAAGCCAATTCTTTACTTTATTCACGAACAAAGTGGATTGTGTTTCTTTTCTAAATTCGTAAGGTAATTTGTTAAATAGTCTCGGTGCTGCCACAGTATAAAATCCAAGGCCGCGAGTCTATTTGTTTTAGATACAATTCGTATAAGATGTTTTTTAGCAACGTTTAACAATTCAATTGTGCAATTATATATTCCACCCAACTTGCAATACCATACTGCAGTATAGAGTGTGCCAGTCCATAGTATATCATTAAAAGAATTTTAGTTGAACAGTGGGGTTTCAAAAAGGTACATTTTACGCGTAACAAATATCATATATTTTTTTAATTCATCTACATGAGCTTTGAAATTTAGATTCTTATCAATTAAAATACCTAAATATTTAAAGCTTTCAACACTTTGAATTTTAAAACAAGTTCTATTACAAACAGATTGATCAGAAAAGTTTTCTTCACCACACATGTGACATGTTAACGTCATTTTTGGACAAGCAGTGCAATGAAAAATAACCTCAAGGCCAACAGGAATAGGATTTCTCAAGTTACAAATCATCAATTTAAGTAACTGATGTTTAGCAAACCATTGCCTTAAAATTTGGATGTCCATGTTCAGATCAACATTTGAGTCAAATCTGTTATTATTTGTATACGTAAAAGTAATATCATCAGCAAAGGCGGTAATTTGACTTTTAAACTTTTGTTTCAATAATGAGTTCATGTAAATTAAGAATAACAGAGGCCCCAAAACAGATCCTTGTGGCACACCAATATTAACATTTAATTCATTACTATAATATAAGTCAAGTCTCACACGTTAACGTCTCCCTAAAAGATACGAAGAAGAAAACCATTTATACACAACACCTCTCAACCCAGCTTTGTATATGTAGTTTGTCTAAGAGTATATTGTGGTTGACTACATCAAATGCTTTAGTCATATCTATAAAAAGAGCTAAAGAAACATTATTTTTATTGAAACCCTTTTTTATATTTTTTAACAGCCCCTGACTTATCCAAGGCCTAAAACGTTTTAATTTGGAATTGTTTGGATGCAATATTTCAGTGCAGAGTTATTAATGAAACAAAATCACTTTTCTTAGTTATTTTGAAAAATATAGGCTTAGGAATATTTGATGATGAACTTCTTTCAATATTAAGGGTTATCATGAGCAGATTGTTTTTGTATGTATTTTGTATCAAGTCTTACAAAAATATGGTCAATACATGTTTGTGAAGAGCTTGTTATACGAGTTGGTTCCATTATAAGAGGTTTCAAGCCAAATAATTAATATTAAAAGCATATAGTTATCCGTATCTAAGCTACTGTTTAATATGTCAATATTAATATCCCCTATGACTTATAAATTCTTCATCTTTATGTCTTTATAGCGAGTTTCATTCAAATTTTAAGGATTTGATCTCAAAATCGAGATTTGATCTTTTCAATGAAACTTCTTTTATGATTAAATTGTAGTATTGGTGAAGGACTTTCACTCTTCCTTTGTCATTTGCATTTAGGGATGCAACATCGTTCATAAAAAAATCGATATTATGATGATGATATCGATATTTTTGCGATGTTTAAGAAAAATGTTTATGAACTGATTTTTTGACGCTCAATAAGCGGTTACTTCTTAAGTTCAAATACGAACAGTAATAAAATAGAAAAAAAAAAAACAATAACTAGCCAGCTATTTTTAATTCTGAAGGTTGTGTTTCATTGCGTTTGTAAAACATCAAATGCGATTTTAGTTAGCCAAACTAAATAATCGAAAGACCGTTTTTTTTGCCGATATCTCATAATATTTGAGGTCATGTTGAAAAATAACCTGAAGTGAAATTATAGGTTTTTTTAATTATTTACAACTTTTCTGCAAACCATTTTTTCGGTCAGAAATGTAACTTCGACGGAAATCAGAAAAAAAAGTTTTCAAACCCTAAACCCCACCCTCACACACCTCCTCAAAAAAAAAATAAAAAAATTATCCTAGAGTAGCTTGTGAAATTCCACATCAATTCTATATCATGTCTTTCTTGGAATTTGTTTTTATTCTGTTATTATCTCCCGGAAATAAAAAATCGCAATTTCATAAATCTTACATATATAAAAATGGTGTGAAAAATTTATAGTAATTCATCAATTCAGAACATCTGTGCCGATTTGGCTCAATTTTTTTTCCGTTGTTTGTAATTGCCAGGAAAAGGTTTTTACGAAAGAAACTTTGGCAAAACCCTCCGGAAAAGTCTGGAAATTGGAAAAATCGAAAATTGATTTTTGTTTGGAATTTCATATACATATTTTCATATAACCAACATTAAGTTTGAAAGGCTTGGCCGATTTTGAAAACATTTTGTAACTAAGTTTACGTTTGTGGTTTTTGGCTACGATTGGACCGCTTTCGGTATCATCAAGAAAAACTAGGGTAAGCCCGAGCAACGCCGGGTGGGTAAGTTAGTTTTATATAGAAATGACATTTCACTATTTTGAGTTTTAAATTGCGTCCACGATGCGTGGTTTCGATTCTTTGAGAAAAGAATCGATTTTCTCTTCTTTTCAGACAAAAAACTGTTGTCAATTGCCCAACACAAAAATGGTTTTGCATGAAATTTCAGTAACAAACATTAAATTTGAGATCACTACGTTTCCCTTTTCAGAGATCAGACCTTTCGAAACACTTGGCACTATTATCGTTCACCAAGAACGATGTATCGATGTTTAAGTGGGTTTCATCGATGTTTCGAAATCGATGCTTATGAATGATACATCGATTTCTCATAAAATTGATGTATCGCTTGTATGTTGCATCCCTATTGACATTGGCAGAAAAGATTATTTACATGTATGTGTGCATTCAGATCAAATCTTCCACCTCATCAGAGATCAAATCTTTCGTGTTGAGATTTGATCTAGATTTGCTCTTTTTTTAGCAATGAAACTCTTAAAATTCAAAAAGATCAAATCTTTTGACAGAAAGAGCAAATCTTTTTTTGAATGAAACTCGCTATAAGTAAATCATTTATATGTGCAATGAATATGCTCTTACTTAGATTGTTTTCATGTAGACGATAGACGCTCAAAATAGTAAACATTTTTTTATCAATAGCAAAACTCACCTTTACAATGTCTGCACTGCTGTGACTAATCTTTGTGACATTACATTGATAATCTTTTTTTTCATATAAACTACAATTCCACCTGAACTGTACGAATTGTTGCAGTTTGCATATTGATGGTAGCCAAAAATGTTATAATTGGATAGTTCATTGTCGTACAACCATATCTCAGATAATACAATTACATCAACTTTAAGATTAAAAGCATTTAAATGAACTAAAAATGAACCGAAATTTGTTCGCATACTGCGTATATTTTGATGGATAACATGAAATTTAGGATGGGATGGCTTAGCATAATTTTGTTGGTGTTTTAGGTTATTTGATATCATTGAAAACAAAGTAGTTTAAAATTTATCGAGGTCTTCAAAACACCTCACTTTTATAACACTATCTCCCTCATTCTTACGCACAAAAAATATGCTATTCCTTATCCATATATATTTAAATTTCTTTTCTATTTGAGCTTCATCCTGATTATCGTCTAGTAGTTTCGTTGTTAGCCTTTGTTTTTTTCATTTTTTCATTCTCATAATCTTCTCTTTGTTAAGATGATGAGTGAATTTAAGAGAGAGAATGGATTTGGTCGGGTTATTTCATTTGGTGTTTTTATTTTCTTTATAAAACAATCGCTAACATCACGCCCACTCCATTTCGAATGATTTTTAATGCAGTTTGAAGTGCAGTCGAAGTTTCAATTTCAGGCACATTGACGATTTTAATAGAATTACTAAGCTTAGATTGCTCCAATGCATTTATACGTTTTTGCAAAGCACTCACGTTAGATCTAAGTTCAGCGTTTTCGTTTTGTAACACAGAAATTTTAGCTAAACAGTCATTGTTAACATTTTTTAGTTCTTTGATTTCGTTGTATACCATTTCTAGTGTAATGTTTTATGATTTTTCTTCATGTTCAGTTATTTAAGCCGGACTCGAATGATTATCAATAGGAAGGGGGCGGCTTTCGGCAACAAGTGAGATTCTTCGCAAAGAGCTGCATTGAGAGCATCAAATAAAAAACAATTAACAGAAACTATTTGTATAAAATGTTGACCCGATAAGTGGAGATGAGGTAGAAATATAAACGAAAATGTATTTTACGATTACGTAGTATTTTGTTACGGTCGGACCCGATATGTGGCGCTGTTGTCTGGATCCAGAAAATGTGTGGTATACTCGAGCATCGCCGGGTGGTTCAGCTAGTTTCTATATATAAAAATAAGTTTCAATTTTGTGTGTGACCTTATATCTACAGTCCGGCTGGTGGATTTTTATAATACTTTTTTAAATAAATGGGGGCTATTTACAGATGGTTTAGAAACAACAACAAAAAAATGAAAATCCTTCCGGAAGTCGAAGTTTTTTTTTTGCCAATCTTACAACCTGATAGCACCAAGTGTTTTTCGTAAGGTTTACGTTGCCATTTAAATTTATTTCAAAGATTTATTTATTTCATTAAAAATTTTCAAAATAAAAAGGGTTTATCCATAAAAAGGAGATGTTTCTCGGGAACGGCTGCTCCAATTTTGACGAGAATTTCATAGGTAGATATATAGCTGGTGTTTGAAGGAATAACTTTGACCATTATTATCAACTAGGAGACGCAGCGGTCATTATTTTTTCGAAAATTCTTATTTTTGAACAGATTTTGATGGGACTATTACAGGCAGATATGTACATATGTAGCTGATGTTGTAAGGAGTAACTAAAACCTTTACCCCTAGGTGGCGTTGGTGTCACCTTTTTTTAATTCAAATAAGAATAAAGAAAGCCTTTAACAAACAACAACGCCGAGTGGTCTGCCTCATTTACATATGTATAAAAGTCTCATGTCACGATGTTTGTCGCCAAAAGACTGCAAAACTATTGAACCGATTTTCATTAAATTTTCTATTCTGTGTATAGTTTGGTCAAACTTTAGGCATTTATTTTTATCTCGATTAATGGACTCAATATTGTTTTATTGCAAAATTAAATAAGCCATAGCAATGCGTGGTCGGATCTGCTAGTCTAATATATAAAAATTAAAATTTGTATGTTTGCTTGTTTGTTTATTCGTATTAAATGCGCTGCCATACCGTTCACCCAATTGCAATGAAACTTTGTCACCTTATTGCTTGCACTTACATGCAGGATATAGGCATAATAAAATAAACCTCCACTACGTGGCGCGCATGTCGTAATGCAAAATGTATTTGAAAGAGCAATATAAAATACAAAAATTAATGAATTGCTGTTAGAAAGGCAGGATAATGGATCGATCTATCTCATCCCTAAATAAAAGTTCTTGCATGGTTCGAATTATGCTATGCTAGGCGGCGCTACAAAATAAATTTAAAAAATATGAAAAGTGTGGATGTTTCTTTAAGAAATAAAGAAATGCGAATCTTATTCATTTATATGAACTAGCAGACCGGCCACACCTTGCTGTGGTTCATTTAATTTGCAATAAGACAATATTAGCTGCGTTTTATTATCCACCAAGATTCAAATGGATCTTTTTCGATAAATAAAACGATCCATATCTAGATCCATATCATACATTATTTTGTGTTCAATTCCCATCACAATACTGCCATAGGGCCATCTGTTTTTCAGAATTAGTACTAATTCTTCGATCTTGAAATAGATCCAGATAGAAAACAGGATTTCAAATTGTTATTGTAATGCGTGATCCAGATCCGAAGATAATAAAACACGGTCATTGAGTCCATTAATCGAGATAAAAACAATTCTATGCCTCAAGTTGGACCAAATTACACACAGAATAAAAAAATTCATGAACATTGGTTCAGTAATATTGCAGGCATGAGGTTTGTATATATAAAGAAAGCAAATTCGGGCTTAAAATACATTTTCTGGATCCCTATTAATCGCACCCAATTAGACTACATACCAGGCTACCAGCTAACCATGTTAATACACATAAAGAATTTGGATTATAGGGACTATAAGGCAAGTTTAGGATTCGTGAATATTTAAAAAAATGAGATAACAATCAAACATGACATTACAATCATAGAGAAGTCTAAAAAAATGATCGAGAAAAAAGTCTGTCTGTCTGTCAGTATGTATAACGACCTGCAGCCTAAACGGCTTAAGCGATTATCTTCAAACTTGGTGTGTGTGATTCTTTTGGCATTCCCGAGAGGGGAAATTAAAATTTTATTTTTAACCCTAAAAATAACGGTATCTGCCATATGACCGTTTAGGAAAATCTTATTTTTCTCGAAAACCGCTCCAACGATTTTAATGAAAATTTTTGAGATTTTTTTTGCTGGTATTGGCTATCATTTTATTAGAACCACATATACATATACGGGAAAAGTCTATTAACGGGACCTTTCATATAACGGGTTTTTTAATTTTTGGCTTTCTCTGTTACGGCTCTTTGGATTTCTGTCAAATTTTATATTTAAGAAGATCTAATTAGCCGAATTAATTGTGCATATTAAAATTTTGCATAACTTTTTTTTTCTAATTAAAATTAATTTTTGAATTTTTTTTTTGAAAAATCAATATTTTGAAAACTAATCAAAAAAAATTATTTAAAATGTATTTTAATAAATTCTAAAAAACTGCATACCAACATTTCAAAAAAAGATTTTTTTTTTTCAAAAAAACTAAAAATAAAAAACAGGATTTTATCAAAACCGGTCCTACAATTTTCAAAATACATTTTTCATAAATTCCTTGTTATTTAAGACGTGTGATGGCATACTTCATTTTTACTAAAAACCGTTATGTATTGTGGTTTTTAATACTTTTTATAAGTTCAAACAGTGTTATTTTCAACGCAAATGTTACTTGTTTCTGCCAAAGATCTTGCTTTCCAATGTAATTAGGCACACAAGAGCAAGTACGTGCGACCCAGTCGTGCCCATTTTTTTTTTTAAATCGGTCAAGTCATTTAAATTTAATATTGTTGATATACATATTATACGAATTGTAAAGGTACAGGGAAAACCTCTTTCTCCAATATCTCCTGCCCAGTGTCAACTATCGGGTCAACATAAGCAATCTGGCTGTGAAAGTGACAGCAAAGCGCCGGGTACCGGATAGTATGAGATAAAAACACCAGCTTCTTAGAAGAAAATTGACGTAATAGAAAAGTGCACACTTAAGTGCAGATCTTTAAGCAAAGTTTGCAAAAAAATGAAGGGGATATCGTTGGATGGACAATTGCAGTCGGTGCTGAAAAAATAAAAAAAACATTTTTTTTTTAATTTCTAACGGTGATGGCGAATAAGAATAAGACTGTAGCGACACATTTGAAGTCGAAAAAAGATTAAGACAAGGCGATGCGCTATCTTACGAGTTCTTCAACATGACTCTTGAAAAAATGGTGCAGAACTCTCATGACAACAACAAAGGCACGATCTTCCAATTAGTCGCATACACCGACGATATTGACATAATCGGAAGAACATAGCGTGATGTGAGTAGCACTTTTGTGAGTATTGAGGCAGAATCAACAAGCAACGAAGGTGGCTTTAGCAGTCAACGATATCAAAATTAAGTATATGCTGTCATCAAGAATGTATGATGCAGAAGCATGGATATTGTCAAAAGTGAACGAGGATTTTTGGTTCGTATGTATTAATGACGACAGAAATAGGGGATACAATGAGGAACTGAACGGGATGTGTAGCGAAACAAATCGGATGGACATCAATGCTCCGGCTGGGCAAATCTTCGATTCTAACCCGGAGGCCCGGAGGGACGGTGCAGTAGAGGAAGAGCGAAACTTTAGTGGTTCCCGCAAGTGGAAGAGGATATCAACCAACTACTCGTGCAAAACTGGAGGCTGCTTGCTAAAGACTTAGCTGTCTAGAGAAGCTCGTTGACGTTGAGACCCAGATCCACACTGGACTGTAGCGCCACCTAAAGGTAACGTAATGGTTGTTTAAATTTCGTTTTAAGCTGAATGAACCGAAGTGGGCAATACGACCAGAAGTGAAACTTAATAAGCGATAATACGCTAAAGTGAACGTTTGATGAAAAGCACGACAGCCCACCATTGAAAGACACGAGAAACCGCATGCTACAGCTCCACCTTACTCCTTAATGTGGCATATGAGCATGCAGCATCTATATGCCAATCTCTGGTAAACCCGCCCATCTGTTGAGGATGGTATCGGAAAATGAACGCATAGCGTGAAGGTACTCAGAGGCGTCACTGATGCCTTTTATATCAAACAGGTCTAATAAACGCAGATAAAATGAAAAAGAAGAGCAGACGTACAATCTTGCAGGTATTTCCAACGAAGATAAACACAATCGGAATTCAATTTGGAGTATTTAGGTAGAAGCTGTGAGGATATAAGGACAAAACTTGGTATATGCTCTAAAGACACCCAACACTTAAGTGGAAGTGCATTTTAAACGAGTAGTAACGTAAGTTATTTAATTAAATCATTCCACTCACCCCAATTGTACGTGCTGTCCAATATGAACTGCTCCGCTGGTAAGCAGCATACTATGTGTTGGAATACCGCCGGGAATACCCTCAATATTCATACTCATCGGAATGCTGTTCTCGTTGTTTGCCAAACGATGTTGTGCAGGTGGTGCTAGCAAATTGCTTTGTTGCACTAGTTGGAGATGCCTCAGTTGTGCTGATGTGGTTGGTGACGTCAGTGGGGGAGGAGGAGGAAGAATACGATTACTGCTATTACTTCCATCACCACTACCAGGTGGTGTTGAAGATTCTTGAGTTGGCCTCACGACATCCGGTGGTCCCTTCTGTGAAAGCCTTGCCAATGATCTAACATTTACCGTTTTCGCCAAAGAAGAAAGACTTGCATCTTGTTGTTGCTGCTGTTGAAAGGAATTAAATTGATTTACCCTAACTGCATTGTTGGCTTTTTGTAGCGCAACGTAGCTAGAATACTTGTTTGCTGTTGTAGTTGCCGCTGTGATTTTCTGTTGCATAACTTGTCCGGCAAACTGATTGACCATTGATGCTGAGGTTACAATGATCTTCTGATCAGGAACTTGATTGCTGCCTGCTAAGATAGGCGTTGATTGCATTTTATGGGTCATCGATTGTCCAGCAAACTGTATGGTTGTAGGCCCCGGAACTCTTTCAATATTTTGTTCAACAAAATGGCTTGATGATTCCATCGATGGATTTTTCGCATCTTGGGCAACCTGTTCAAGGGATTCTATCGTCGTCGTTTCGTCAGTCTTCATCTCTAATTGTTGACCATGCAAGTAATTGTTGGTGGTTTTATTTTTTGATAAATGATGTTGATTCATGTGTTTGTTTAGGTTTGCCTGTCGAATAAATCGACTCGGACAGAGGGAACACGAAAAAGGTTTATCGCCAGTGTGACTGAGGAGGTGAGTGTTGAGGTCTGTTTGGCGGGCATATTTTTTATCACAGTGCGGACAGCCGATGGTCTTGGCCATGTGGTTCAGTTTCATGTGCGTTGTCATCGAGGAGTGTTGAATGAAACGCTTGCCACAAATATCACAACCATAAGGCCGTTCTCCTGTATGGCGGCGCATATGCGACTTCAATGTCGTTGGTCGGGTGAATTTGTCGCCGCAAAATTTGCACTCGTATGGTCTTTCGCCGGTGTGTGTTCGCATGTGATGCTTCAAGGCATAGATGGTGGAGTAAGCTTTTGCTAAAAAAAAAATATATACATGTCTATGTGGTCATCCATTACAAATAGAAACACTTACGACACATTGTACACAAGAAGTCCTTTTCGCCGGTGTGCATGACCATGTGATATCGCAGCTTGGATGCAGATATCATGTGTTTGCCGCATACACTGCAAGGGAACATCTTTTTCGGTTTAGGAGGCTTAGTTTTGCGTTTCTTCTTGCCATCTGTGTCTGCAGGGTCTTTCTCGGCAGTTGATTCTGATTCTTTTGGTGTTAATGAATCGTCCTTATCGGCATCTTTGAGTTCTACCTTATTTTCATCTTTTACGTGTGCTTCATCGTCTTCATCATCCTCTTCGTCAGTTGCATTCTTTTTCTTCTTCTTAGTCTTTGATTTCTTCTTATTCGGTCCTCGAATACGTTTGACTTTTATCTTCTTGGGCATATGGACCGTCATGTGGGCTTTTAGTCCTTCGGCGGTGAAATATGTTTTCTGGCAGACTTTGCACATATAGCGACCTGCAATTCTGTAACAGTTATAATCCTGGTCAAGAAACATTTGACATGGTTAGACTGACCTTGAGGGAATATTTGGGCTTCTGGTGTTGAAGGTGGATCGGGCACAATTTTTATCATTTTATCTCTAAACACATCATCTTCGTCTTCGGAGGAGCAATTATTTGCTGGATCTGGTAGGTCGTTAAAGACGTCGGATGAATCGTAATCTGGGTTGTTTTCTGGGGCCAAATTGGTAAGTTCAGCTAAGGCGGGCTTCAGTTTACCTAAATTAAAATCATTTAAATATAACAACTTGTTGCTTTGGGTAATTAAACTTGCTTTTTTCTATGAGCTGCTTCAGGGGCTTGTCGTCTTCATCGTCATCATCATCGCCGAAGTCTATGATCGTTATGTTCTTCTCGTCCGCAAAGCCATCGGTTTCCATGTCGTCTATGACTTCAGGTAACCAATCCATTTCGTCTTCAGACTTTTCATTATCCTAGAATAATCGTTTAATGATACATTCAATATTGTTTTTAGTAACTCACTTCTAGATCGGAATCCTCAAGTGGATCTTTTGTGCAAATGATGAACTCTGGTTTGACCTCTTCGATATCACCCTCTGCTTCATCTGATGCTCGAGGTTCTGATTTCGTTAGTCTTTCACATTTGGTACTGTTGTTTTCTTCTTGTTCTATTCGCCGACTTCTCCTAGTGTTGCGATAGAATCCTAGTTTTTCCCTCAGCTGCCTATCTGTTTCCCTTGCTTTTTCTATAAACTTAAAGGCAGACTGCAACTCATTGCCACACATGATACAGAGACTCATAGGAAGTTTATCGTCGAATATAGCATTCAATTGCGTACAAATATTATAAACATCTAAATAACTGAGCTTAGGCTTTCGTACAAATATTTCTTCCAGTTCCACAAAGTCCTTTGATTTTTTTGTGCAGACTCTGCATATGCGAGATTCTCTGCCCATTTTTGTTTAAGTAACTATAGGAATTAGGGACACAGATTGTTTTGCATTGAATCAAAAGAACAATTTTATTAAAAAATAATCAGTTTTTCGGTAAATATAAAATTATGGTCAAAATCTAAAAAAAAATAATTTGATGTTTATTTTTACTTTTATTGACATTCAAGCTTTGTTATATGAAGTGATGCCAATATCTCTGTTTTCTGTTGTTAATTGAAATTCACAATAGCCTTTACAAAGGAAAAATTTAACAAAAAACCAACCATCTTGAATTAGATCAAAAATTGTTAAATTATTGATTATTAATTCATTAATTATTATTATTTTATTTATTAAAATTATTTTTTATATATGTTGATTTTTGTGGAGAAGAACTTTATTTATCTTAGTTGGTTGTTTTGCTCTAAATAGGAGTATTCACATAATAACTACAACTTGTTGTACAACTTCGATCTGTACCACCAAAAATAAGAACTCTCTGCTAGTTTGGCACGTGAAGTCGGTTGTGTTCATCTTCTACCTGCGCGTATGCCAATTCTGTCTCGGTCTTTTTCTACTGCACCGTCCCTCTGGAGTGGAATCGAAGATTTTCCGGGCCGGAGCATTGGTTATCATATCCGCGAGTTTAGGAAAAAAAGGGTATTTAAAAGGAGATGCATATTGTTTTAAGCTTCTGAAAATCATAATTGCATGAGACAACAGAATTAGGCACAACATTCCACATTCGAGTTGTACGACCGAAGAACGAATCTCTGTTCTTAACAGTCCAACCGAAATTGGGAGAGACAGTAGTTGTTGAAAAACGTTGTTTTTTTAATGCTTTCAAATTGAAACAGCAAGAGAAAATCTTACCGGATAAAATATTCCAAATTCGCGTTGTTCGGCTTTAAAAAGAATCTCTGTATTTTATGGCACGTCCGAAATCAGGGTGAATGGAATGGAAAGAATGCGGCTCGTGAGCATTTTTATATAACAGCAACGATAAAATAAGGAAAAACAATAGAAACACGGCGTTGGTGTTCGAAAGGAGCAAATAGTTCAGAGACGATTCTATTTCCTTATTAACTTTGACGTTTTGTTTTGTATTCTATCAATGCTTGAGAAGCACCTGCCTAAAGGTGACAGTTTTCTTAATTCCTTTTTCATTTTTCATTCTGTGATGCAAGTATAATTTCACAATATCTCTTGAGTCATAACTCAAATTCAAAAAGTTTATAATCTCCTGGTTTGTTTTCTTTTGTTGCCTTGGGATCACCATACAGAATTCATGTAGTTTCTATGCACAACAAAATAAATATAAATAAAAAGGGATTTTGTAAAATAACAAAACATCAAAATAAAGGCATTCAAATCCGGGACTCAACTCACCGGGAAATTAGTATTCTGTCTTCTTTCTTTTTCGCACTTAATTGATGCATGCCATACGCTTCACTGTGAAATACCGGACCTATGCCAAATGTAACAGATTGTTTTGTTGATTGCTCATTTTCGACAAATAAGAAACTGAAATCACTAGGCAATCCGACATGAAAATCAACAAAAGACTGGTTACAGACTTATTTTTGTGAATCGCCAACGAGTTTTCAACCAGTAGCGTCGTGTGCGTCATCCCATTTAATTACACAGGTTATGATTCAAAGGAAATTAGTTGCCAACTTCTATCGGTAATCAGTTTTTTTCGAGTTGCTCCGCGAACATCCGGTATTCAAGTTTGCTGATGAGAATTCTTGAATCTTTTTTAATATACCCAACATGTCACATATTTTAGTGTGTGTTTGCAAATCGGAGTAAATTCTCGTTTTAAAGCTAAGATTTCCGAAAAATGGTTCAGATAAAAAGAGATTGATCTTTTAAATTTCATGATCTCAGAACAATAAAAAAAACTTATTTTTTAAAGCGAATTCTACATTAGATATTCAGAATAAAAAATTTAACTGACTAGGCCTAAATATTTTTTAAAGCAAATTCTACATTAGATATTCAGAATAAAAAATTTAACTGACTAGGCCTAAATATTCTAAAATCAACTTGGCATCACTATAAAGTTTATTCAAAATTCATTATTAATCTTCACATGCTCCTCTATTTTTCGTGTTTTCACTTTTCGTTTGCGTTTGTTTTGCTTTCGATTATTCGATTTTCGTCTACTTCGCATAATTGCACCGGTAAATATTTGATAGACTCCATATTGTTGCTATTTTTCCACATTTTTTTGTTTCAAACAATCAAAAAACCCAATATCATAAAAGGTAAGAGGCTAGGAACTGTTTAAAATAACTCTTTAAAATATTTATTTAATAATCTATCCTTATGTATCCGCAAGTTTCCACATTATAATTGTGTTTCGAAGCCCTTAAAATGGACAAAGAAGAATTCATTGCCATAACACATTTCATAAACCCTCAATTATTTTGGTATCACAAAGTCGATGGCCAAAATCCCGAATTTCTCGAAACCAAACGCATTGAGGATTCTGTACAACGCTTGTATACGGCAAAGCAAAGTGCAGCCCTGCGAGCCCATCGACCACATGTCGGTGAGATCGTTGCGATTGCATTTGTCTCGTGGAACAAGTTCATCCGAGCTCGCGTTATGGAGATCATCAAATTCACCAAAGCCCAAGATGAATTCATTGTTTGGGCTTTGGACTATGGATTCCCATTCCAAACCAAAATATCCTATATTCGGCAAATGCCCGAATCCCATACCCAACTGACCGATCACATTTTAATGGGTGGCATAGCTGATGTAATTCCAGCTGAACTGGAATTCGATTTAGTCACAACTACCAGCAAACTTGCGTGCCAGCAATCATGGTCAAATCGATTTGTTGAGATGCTTGAAAAGATTATAAACGATGCTGCTTCTATATCGTTCATTGAGTCGGTCCAAATTGGCGTCGACGGAGGCAAACAGCATTTTGGTGATATGAAGATCATCACTCATTCTGGTTCATCATTTTTTGTCAGCGACTATTTGGTAAAACTTAATTATGCCATCAAATGCAAGGAAGGCTTCCAAGACAAATTGGCCACTTTGAAGACAAACAAAATCCCTTGCTGGGAGACCAATAGTCGTGAGGTCAAAATCATCGGGAATAAACTTAATTCGTTGAATATTGAAATGGGAAAGTTCGATTTGTCTGGAACAATGTCTGAAGATTCATGTGATAATTTCTTCAAACAGAAGGTAATGGATTGGTGCGAACGCAATCAAAACTTAAATGAAAAAAATGAATTGTCGGAGATGGCGTTTCCAAAAAGTCCCTATGATGCCACTGACATTGAGTTCGATGATTCGGTGAGTGTTAAGCAGGATATTGAATCTATTGATGAAGATGAGACTGTGATGGGATTCGCTGGGAAGGTGCACGCTACTCGAAGGAAAAAGTATGATGGCAAGAGTCTCCCACCATTGCCGGCACCAGATGGGTTTTCTGTTATTCCAAACAAGGAGGATAAGAGCCAACAAAATAGCTTGACAGGCGGAAGATCGTCAAGAGCTAAAATGCTACTAGAACTAAGAAAGGCGGTAAGTTGTTCTTGCTAAAATATCTCACATGGTCATTCCAAGGTTTATATACTCAAATTTGCAAGCAGGCATAAAATCACACATTTTCTGTTGAAAGACTGACTGAATTGAAAATAATCCAAAGCATCTTTGTTGGTATATCCTCCTTTCTGCATGTATATGCATGCGCTTTGTATACTAAAATATATACCTTTCCTTAGGTGGCGTTTCATTCCGGGTGAACCTGGGTGTCAACCAAAAAGCTTCTCCAGCCAATTGCATCCATTTTTGCACATGAAGTCGGTCGAGTTCCTCCTGGCGTGTGCCACATGTACATTTGCTCTATATTACCCAGCCATCTGAGTCGTTGGACTTTTACTCTATTGGCTAGGTCTGTGTCGATGTAAAGTCCGTACAGTTCTTTGTTTTATCTCTCACTAAACTGATCAAAAATCAGCGGAGCCCAGGTAGGCAAAGTCCTAAACTGTCGTGATATTGGTCGGAATATCCGTAGCCATATCTTGGCAAACACGAGATAGTGGTCGAAGTAAAAGTTTGAAAAATATGTGGTGTTGGAGGAGTGCAGTTAATCAATCGATAACTTGTTTGATAATTGATTAAACAAGCAACCTTCATGTCCCTATGTGAATTTTTAGATGTGGTAATTGAGGGCTAGCTACGCGCCTAGATTCTTACACATCCGAGAGCCCGGATAAATAGGCCTCTTTTGGAAAGAGATCCATCATAAGATTTTTTTCAGATGCGGCCTGAATACAACAAGCACTTAATGAAAACTCTAATCTTCTATCGCTCTCCATCTCGTTAGCTAGCAGCCTTGCCTTCTTTCATTCTGTTCCTTTTCATTCTGTGTCTGCTTTTCTCAAACACATCGATGATATTATTCTTAAATCCAATTCAGCACTTGGCTCCGCGAAAAGTAGGTCGAAGGAATTTACATACACCTACGTTACCCGATCTCTACATATCCTTTGTTGGTCCGCTTCTTGAATACCCTTGTCAAGTCTGGTCGCCTTACCAACAAGTGCATATTGCCAGAATTGAGAGCATACAACGCGGTTTTCTCCGATTATGCTCTTCGAGGTCTTAATTGGAGTAATCATTTAATATTATCTTCAATCAAACTTATCAACTTGAATACGCTGAATGATCGAAGAGAATTTTTTTAGGTACTGTTGACTGCACAGCCCTTAACGACTCCAAATTTCTCAATACTAACCCTCGTAACATAATGCGTAATCATAATCCTCGCCTCTTTTATCTTCCCACCCATCCAACATCTTATGGGTCCAATGAACCCATCTCCCGAATGCTGAAGCGTGTCAATTCGAACACTTCTTGTTTTGACTTCAATAGTAGTACTCCCTGCCTCATCTAAACCTCCCAACCAGTTAACCTAAATCCTAGTAATAAGCTTGCCCCTACCAAAAATTAAAAATTAAAATCTACCAAGTCGTCGTGCACTTTAAGGATTTCACTCAAAGTTATGCTTTGCTTTGATGTCGTCTTGTTTTGTGAGTATTTGGTGTAAAGCAGTTTATTATATTACTGACGTCTAGGTCCGTTCCACCACCGACTGACACAACACCACCTAGATAGTTGAACAGCGTCATTTCTTCTATGGTCTTCAGCTCCAGATTAAACTGCTGTTGTTGATTTCGGCCAGTTTGCATTGTTTTTTTTATCATGGCGTTAGTCCTTAATACCACCTAGACCGAGAGCCCGCAACAGATTTTTTGCGTGAGAGGAAACCAAATAATATTGATGGTACAAACAGTCCTCCTCAAGGTGATAACGCCAACAGAGCAGCATTACCGAGAAATGGTGGGTTAAAAGTACCATTTTTCTGAAAATAGACCTAGTGAAGGAAACCATTTCAAATGCATCGCACCCCAACGCCTTCGATACCCTGATTGCGAAAATGTTTGTGACAGACGTCTCACAGGTGGCAAACCCCTGACAGACGCCGCCGAAAACGCGGTTTTTTGACGTTTTTAGACTTGGGAAACTAGTTAAAATTAGTCGCATCCGAAAGCTCTTGCTTCCCTGAGTGCGAATATGTATGTCACAGACGTCTCACAGTTGCCAAACTCCTGACAGACGCCGCCGAAAACGGCTTTTTTTGACGTTTTTAGACTTTTTGGAAACCAGTTAAAATTAGTCGCATCCGAAAGCTCTTGCTTCCCTGAGTGCAAAAATGTCACAAACATTTTCGCACTCAGGGTATCGAAGGCGTTGGGGTGCGATGCATTTGAAATGGTTTCCTTCACTAGGTCTATTTACAAAAAAATGGTACTTTTAACCCACCATTACTCGGTAATGCTGCCTCTGCGGGCTGGCAGACGATTGATGGCGTTATCACCTTGAGGAGGACTGTTTGTACCATCAATATCATTTGGTTTCCTCTCACGGAAAAAATCTGTTGCGGGCTCTTAGACTAACCGCCTTTCCTTTCCTTGCTGCAGCGATTTCTTTCGCCAGCATAGTACATAGCCTTAATAAAACGTTCTCCATTGGAAAACAAGCTTACCAAGCTTGGAACCACCGTGGCAGTCATTACATCGTCATTTGTAATAAGAACGAAATTGGCGACAAAAAATCTTCTTACCTAACTCACTGTATCACTTTGAATGTATCGCAAAAGCTGTCCATTGTGCAGTACGAAGCACCTTGCCTCGTTATAAGACTATATAATTAAACTCTTTAAATAAGATGCAATCTTGATCAACGCGACCGAAGGCTTATTCAGCAGTGATTGGAATTCAGTTAGTTGTTCGAATATGATTCCCAAGGTGTTAATGTGGTCTACTCATGGTCGACTGCTGCGAAAACCCGCTTGATGCCTTAATTCGCTTGAAAATAATTGATGCCATCAATCTTGTCTGAATACAGACAAAATGGTAATACCTGCTAGTTATTGCAGTTTTATATATGACCTTTTTAGGTACTTCCTTCCACTCCCTTGGAAAGGTTTCGTTTTACGCAAAACATTGGGATCAGCTCTCTGGAACTCGTTGGGTATGTCATGAAGCCCAACTGCTTTGTCATTTTTACTTGCGATTATAGGGACTATAAGGCAAGTTTAGGATTCGTGAATATTAAAAAAATTGAGATAACCATCAAACATGATTTTCTGTCTGTTACTTCTAATCCACTTAACTGTTTTGCTGACGACTCTACCCTCAGCTTTTCATATTCGTTCGATAATTCACGTCCTTCGCCTTCGGACGTACAATTGCAACGGTGCCGCATGTCAAGCTCATTAAACTCGGATTTATACAGCATTGTCAAATGGGGTAATAAGAATCGTGTGGAGTTTAATGCTTCGAAAACTCCACCAGCTGACCGGCATTACAAAAATCAACAAAAATACAACCATTGTTATGTCGGTGGCCCAAGCCATGCTTACCCCAAAACGAGCTAGATGCCTACGTTGTTCGGGCTAAGCTTTGTATTGAAGTCCCATGATAATTATGATGTCGCCTTTTAGAGCTTTGTTGCTATCCGTGCTAGGATGATCGTAGACAGAGATTTTGTGGTCACCCGTTGCATTGTTTGTTGGTGCATAACATTGAATGATAGTGGTTTTATGGATTTAGGAGCTAATTTGTACAGCAATATAATCATGATCTTATATTTGGCAACATTTACAATCTAGTTCCACAGGCCACAATAGTTCATGAGTTATGATTAGTTGAAGTGGTGCGAGTGGCTGCAAGCTACACGATCATCAGCAGGAATCGATACTTTCAAAGTTCAAACATTACTTCAACCTCCTTAATACACAAAATTAATGTAGGTTTCAGTGCACGACATTTTATAAACCATGTTTGGTTCTGAAGTCCATCGATAGCTACAGTCTACATGACTGAAATGAGTCTCAGCAGCTTGATGAACTGGAGTCTTTTGCCTACCCAAATAGCAAAGAAAACTGTTCTGTGATGTTAATTGCAACACCCCTGCACTTTTTACTTGCGATTATAGGGACAAGGTATAAGGCAAGTTTAGGATTCGTGAATATAAAAAAAATTGAGATAACAATCAGACATGATATTACGATCATAGAGAAGTCTAAAAAAGTTAGTGGCAAAAAATGTCTGTGTGTCTGTCTGTCAGTCAGTACGTATAACGAGCTGCGCCTAAACAGCTTAAACGATTATCTTCAAATTTAGTATTTGTGATTCGTTTGGCATTCCTCAGAGGGGAAATTGAAATTTTATTTTTAGGGCTGAAAATAACGGTATCTGCTATATGACCCTTAAGGAAAAGCTTATTTTTCTCGAAAATGGCTCCAACCATTTTGAGAATCTTCTGTAGGTATTAGCTACCATCTTATAGAAACCAGATTTACCGGAAAAGTCAATTGACGGTACCTTTCATATAACGGTTTTTTTAATTTTCGACTTTTTACCCAACTTATCGATGTGCCAACGCGTATACCAGATGTTGCTGGACAAGCCGCCCATACTCTTGACTTGTTTCTTACTTCTCACCCTGATAAATATACCATTAGTGTAACTTCTCCATTTGGCACTTCAGACCATTGTGTCTTTTCAGCTAATTTCTCATCCTCCACCCATCCAGTTAAAGAAAAACTTCCCACCAGGACCGTTTGGCAATACGAGAAAGCCAACTGGAACGGCCTGAATATTTTTTTCCGAAACTTTAACTGGTCACTATGCTTCCTCGATAGTGACATTGATGCCAGTGCTGAAATGATCACAAATGTGATGCATCTAGGGATGCGTGCTTTTGTTCCTAACAGAGTAAAAAGCATCAAGCCTAACGAAAAGTCCTGGTTTAATTTAGAGTGTAAAGAAGCTATCAGGCTCAAAGAAGTAAGTTTCCGATCCTACAAAGCCAACCCTTCAGAGGAAAATCGGAAAATGCACAAACAAGCAAGAAACTCATGCAACTCCGTTATTGAAAGAACCAAATTTTTGCATGACCAAAAATTACGGCAAAGGCAGTAAAAATTGTTGGTCATTTGTAAAAATAAAAAACTCCTCGACATCTTCGGTTCCAACACTCATCGACAATAACAAACCAATTGTTTACTCTTCAGAGAAGGCAAACTTGCTCGCCGCCCATTTCGCTGCCAGCTCCACGCTGCCTCACAGCAACGTTGCCCCTCCAGTACTTGAGATGGGACAGATTTTTTTCCGCACTCGTACATTAGCAAGAGTTCTCAAAAACCATGATATACACAAATTCGCTGGCCCGAATGGTATACCCCCGATTCTTCTGAAGAAGTGTTCTTCCACACTGGCAAAGCCACTGCGTTAGCTTTTCCATCCCTCCTACTCTTCTGGAATCTTTCCTAGAAGATGGAAAACAGCATTTGTCTAGCCTGTCCCTAAGAAAGGCGACCCATTCTCCTCCTACCGACCCATAGCACTAACATCCCTTCTTTCTAAGGTCATGGAAACGCTGATTAACCGTCAGCTTAAGGAATATCTCGAAGATCGAATGCTTCTCCATGACCGTCAATATGGCTTCCGCAGCAACCAATGGAACAAATCTTTACATCGCTTTGGTGAAAGTAAGATTATTGCTCGTGATATCTCTAAGCCATTTGATAGAGTTTGGCATGAAGCTCTCTTATCGAAAATGCATGCTTTTGGGATCGATGATACTCTTGTTCGTTGAATTAGAAGCTATCTTCTGGACCGTTCAATACAAGTTGTATTGGACGGATTCAAGTCTAATTCCTACAAAAGAAATGCTGGTGTGCCCCAGGGCTCTGTTCTGTCTCCGAATCTTTTCCTCATTTTTATAAATGATCTTCTGTCTGTTACTTCTAATCCACTTAATTGTTTTGCTGACGACTCTACCCTCAGCTTTTCATATTCGTTCGATAATTCACGTCCTTCGCCTTCGGACGTACAATTGCAACGGTGCCGCATGTCAAGCTCATTAAACTCGGATTTATACAGCATTGTCAAATGGGGTAATAAGAATCGTGTGGAGTTTAATGCTTCGAAAACTCCACCAGCTGACCGGCATTACAAAAATCAACAAAAATACAACCATTGTTATGTCGGTGGCCCAAGCCATGCTTACCCCAAAACGAGCTAGATGCCTACGTTGTTCGGGCTAAGCTTTGTATTGAAGTCCCATGATAATTATGATGTCGCCTTTTAGAGCTTTGTTGCTATCCGTGCTAGGATGATCGTAGACAGAGATTTTGTGGTCACCCGTTGCATTGTTTGTTGGTGCATAACATTGAATGATTGATGAAGTGGTGCGAGTGGCTGCAAGCTACACGATCATCAGCAGGAATCGATACTTTCAAAGTTCAAACATTACTTCAACCTCCTTAATACACAAAATTAATGTAGGTTTCAGTGCACGACATTTTATAAACCATGTTTGGTTCTGAAGTCCATCGATAGCTACAGTCTACATGACTGCAATAAGTCTCAGCAGGCAGTTTGATGAACTGGAGTCTTTTGCCTACTCAAATAGCAATGGAAACTATTCTGCGATGTTAAATGCAACACACCTGAATTTTTTACTTGCGATTATAGGGACAAGGTATAAGGCAAGTTTAGGATTCGTGAATATAAAAAAATTGAGATAACAATCAGACATGACATTACGATCATAGGGAAGTCTAAAAAAGTTAGTGGCAAAAAATGCCTGTGTGTCTGTCTGTCTGTCAGTATGTATAACGAGCTCCAGCCTAAACGGCTTAAACGTTTATTTTTAAATTTGGTATGTGTGATTCGTTTGGCATTCCTCAGAGGGGAAATTGAAATTTTATTTTTAGAGCTAAAAATAACGGTACCTGCTATATGACCCTTAAGGAAAAGCTTATTTTTCTCGAAAATGGCTCCAACCATTTTGTGAATCTTCTGTAGGTATTAGCTACCATCTTATAGAAACCAGATTTACCGGAAAAGTCAATTGACGGTACCTTTCATATAACGGTTTTTTTTAATTTTCGACTTTTTACCCAACTTATCGATGTGCCAACGCGAATACCGGATGTTGCTGGACAAGCCGCCCATACTCTTGACTTGTTTCTTACTTCTCACCCTGATAAATATACCATTAGTGTAACTTCTCCATTTGGCACTTCAGACCATTGTGTCATTTCAGCTAATTTCTCATCCTCCACCCATCCAGTTAAAGAAAAACTTCCCACCAGGACCCTTTGGCAATACGAGAAAGCCAACTGGGACGGCCTGAATATTTTTTTCCGAAACTTAAACTGGTCACTATGCTTCCTCGATAGTGACATTGATGCCAGTGCTGAAATGATCACAAATGTGATGCATCTAGGGATGCGTGCTTTTGTTCCTAACAAAGTAAAAAGCATCAAGCCTAACGAAAAGTCCTGGTTTAATTTAGAGTGTAAAGAAGCTATCAGGCTCAAAGAAGTAAGTTTCCGATCCTACAAAGCCAACCCTTCAGAGGAAAATCGGAAAATGCACAAACAAGCAAGAAACTCATGCAACTCCGTTATTGAAAGAACCAAATTTTTGCATGACCAAAAATTACGGCAAAAAAGTCTGCAGTGTCCCAAAGGCAGTAAAAATTGTTGGTCATTTGTAAAAAATATAAAAAACTCCTCGAAATCTTCGGTTCCAACACTCATCGACAATAACAAACCAATTGTTTACTCTTCAGAGAAGGCAAACTTGCTCGCCGCCCATTTCGCTGCCAGCTCCACGCCGCCTCACAGCAACGTTGCCCCTCCTGTACTTGAGAATGTAAATTTTTCCATGGGGCAGAGATTTTTTTCCGCACTCGTACATTAGCAAGAGTTCTCAAAGACCATGGTATACCCCCGATTCTCTTCTGAAGAGGTGTTCTTCCACACTGGCAAAGCCACTGCGTAAGCTTTTCCATCCCTCCTACTCTTCTGGAATCTTTCCTAGAAGATGGAAAACAGCATTTGTCTAGCCTGTCGGCGACCCATTCTCCCCCTCCTCCTACCGACCCATAGCACTAACATCCCTTCTTTCTAAGGTCATGGAAACACTGATTAACCGTCAGCTTAAGGAATATCTCGAAGATCGTAAGCTTCTCCATGACCGTCAGTATGGCTTCCGCAGCAACCGTTCCACTGGTGATCTGATGGCATATCTCACCGAACAGTGGAACAAATCTTTACATCGCTTTGGTGAAAGTAAGATTATTGCTCTTGATATCTCTAAGCCATTTGATAGAGTTTGGCATGAAGCTCTCTTATCGAAAATGCATGCTTTTGGGATCGATGATACTCTTGTTCGTTGGATTAGAAGCTATCTTCTGGACCGTTCAATACAAGTTGTATTGGACGGATTCAAGTCTAATTCCTACAAAATAAATGCTGGTGTGCCCCAGGGCTCTGTTCTGTCTCCGAATCTTTTCCTCATTTTTATAAATGATCTTCTGTCTGTTACTTCTAATCCACTTAATTGTTTTGCTGACGACTCTACCCTCAGCTTTTCATATTCGTTCGATAATTCACGTCCTTCGCCTTCGGACGTACAATTGCAACGGTGCCGTACCCCCAAAGCAATTGTCCATGAATGGCACTTACATCGAAGAAACCGAAAAGCTCTCAGTACTCGGTATGTGTGTCAACGACGACCTCCGTTGGAACGACCATATATTTGAGATCGCTTAAAATGCTGCTAAGTGCTTAAGTTTTCTGTATCGGTGTAAGAAGTACTTTTCCCCGTCTTATTTGGCTACAATTTATAAAGCACCTCTGGGCAGGTGCTTCGCAAACATCGCTTCACCTGTTTGATAAAGCGTTAAGATTGATAGGAAATAGAACTGCCGCTGAAACAATTGCTCCTCGAATACAGACGCAATGTTTCATGTCTTTCCTTATTTTATCGTTTCTTTTACAAAAAATGTTCACTTGAAGTAGCCAGCTGCATTCCTCCACTTAAAAGCTTCTTCCGTACCACTCGTCTCGCAAGGAATGCCCATCAGTTCACCCTTCAGCCCACTTTCGGACGTACCGTGAAATATAGATTCTTTTTTTAACCGAACAACACGAATTTGGAATAGTTTACCCGGCGGGATTTTCCCTTGCCATTTTGATGTGCAAACATTCAAAACCAATGTTAATCGACACCTCCTATCTCTCCCCTCCCTATCTTCCTAATGCCCGCGCAGTGTGTTACATTAAAAGGGAAAAAAATACTCCCTTGTGCGCGAGTTAATTATAAAATAAAACCCGTTAAGTATTGTGGTTTTGATAATTTTTATAAGTTTAAACTGTATTATTTTCAACATAAATGTTATTTGTTTTCGTAAAAAGATTTTGGCTTCCAATGTAATTAGGCACATAAGAGCAAGTAAGTGCGACCCAGTTGTACCCATTTTTTTTGTACAGATTTAGATTCTCAATAATATTTTTTTAATAATATTGTTACTTATATATATATTTATATTTTTAATAATAGCATTCAAGAACATTGGAGGCTCAAAAAAATGAAAGTTTTCTTCAAAAACAAATGAACGAACTAAATTTAAAAGATCAAAGTGAAACTGGAACTGAAGAATTTCTAGAAAAGTGCAAAATGGTAAAATGAAACATAATTACAAAACATGCTTTAAAACTATTAATATTATATTTTTTTTGTAGAAAAATGCACAGACCTTACAGATGGAAACACAAGTTGGAGGAAGTGAAAAAAACAGCGAAAATGGAAGTATTTCATCATCAACAATCTCAAAAAGAAAACAACAATTAATGAAGGTAAATACTTGGTTATTGTTTAAAAAAAAAATCAAAAAGAAAATATCCAAATCTACATGCAGATCAAAGAGAATTATTGCAAACAAATTGACAAAATCCTAGAAACCACTAATACAACTGACATGCATACTTTGTATGATAAATCAGAGTCAAGATCTCAAACTGGATCAAAAATATCAGCGCATGCTCAGAAATTAATTGAAAAGAGAAATAAGGTAGGAGATTTAATGTTATAACTAATCTTCCATCTTCGAAGAACCCAAAACGCCATTTCTTGGCTTTTTATATAATATTCACAGATACTACTTCAAAGATCCCAATTGGAGGCATCGAGTTCTACAGACGTCCAAACTAATGTGCCGCTGGTACAGCACAATCAAAAACAAGGCTACAAAATGCCCCAACATAGTTTAAAATTTAGTAAACTTGATTTTGTAAGTGAAATTTAAAACTACCAAAAAAAAAACGTAACAGAAAACCATCTTTTTTACAGTCAAAAGGTCCTCGTCATTATGCCACAAACTCGGAATCAAAATCCGAGAAAATACCTCAGTCTGTGCCTGAGGAATCACAAACTGAACAAATACAACAGTCAAAACCAGAAATATCTGCTGAAGAAATTCGAAAAATGGTAAAACAAAAAATCGCATTTTAATTACCCAAGCTAACACACACTTTTTGTAGGTCAATGAAGATCCTTTCAAAAACATGACAATGGTTCCGGCTGGTTTCAACGTAACTAAACTTGTCAATCGTCGCAATGAAGCCAATCACTGGCATACTAAGAAAACAACTCTAAACAATCCTTTATATTCGAATTACTCTTCTCAAGAATACCGCCAGATTGGGAACAGAAATGGCGTTGCTCGTCGTACCGAAGACATTGAAGAGGATTTTTTTCGGCTTACGAGGTCTCGGAAGGAACGCAAAAAAAGTGAAGAAAGAGATAATGTAGATCCGGATTCTTCTTTGGAAGATAAAGAAAGATTTCTTCCCGTTTCACCTATGAATGTTGCCAATACTAAACCATCAAAGAAAATTGAAGAAAAGCATTTACTTGATATATCTCTCAACGACAGTAGATGCTTATCAGAAAATAAAAATGAGAAGAACTCTCTTTCAGAAACATCTTCAAAAAACGGCAACAAACAACAAGATAGAAAGAATGTGGAGAAACATCTTCTGGATTCATCTTTCAATGATTCCGAATGTCCACCAGCAATAACACCAGAAGTCGTTACCGATTTTTTGATATTCAATGAAGAGGAAACCCCAGTTAAACCAGAGGTTAGAAAAGAGATGTTCAAAGAATTCAATGTCATATCAAACTTACTCGATTTGAGTATACCAACAATTGAAGAGCTGGATAAGTCTGCTTCTTCTGATTCGTTTATAAAAGAAATGGACCAACTGAATTCGGTCAGAGATACTTCGAGGGAAAAACTTATCGCGACTAGTAACGCAACAAGTGAAGAAGATTCATATGACACAGTAGCAAAGACGGTGGAGAAGTTTTTCAATGAAAAGAACATAAGGAACGGCGAATTTGAAGGTTCATCATCCGTTTCATCTTCAATTGAAGTTCCAGTCGAGAAGAAAGAATCATTTACCGATAAACCCAACAGTGGTTCAGACCGTAGCTATGAAGCTTCCGCATCATCAATATCATCAGGTTCATTGAATAAAATCAAAGCACAAAAAAAGTCTTCATCCGCACAAAGTTCAGCATCTTTAAAATCAGAGACGCAAAAAGAAAATAAAATAGCTAATAGCACATTTTCAATTAAAAGCGATGAAAATGAAAAAGAAATTCCCGAATCACGAACATCTTCCATGGGTTCACTGCTGCAGTCTCCGTGTTCGACGCCAGTTATCAAAGAAAAGCTAAAACCATCCACACATTCTCCCAAAATATTAAATCATGAAGAATACCTTCGCAGTCTTGCTAATTCCTACGTCAAATCCAAAGAAATCTATCAACATCTGCCTGAAATCTGTGGCGAAGCTTCGCTCAAGACAAATTTCATTCAACATCTTGTACTGGCTCATAGCACAAAGAATGTCACACCAATTGAACGGATGAAAAATGCTCTATTCTCAGCTGAAATTCATCAGGAGATGGAGCACATGCGACTGACGAAAATGTACCGTATTCAGGCATACGCCTGGTCCCATTTGGTTCGTGGTAATTGCTTTTGTGTGATAAACACACACCGAACGGGAAAAACTTGGTGCTATTTACCTCCGGTTTGCAGCATGCTAAGCTTCCGTATTGAATCCAAAGGAATTCTAGAGACTTGTGGATCAGCTGTGATTATTGTCGCCCCATCGTCCGTTCAGGTTGAGAGTATTGCCCGTCATTGTCGTCGGCTATTGGCAAGTACGACACCGAAGGTGAGCATTGTTCCAGCATATGGTTTTCGAAATACTGAAGAAATTAAAATCGAACTCCATAATGGGTGTGGGGTGTTGGTAATAACGCCATCTTGTCTTAAGCGGTTGCTGGAAGTCAATGAGAAAGAACAATTGATTAACATTAAACGAGTACAAACTTTGATCATCGATGGTTTGGACGTTGTAATGAAGGAAAATGAAGATTTCGATGAAACTTTGTACAAATTAATTTCTCCGGCTCTGGAGGATGATAAGATTCCGTTTCAGTTGGTAGTAACCTCGAAGACGTGGACACGGAAATTGATTAATTTTCTCAGAATTGGTAACCAGCCACTGCTGTGTATCGGCGACTATCTTGAGGCAGCTGTTTATGGTAAGGCCAAAGTTTCAATAAAACTGCAAAGTAGCTCGGAAAAGATGTCTGTTATGATGAAATGCTTGGACAAGTGTGCATATGAGACTGAGCGATGTGTGGTCTTATGTAATTCAGGGAACGAGGTGTTGGAGGTTGAGAGATGTTTGCGTGAATCGGGGTATATGTGTATGGTTTATACCGATCAGATGAACATAGATAACGCAGATATGCTCAAAGAATGGAAAGAGAAGGTAAATTGTTCTTAAAATTAGATATTTTACTTAACAACATTTATTTCAGACCATATGCCATCAAATCCTTATCACCAGTGACAATATCCTACCCGAGTTAATGCTTCAAAACATCTGGACATTAATACACTATTCCATGCCATTGTCTTGGACAAAGTTCAATTTTCGTTTCTCACTTTTTCTAAACAATTACCAGAACATGCTAGCGACAAATTTCAAAAAACCCACCAAAGTTCCGAGGTCTCTGATTCTTCTTGATGAACAAAATAATCTACAGCTTCCCCGATTGATTGAATTCATGAGAAATCACAATCAATTGAAACACATTCCTCAGGAAATTCTTAATGTTGCAGCTAAGGTTACCGCTGACCGAGAGGAATCACGAGTCCAACAGGGAGTTGGTATGTGTCCGAAAATTCTCGAATTCGGTTCTTGTGATGACAGCAATAGATGTCCTCATCGTCATCAATTGACAAAGTACGATGGACCGCTACAGGGAATTCCAAAGAATGGCGAAGTCCGATTGAAAATATTAGACGTTCTTTCGCCAACCTATTACATCGCAAGGATTTTGACCCAGAAACAGGATGGAAGTTGGGAAGTGGTTAGACGTTCGAATGAGTATGCAACATATATGTTTCGTTTGTCAATGTATTTCATGGATGAGGAAAACCGTGTCACTCATTGGCCTCCAAAGCAAAAGGATATTTGTGTGTACAAAGACGGAGGTACATACCATCGTTGCTGTATTCTAGAAGTGCCGCCAATTCTGTACGAAAGTATTGTAAAAATTGTAAATTTAAAAATTAAGCTAATTGATTCCGGACCAACTATAATGTGCAAATCAAACGACATCTTGGTCATACCAGAGGAGTTTAGAGATTTCCCGTGTCAAGCAATCGATGTTCGATTGTCTGGGGTAGTTCCGTTCGACAATGAACTCGTTTGGGATTCTAAAAGCACACGTACTGTTAAGAAATGGATCGTCACCGATGTCACAAGCAACGATGTTCTCCAAGCTAGTATTAATTTCGTTTTAATGGACACCATATGGGTGACCAATGTTGTCTTAATGGAGCGGTTGCCTGCGATATCTGGTTATGCTTTAAAAATAAATGTTCGGAGATCGCTGTTGGGCAGGGGATTTGCGTTGGACGATAAGCAAATGCATTCGATTAAGCTGACTGCCATGGAAAACGGTTTGCTAAAGGCGACATCCGGTATTACAAAAGTACAAAAACCCGAAGAAGAGGAAAATCTACTTGAGTTTTCAACATCTTCGGAAGATAAAAATGCTAGCAACTGCAGTGATATGGTTTCTACAAATGTGTCTTTAAAAACAACAGAAAAAAACATTGAATCTTCGATGATCATTCAATCTCCGGAGAAGAATGTTGAATCTCCGATACCCAAACAAGAAACTCCAAAACCCCCTCCCAAGAAGGAGGATCATAAACCAAAAAAAGAATCCACAAAACCAAGTGAGGAATGGTCCCAAATTGAAATAGATGAACTTACTCAAGTAAAAATTGCCGAATTAAGCAACCCTTCTACGTTTTATGTTCGTTTGCTGGACAAGGAAGATGATATGCAAGATTTGGAAGATCATATACAGCGTGAAGCAAAGCTACCTCTCGAAGATCCGCATCCGATGCAAAATTGTTTAGCTCCGCTTAATAATTGCTTTCATCGGGCAAAGATTCACCGACTAGGAGTTGGTGCCGAAACAGGCTGTGTCGAGGCAAGAGTATTCTTTTGTGATATTGGCTTGTTTCGCAATCTTCCGCTGGAAAAACTTTGCTCTAGCAACAAATCAATAATAGAATACATTCCATACCAAGCGATTTGTTGCAAGTTAACTGGAATAAATCTAGAATGTGGTGAAGAAGATATCCAGAAAGTTATTCAGATCGACGATAGTGTCCATTTGGCTTATGCTGTAAAGAAATCAGGTCCCAATGAAGGAGGATTTTGTCCTTGCTTCTATGAGATAATCCTTTATGAATGTTTCACTGATAAGAAGGATATACAAATAAACAAAATGTTAATCGAAAAAGGACTCGCTAGCTTCAATGACAAAACAAAGCATTTTCTGGAACTGGAAAGAGAAATAGATTTTGAGAATTTCGAATATCAAGAGCAAGACTCCTATGATTTCCAAAGTTTTCTTGATCGTGTAAAGCAGCAAATGGACGAAGAAGATAAAGAACTCATGGACTCATCACAGCCAATGATTGAAGCCGATGACACACCTGAAGAACCAAAAATCGTAGAAATTACTGAAGAAGAAGCTAATGAAATAGTAGAATCTTCAAAAGATGACAAGGAATCTCATCCACCGCCGCTGAAAGCTCTCCATAAGCGTCCTTCAACCACTTGGCACGAAACAATGTGCATGATATACTTGTTCATCCATGCCCCAGACACAGACGACTACCATCTAGAGGTTCATCCAAAAAAACTAATATTCGTCGCTACAATAAATGGGGAGCTTAACGTCTTAATTCTCAATTTGTTAGGCTATGTTCGACCTGAACTGGTTACACACGAGATACGTGGCTTAAATGTAGTTGTTCGATTAGTGAAGGATCTTTACATGCAATGGCCGAGGTTGTTGGAAGATCCTACGAAATTTTCTTGGCTTACCTACAATTACAATGCCATAGACTTGATTGAGGAGGAGAAGATATTTGGCGAGTCACAAACTAAAAAGCGACGGCTGAGTTGTTCAAGCGACAGCTCGACCAACAGTTGCTACTCAAATCCGTGTGAAACGTTCACACCGATTGTTAATAATGATCAAATGCATGATCCAATGCAAGATATTTACTAAGTATTTTTTTTTTTTACCTACCACAGGACAGAAAGTTTTTATTTAAGTTTTTTTTTTCTTGTTCAACACAGTTGACAATCTTTGATTTTATTCGTGTAGAACACGTTTTTTTACTGAGTATTGTTTAGTTTTAGTTGATAGTTTTAATAAAAATAATTATTGCATACCAAAAGCAATTAATACGTTTAAAGAGGTTAACCAATACATATTAATTCGAATTTTTTAATTGTTTGTTTCCTGGTTGGTCAACTTATAATATTTCTTTGCAACAGAAATTTGTGACTAAAACAGTTAAGTTAAAGTCTTTTGTATGTTGGTAACATAAAAATTAGTTAAAAAATATTAAATGTGTGTAATTTGTGTACCTCAGTAACCCCTCAAGAACTAGGAATAGCGGAAGAGATAAACTCTGATGTACCCAACACGATTCATATGCTCATAAACAGGCCTCACGAGCCGGTCATGTAAGAACAACCTTGTGATGAAGCAAGGTAGATATGCCTCGGACCTCGAACGACCGACCAAACCAATAATGTTGATGACATAACTTTTTAGGCTTTTGTCTTATCTTGATATTGATGACTCCCAGACAGGCTGCGCAAAGCTTAACAGCTAGCCGAAACTCGGGCCGGTTTTAAAGCTGATGTAACAGCTCTCCAGGAGATGCGAGGGTATGGAACTTGCCTGAGAAGAACTGAATACTCCGATTTTTTTAATGGAAAATGCCACCTTGATGGGAATTAGCACTTGTTTGGATGCGGTTTCGCTGTAAGATGAAGACTAAGACAAGGGGTCTTAACTTTTCGTGAAGTCAGCGAGAAAATGAAGACAATGTGTATCTAAAGAAAAGAAAGATAGGGCTAATAAAAAAGTTTCTACAAGCTCCTTGCCAAAACGAACAGTGCCTCAAACTTGGCATTTAAATCCTATTTGAGGTTTTTACCGCCACAATATGAATAACAAACATATTTGGGAAGAAAATCGGAAAGTAAAGCTTACACAACACCACTTTCGGAATAGGACTCTGGCTTATCGATTTTGCCTTATAATCAGCACCCTTGTCTTGTCATCGACAAGGACACATGGTGATCACCAAATGATGAAACCTGCAACAAAATCGATTATGTCGCGATCGGTGGAAGACATTCCTCTCCGCTTCGTCAAAGAAGTTGGGCTTTTCATAAACACCTTCGAGCACCTCCTGGTTCGACTGAGAATCCGCTTACGCGAACAAAAACAAAGCGGATTCTTACAGATATTGCCAACGGAAGAGATCTAAAGGATCTTATAATCTCTACGTTGAGCGAAAGAACGATTAGAAACGCTTACTCGGGATAAAGCAAAAGAATTCACCAGCAACGTGAAGTCTAGGTGATGCAGAGATGCTTTAACTAAAAAGAGGTGCAAACATCTAAGAAGAGTCAAACAGTTAACATCAGGATTCCAGCTGCTCTGGGTCCTGCAAACATGGGAATGAAAAACTGTTGCAAATATGCAAACTGTTTTTGAACGTCTTAAGCCATTTGCTGACGGAATAATAGGCCCTTTGCAAGATAGTTTTAGACCTGGAAAATCTTCGAGTCTTCTCATTACGCCAGATCCTAGAGAAAACCCAATAATTTAACATAAAGCCTCCACTTGTTTCGTGCATGGATTTTCACCGACAGTGTAAGCACGGGAGAACTTCATCGGGCCATATCTGGCTTTGAAACTGCTTCTTAATTAATACGTCTTATCAGAATAACATTGGATATTGCTCACACGGTATTCTACTGAAACCTTAGACACCACCAGAGTGTAAAGACAAGGTGACGACACACTGTCCTGCAGCCAGTACATCGGGCACTATCTAATAAATCAGACGACATTGATTTGATATGAAGAATTAAGCGAGTAGTAAACGGTGCTGAAAGAATTTCTTCGGAATACTCGTACTCGCTAGAAATGCCCATTAGCTTGCTTTTGAGCCCAATTTCGGATATACTGTTAAGCACAAATATTCTTTCCTTAGTCGCACCACACGAATGTGGAATGCCTCGTCTGCTCTGTTTTTCCCTCCCATTTTGATAAGCAGAACTTTAAAATTAATGTGCATTGACATCTGTTTTACATCTTTCCCTATTTCCTTGATGCTCGCACGGTGTTCATTAATTTTAACGGTAGAAAACACAGTCCCTTTGTTAGATTTCAGCTTTGAAATTTATTGTTGAGTTATGCCTGTCTGGCACCTCCATTGCAGTGCCCATAAAACGCTACGGAACATCACTGTACACTGTATATATCGTCAGTTAGCATAGACAATAATGATATTGACGAAGTCGCATGTTCCTCTTTCGAAATCAAAGGTGTCGGTAATGCCCTTCCTGAGGTCATCCAGCGGATGCTGTTATACACTGCGCTGAAATCTATAAAAAAGTGATGGGATCGGCTTTCGCAATCGCTGGATTGCTTGTTCAAATCCAGCTCGGGACCATAAAGGTTTTTCGATAAAATCACATAAACATAAAACAAGGCACTTTTAATAGCTATAATTCAAGCCTATGAACTTGGTGGTAGTTCACACAAGTTGTTGTTCTTCATTCAAAAACACCATTAAGAGATGTGAATTAATCGTGGGCTAATGTGAAAAGGGTGGAAAGTTGCGTAGAGCCACTCTTTTATTCTATCAAGCTTGATGGGCTATTCCTGAATACGAGTCGAGTGAGATGTCACTCGAGAGCTCACAGTCGAGTCGAGTAAGAATCGGTATTCCACAACTCTAGTGAGAGTCAAAAACATGTTGAACACATCCTTTGAATTGTAGCTAACTTCACTAAATGTTGACGAAGTTTCACAAAAAAATCTTGATTTAAGAACTATGTAATCGTTATATGTAATTTGATAGTAAATTAATCAATTTAAATCGTAAAAGTGCAAAAAAAAAATAATATGATATGTACAGTGATATTTTATAAACCAATTTTTGTATATTTGCAACGAGTAATGGAGCACAAATTTAAAACAAACGCCAGATCGTCATCTATGCTAAATACGGCAAATACCTGCCACCAAAAAAATTAAATTTTCTTTCAAACACATCATTATTCATAATGTACCAAATCATTTTTTTTATTTAAATATTTATGAACACAGCTATTTTCTAAATGCAAAAAATTGCAAATACCAATTAGAAAATTACAACTTAACATCTTTTTTTTATTTTTACCTAAATTTTTGCATTCATCACTGCTGCTCTCGAAAACTTTTTAAACATGAATGATTTCTCACAAAAAAAGCGTCACTTTCGAGTTCAGGAATAGGTATGTATGTTCTTTTCGAGTGTCATACCGATAATTAGTGAGTCGTGTTCGAGTATACCAATTTGTCGATCTCACATGAAAACGATGCGATGCTTCAGAGTCAGCTATAGCGATACAGACAACTTAAGCACTTAACAGCATTTTTAGCTATCTTAAGTATATGTTCGCTCCAGCAGATGTCGTCGTTGTCATTTGCATATACCGTGTGAAAGCTAAGCCAACCATAATTGAAGAACTAGAAAGTAAAGTACGTTGCCTTCGAAACATTGCGAATACATGTGATACGTGTACCCAACCCGAAATGACTGCTAAGTTAAGCTAGTAGATACGTACGAAAATCTGAAAAGTGGTTGTATTTTCTTATAGTAGGGTAGGTGGCGGCCGTAGGAACATCTACCTCATCGAATTAATTAAATTACAAAAATGTGCAAAACCGTTGGTCGGACAAACTTTTTCTTGTCCGTTTGGCGGTAAAATGGCCACTTCCAGTTGCATTTTGGTGCTGGTATATCTCATTGGAATCGAGTCAATGAACAAATGGGCTATCAAATGAAAGCTGGTCGGACAAACTTAAATTAAAATTAAATTAAATTTATTGGCGCGACAGCTCCTTGAGGAGCCAAGGCCTAGTGACTTATACTCTCAACCATTCCTGTGTGTGTGTTGTTACTCTGCAAGAATGGAAGGGACCTACAGTTTACCGCCGAGTCCGAACGGCTACATGAGATGCACTTTTTCAAGACAAATTTTACTCTTGGAGGTTTTGTCAGTTCCTCGCAAGAGGCAGTACCCCAGAAAAAAAGGTGGCTATGAGCTGGATTTGAACCCAGGTTCTTTCGCTTAGCAGTCCGACACACTAACCACTAAGCCACGGGGCACTACGGTCGGACAAACTTAACTTGGTCAAATATGCGTCTGACCACTTTTTTGAAATAAAAAAAATTACTGTAAATATCTTCAAATTTTCTTACGAACGCATGTTTGGCCGATGTTAAATTTAATGTAGATGGTCTAAGCTTTCCTTTGATACCCCATTTGTTATTTGAACCGATGAGGTAGGCCAACACTAAACCGGAAGTGGTCATTTTACCGCCAAACGGTCCGAACCGCGGTTTTGTACATGTTATGTAATTTGCCATTAATGGCTAAATTTTCCATTGACTCGATGAGCTAGTTTTCTTACTTTTATGGTCAACTGATGTATTTCACAGAACGGAAAGAAACTTTTCTTTCGGTTTTGACACTAGCTTCCTATTTCTATCGCGTATTGTGGTTGGGCCTTAAACATGTACCGTTGCGATCGCAAGTCCGATGGCGAAGGACGTAAATCACCACACGAATATAAAATGCTGAGGGTAAAGTCGTCAGCAAAACAGTTTAGTGGATTAGGGTCACCTTTCTTAGGGACAGGCTGATATATGCTGTTTTTCATCTTCTAGGAAAGATTCAAGAATAATAGGAGTTATTGAAAAGCTAACGCATTGGCCTTGACAGTTTGAAAAAACTCCTCAGAAGAATGGGGTTATACCATCCTGGCCAGCGGATTTGTGCAAATGGAGAACTTGAGAACTCTTGCTACATAGGAACATTTACATTCACAAGTACAGGAGGGCATCGTTGTTGTCAGCTAGCAGCGAAATAGACTGAGCAAGTTTGCGTTCTCTAAAAATAAACAGTTGGTTTGTCATTAGCGATGATCGTTGGAACCGAAGACGTTGTTTTTTAATTTTTTTTACAAATGAAACAATAGCACAATTTTTTTCCGTAAATTTTGGTCTCGCAAAAACGGAGTTGCATGACCCTAACCCTGCTTGTGTTATTTCCTATTTTCCTCTGTATGGTTGGCTTTGTAGGAGCGGAAGTTATCTTCTTTGAGGCTGATAGCACTATTCGGAGGTTCACTTTTCTTTCCCCTTAAAAGGCTCGGCAGCTAGGCCATCAACTTCAGTGGCTATTTTGTCTTTTGCTTGGACTTGTTTACCCTTTATAGAAAAACCAATAAATTGCAAAAAATAATCTTTATTAAACTTTTTTTAATTAAAAAACAATCTTCATAAATATCGAACTTTGTGTATAGAAAAAGTTAAAAAAATAGAACTTAAAACAATCTACAAATGCTTTTGTTTTATCGACATGTTCCTCCCTCCTTTGATCCTTAACCAGTGCTCATTTCAGTAGTTTTCGGTTTTTATATCGTTGAGTCCCAAGTCCTCATTCTGGTCGAAGGACCTCTCGTAGCGAGTCACTGTCATCTTCGGATCAGTGCCTTCGTCAACCAAACTTTGCACGTAACTGTTGCCAGCTGGATCATCTAGAATCAGTGTTGCTGGTATCTTTAGAGATACGATATCGTCGAACTTCTGGATGAATGTGTCTAAGCGATTTTTTGTTGCGGCATCAGCCGAGTCGTGAAATAGTATTCCGTCGCCTTCCAGTTGGGATTTCATGGCAGCAAATATGCCCTCGACGGTTGTGAATCGTCCGCCTAGCGCCGCTGATCCAACTTGGCACTCAATTTCTGGGATTTCCAGTTGACATGTTTCTGATTTGAGAACATCTCGGGAAAGATCCTCAACGCTGTCAATTTTAAGGACAATTTTGATCCCTCGATCTTCGATTCCACCTCCAGACTTTACTTCGTTCGTCTTGTTGCCACAGCGGTCGCAGACTGTGGCCATGATGACCACTTCCTTGAAATGTGGAATATTGGTGAGTTTCATGTTAGTCTCGCAGGGAGCCTGACAAGAGGGACAGTTGGTGTTGAATTGGAAAACTTCTCCATGGAGCTCTTCAATTGGCCAGGAGCCCTCGGCGATGGGTTTTAGCAGATGCTCCTCTTTGGATTTCTCTTCCTCAACTTCTGCTGCATCGTACATTCCCAGTAGTTGATCTTGCTCGTTGGTTCTTTGAAAATGTGTTGTTTTGCAGGAAGGATCACCTGCTGGAGCCAGGGGATTCTCAACGAATGCATTGCCAGAGATATCCTCTAGAATGATTTTGTATGGGAACGTTTCCTTCAATGACTGCAGGCGCTCGATGTACTCATCTATCGATTTGGCTATGTCAGGATTCTCTATGTGACGTTGGACTTGGTCTTGACTCAGTCCACGTATTGTACGGTCAAAGATTCCTTCTACAGTGGTTATCTCACCCTTTTGTGTCTTGGCGGGAATTTCTAAATCAACTTCTGGAATTATTGTCGACGTATAATCTGAACGCACTATTTTGCGATTTAGATCCTCAACTCCGCGCACTGTGAGGACAATGCGAATGCCTTGTTTTTGGATTTCCATAGCAGATTGAACTTCGTTGTTTTCGAAGTTGCAATGGGGACACTTGAATGACATCAATACAACTTCTTTGTAGAATGGAATCTTAGTTAGAAGAAGCCTGGTGGAGCCAGTCTTAAAGCACTGCATGCAGGCGGATTCGATTACGGTTGTTTCTGGATTTGGATCATCTGGGTTGATTTCACGAAATAACTGTTGACCCTGCTCATCGGTGCTTGTTGTTAATGCTGCTGGTGTTGCTTCCATATTTGTTTTGGGAGTGGTTTTATAAAATAATTTGTGATTGGAAAATTTTCTTCGATTATTTTCTGGAAAATTCAAACTTTTCTTCTCAAAATTGCACACAACGAAGACAGATCTAAAATTCACGACCACGACCGCCTGTAAACGTGAAATAAGTTGACATTTAACTAAGGTAGTAGATTTTGAAAAGAAATGTGGTAGTAGATTCAAATGTAGGAACATAGGGTCTGCTTACATCGTATTTAAAAGTTTTCTTTATAAATTCAAAGTTTTTTTTTATATAGAGTGTTAATGGTTATGCACTCTTTTTAATGCCTTTAAACAGCAAAATATTATTATAAAATTCATGCAACGTTGCATAGACGTTAAATAGGCTAAACGCGTTTGGAGATTGAATGTAGCTAAATGGATTCGGTTTTTTGATACTATAGTAGACGGGGAATTTTATTTTTAAAATAAGAATTTATGCTATGTTCCATGGACTCCTTATACACTGTATAACTATTTAGCCGTTTAGAGCTGTTTTGGTCGAAAATTTGAATTATAAATAAGTGTATAAGAAATGAAATACGACCAAGAAAATTGTTTATAAAACTCATATTTAAAATTTCAACCTTACAATAAGACGACCATTTTAATCACTGTCAAAGAAAAGCTACTTAAAAAAGAATTTATACTCATAAAGAGTTGAAATAAAATCAAAATCAAAAGTAAAGAAGACTCAACGTCATAGTCAATACCATGGACGTATTAAATATGTGCTGCTAGTAGCCTACCAAGCGACACAAACCCTCTTGAGTACAACTAGCGGAAAGAAAATTAAACTTCTATTTTGACATTCATCCAGTGATGCCAGACTTTGGTAGCAGGTTATCCATGTTGGCTTGTTAAAATTTTATTTTTCTCACCGTGTTATTTAGAATACCCCAAAATTATTATACCAAGTAATAAATAAAAAAAAAACACTCAGCATGGCTTGTTAGTTTTACTGGTGAATTACAAGTTCGTAAAATCTTAAGAACCTAAAAGTAGAAACACAAACACGCTTTATGACCGACTTTGACAATAAGAAAAAGTTCGACAGCACGCTTTTTTTTTTTATTTTTACAGTAGGTTCTCAACATTTTCACATTTACGATGACAGAACAGCGCTCTAAAGCTTTATATACGTAACGGGACGAAGTCGGTTCTAGAGCGTGGATGTGTTTTAGCCATAAACTTCGTTGCGAATTTGGACTGTCATACTGCAAACTTAATAAAAAGCCTTATAGTCATCAAAAGGAATAAGTCTGGATTTTTATTAACTTTGTCTTTTATCATTATTAATAATGAACAAATAGTTAGAAGGAATAAAAAGAAACGTTGATTTTAAAAGGCAAATTGCCTTTTAGAACGCAATTTTGGAATTTGTAGTTTGAAAAATTAGAATGATAAGAACAAATGTCAAATTATCTATACTCAAACCTGAGTAGGGTTTATTTAATCATAACTGATAAGTTTCTTTTAAAATCTTAATAAAATCAGCAATATTTGAAGAGATTTGAACATAACCTAAAACAAAAGGGGTTTTCTTCTTGTTGTTTTAGATTGTCTTATGCAAAAAAAAAGGAAATTGTCCACGATCCAAAAAAATAAGAGGTAAAATACAATAGATGTCGCATACTTCTATGGATGTCAATTATATTTTACTGGTAAATGCGAGTTTTGAATTTTTAAAAACAGATGTCATGAGCTTCTATGTCAACATTTTAAGTAGTTAGTTTTTTGAAATGATAACGTCTTATAAATCGATGAACGCTGGCTGCCGCACGAAAAGTATGATTCATTGTCACGTTCCGTCTGAGCAGTTTATATATCGTTTTCTAGCTAAATGATCGTTCGGTCGCATTCGAAACTTGTTCGGTGTTGTTTGTCTGTTATTCTTTGTGCTGCAGCTTCGCCTTTCTGTTTTTTTTTTGTTGAATTTGCTTTTGAGATTGTTTTCGTAATTGTGTGGTTGATCATCGTTGAAATAAAAGGATAGGGAAGGGAATGGGGTTATTTTACTGTTTTGTTTCCTTATTGTCATGTGATTACAAGACGTATAATGAAGTGTGTATGGAGTGGAATAAGTGGAATTGTACATGGTGTGAGTTAACGGGTTGTTTATTGGTGTTGGTTTCATCAATGTTTTCTTATGACGTTATCACGTAAAATTATCGTCCGTAAACCGACTTTACAGAAAACCAATTTTTTCCCTGAAGTTGGGGCACGAGGGCTAGCATCGCAATCTCAATTTTGGCTACATTTTTTTAACAATTGTTGTATTAGCAGTTAATTGTCAAAAGGAACATTTTGCCTTTTTCAATTTTACCTACAAGAAATCTTCTTTTTGACAGGACTTTAATACTCATTTGAAGCACAAAAAAATTAAGTTGGTAATTAAAAAAAATTATTTACCAACCAATTTTAAAATTAATTTGCTTACAGCTTATGACAAAAATGAAATATAAATAAAAAAAAACAAACTAACTTCAAGTGGACATTTCTTAAGTCCGAATTCTTTTTAAACATCGAAACCGTTTTAGCTGTTCTTGACACATTAAAAGAAAAAAATATTTTTTTAAAGAAATCAGTTAGATATTTTGATTAAGAATGTGAGAAGACGAAATGGAAATAAAAACTTCAACAATACCATACAATTTTTGTTCATAGTTTTGTGGAGAAGATGATATCTAAATGACATACGCTTTGCAACTGAATTCGTCCTGCTTTATATACATAAGCTTCACCTCGCTCTTCTGTTATCGCGAATTTGTTAATATTTAGATTTTGTTTAATTTAATTTTTTTTATTTGAACCAATTTATTGTTTGAATTTCCATCTAAGGTTTGCATTCATTATATTTTCCCAGAAAATGCAAACAGTTTAGCGTGACCAATATAATCATATTTGTGAATAAAAGTAAAAGAGCATGTTCGTCGCTTCACTACGGATATTCCTTACTACCTTATTATTTTGATTTATCAAGATGTTCTGTTTTGTTTATCTTCCTTCTCTGTCTCCATTGAAAGAGTATAGTTATTTAAGTGGCTTTACATGGATCTGGATCTGCACATTTGAAGAAAAGTAGAAAGGTACCAAACACATATATATGAAACTAGCAAACCATCCGGCGTTCTTCGGGTATATATAGGTCCCTTATAATTCAACCCCCAAAAATGGTTCTACATTCCATGTGGTTGACATTTTTTTCCAAGCATTCCAGGCTTTATCTCAACTATTTATATTCACTCATTTCACTAACTTAATCACCGACACTTTTGGTTTATTGTTGTTTGCCTGTTGTTTTGCGCTGGTTATACACTTACCAATAAAACACGCCTCTTTTCCGTATACCTAGAAAGCACCAGTTTACCATTTTTTTTTTAAATCGGTAGTCATTTTAATTAGTATTGTTGACACAAATATTGTGAAGGTACCAGGGAAACCTCATTTTCCGATGTCGCCTGCCCAAGTGCCACCTATCGGCTAAACATTTTGTTGATGGCTTTTTTATTATTTTTGTATGAATTTAAAAAAAAAAAAAACACCAGCGCAATATTGGGTAATTAAAATAGTCTAAGCTACTCCTAAGAGTATCAGCTATCTGCCAGTGAGAGACCCGCCAAAATTGGCCCAGCCGTTAACGAGATTAGCCAGAACAAACATACAGAGAGCGCCATCTATTGATTTTTAACCCAACATATATAACACAAAATACAGTGTCGGTCATTTAACTAATTCACAATGAAATGCTTTTTATATTTCGTATAGGTACTCTTTTTTTGCAGATTCTTGCAAAAGCACCATAAAATGCAGAAATCAAAAAATCAAGATGGCCGATATGGATATATGTAAAGCGTGAAACAGATTGAACCAGCGACAGCACCAGCACCGTCAACAGCAAACAGCACGCTGACCAGCAAAATATATTGAAACACATTGCTACCAGCACCAGCATCGTCTTCTTACTTCTGTTTGACACTTTGTGTCATAAAAAAGTATACGAAGTTTTCTTTTGCTCCTGAATTTCACTTGCTCAAAGTTGGTAGCAATGGAACAGCAACAGCATATTTAGGACTTTGGTCTAACGACGCTGGTGACGTTGCTGGTGCTGGTCTATTCTAATTTGAGCCATTGAAATACATTGGTTCTAAATAAATGGCGGCCGCTGTTGCTGTTGCTAGTTTAATCTGTTTCACGCATAAGACTCATTTACATTTGTCATTTTGGATTTTCATCCTTGGGGAATCATCGGCAGTGATTCCATGAAACGATGATTCAACAAACGTGTTAGCGCAATGCAAAATGATGACAAAAACTTTTTCATTGAGTACTAAGTTTTGTTTTAAAAGCCTGTTTATATTTATGTTTATTTAATATTTATAAAAATGTTTATGCTTATGTTAAAATGTATGCTTATGTATATTTATGTTTATGTTTATGCTTGTGTTAAATTTGTAGATACATACATATATTTAATTAATATATCGATTATTTTTTTACTTTTTCGAAAAAAAGTTAATTTTATCTCTGACAGCATCAATCATTGACTTAACAAATAAATTGTCATATTCAACTAACACGCATTAGCAACTATTTATAACATTATTTAAAAGCTTGACCCACTTGAGACAGGCGAGCATTCTGCGCCAACAAAATACAATGCACAGCAAAATTGAATTCACGTTTAATTATATCTAGGAGAGCACAAGCGCCAATTGGCGGCGAATTCAATTGCATTTTGCATATGCCTTCTTGCTTAAAAAATACGCACACAAAAAAACAATTATCATAACCACTAAGGAACTAGTGACGTATTTCAATTAATGACGTTCCCAATCGGCTTTGAATAGACAAATTGTATCCGCCTCAATTCGGATGCCAGGAAATAAAACAAAAATCATATCAGTAAGAGTAAGAATTAAGCCGTTACAGTAAAGTCGGCAAAAAGCAACAAAACACGAGTACAGTAGTGGCTGGTAATAGTGTCGCTTTAGTAATATTTTCTGTAAATCTGTTCGACGTTCTGTTTTGTTCTGTCGGTTTTTTTTTACTTGGTCAACTCATAGTTTCGTTGCTAGTTGAAGAGGGTGACAACCACAGACGCAGACCACCAATGAAATAAAATATGAAAGAAAACTGTCAAACTGGATTCATGAATTTGGTTTTATCGTTTAACTCTGGTTTCGTAAAGATAATTAAAAAACAGAAGGATTCGAAGATAATGCATACAACAACAATTTAGATTCATCAGACTTAATTTAAAAATCTGTTCATGTTCAATCTGCTTCTTGCTGCTCTAGGCAGAAAAGAGCAAGAATTTGCTGTTTTTCTTTTTAGCTCCTAACTTGGTTTTGAACAGAGTAAAGTTCTGAGCAGAGATCGTTTTGGGTTTGCATCATTGAGTAAAACAAAAAAACAATTTTTCATCCAAAAGGTTATGGGGCCAGAACATTCAATTAAATACAGGAAGTGTTCGAATTCAATATTTTATTTTTTTATAAAAAAAAAGTAATTTACCGGAAATTGAACATCTCAAAGACGGAGTTTTGCTCGATTTGGACGACTTGCGGTAATCAGTGTCCAAAAGAACCGAAGTAAAAGCAGTAGAAATTGCAATGGCAAAAGCAAAATTTGTTCTGCTGGTTGACCCCACGCAGTGGCATCCAAAAGAGCGCTTAAAAAAGGCTTTACAGGCATCTGCATCTGCAAATTTGAAGAAAAGTGAAACAGAACCAATATAAATCACTAATATATAAGATAGAAAGAGTACACACTAAAGGCTTCCCATACATTTACTATAACTTTTTGACATCTTCTTGGGCACATTCGGGTGCTCCAATTCAATACCTACCCGAACTACATTCAACATAGACAAAAACCAAAGCATACCAATTATTATTAATATATAAAATAATTAAAATAAGGTAAACAAATATTCTGTGTCATTTACTAGAAAACGAAGATATATGTAAATCCACATCCATGAAGATGATCTGCATTTTGGTCTCACCTCTCTATCGCACAAGTATGATTTGTGTATAGTGTGTCCTCTTTTTTTACATATGTCGATGTCGATGCTGATGAAGATGAAAATGCATGTAAAGCCTACTTAAAGCACTCAACTGTCATGAATAGAAATGTCATCCCAGAGTTGTCAAACGGAATGTTAAACTTTTTTGTTTAACAAAAATGGATAGAGCAACGATTCTACGAGAAGCATTTACCTATTATATTTTACGACGATGGTAAATATAAAATTTATGCAAATAAAAGGAGTGCCGAGGTTCTCCGACATTTCAACTTATCTGTGAAAATCTTTTTACACTCCGTGTCCATCCAGCTCCTCCAAAAGTGAATTTTTAACTTATTGTGATTTGCGAAAACATTTTGCTTCTCCAATTTATAATGTAAATACCTAGCTTTCAATAAATAATGCAATTTAGCTGTGAACGAATGCAAACCTGGAATGTATACAAAAAATCCATTAACAAGTATAAAGATAAAGAACTCCTGATCAAAATTCATTTAAAAGTTGTTAATTTACCGTCACTCTTTTGCAACCCGCACTGTTTTTAATTACACACCCTCAAGTGGCCTTTGCACTCTGCTTACTCTGCCAGTCAATTCATACGGAACAACAAATCAAACAAACAATGGACATCAACATACCTGGTGAATGACATATTCATAAGGGAGCAATTTTTTTTTCTAAGCCTCGTTACTCTTCCAAAGTCCACCACCCTTCTGGGGCTACATGATCTACATAGTTCTCATAACCCGGTTTCAGAATGTTCAACTACCTCTTGGTTGTAATTATGTTTTTTTTTTTGCAAATTGGGATGAAACTCATTCATTCATTTCTGAGATTTAATCTTCGGAGCCCCCCATGATGGCCGAGTGATCTCTCAAATGGCAATAGTACTTGTTCAACTGTCGTGGGCGGTTAAAGTGGTTCTCGACCATCTCTCTTGCAAGAAACGCATTTCCTTCCCCTTTGGTTCTTTAATAGTGGAACAGAATAAATTAGTGATGCTCCTGTGTGTCTACGTTTAGTCTGGCTGGTCAAAAACAAACAGAGGATTGTGTCATCTTCATTCAATTAGTAACTGCTGGAACAGGCAGACCAAGTATTTTCGATTTTCCCCCCCAACAAAAACCAAAAAAAAACTCCCTTTTTAAATGGCCAACGAAGACCGTAAGGCACATTTGAATGCCGTTAAATTCCTAGAACTAGCCTTTGCTATCGCCTGTCTAGTATTGCATTTTTATAGTTTCAACGATGGTGACATAATAACGTCCTTCCTCGCTACCGGTACCTTTTGTGGATATATTTTAATTGTCCTTGGAATATTCGCGGGTTTGTTATAATTTGAAAAAAAAATTGAGCATAGATTTTGAGAGATTTCCATTTTACTTTGAAGGAATCCTAATGCGGGCTCCAATTCACAAACGGATTGATATATTCTTCAGCGTTATTGGATGCTGTTTGTTCATAACATCCGGAGTTTTATTGTTCGAAGCCTGGGAGTATTCATTTCGAACAAGGACTCGAGATCTTGCAATGGTGAAGGCTTCTCTGGCGATTGTCGATGGAGCTCTGTTTGGATTTGATGCAATTTTCACATTGAAGGATAAATGACTACATACATTTTAGGATCGTCCTTATTTCTATGGAGTGGTACAATTTTTAAGATTTTTTTTTTTACTTTTTAAATGTTCGAAACGATTTTATACAACAAATTTTATAAGTGAAAAAAAAAATTCAAGATAACGGTGAAAATGTAATGTATTTTACCAAATAAAATATTTAAGCTGAGAGTAAAAGGATTTGTTTTACTTTTGAGACAGTGGATTTAGAAATTCGTTAAAAACTTTGTTATTTTTTTAATTTTGATTATTTTTTTTTAAATTATGAAAAAAAGAAATGAAACATTTTTTCTTGAGCGGCGGAGTCCGCTAAGCACTTTTAAAACAAACAAAATATTTGAATTGACTCCGACTTAAGCCTTCAAAAAAGATATCCAAATTAAGATTGTTTATTTGAGTAATTTTTATGAATTACTAGCAGGTACGCAGCACGCTGGAGATTAAAAATTTTGAGATAACAATCAGACATAACATGGCAAAAATTACTGGCAAAATTCTGTCCGTCTGTCTGTTTGTCTGTACGGATGTATTTTGGACTGCACCCTAAACGGTTATTTTGACATTCTACAGAGGAATTTTAAATTTTTTTTTAGCTCAAAAATGAACGGTACCTGTCATATAACCGTTATGTAAAAGCTTATTTTTCTCGAAAACGGCTCCAAAAATTTTTATAGAAAAATCAGTGTACTGCTATAGGAATGCATTATATTTTGGTGAAAAAAAAAATTTTATATGGTGGGCTAAAAACGGTACCTCCCATAGGACCGGTTTTTTTCTTCGACTTTTTCGAAAATTGGTGATCCGATTACAATCAAAATTGATATTCAAGTAAATGTAGGTAGCCTGAGTAATTTTGCATTAATTTTTTTTCGAAAACTTTTTTTTTGTATTTTTAATAATTTTTTTAAATTTTATTTTTGAAAAATCAATATTTTGAAAACGGATAAGTGATTTTTTTTTAATTTTGTTTTTGAATGCAGCACGTTATTTTTGTGCTTAAGTTTGTATTCTTGAATAATTTTTTTTAGTTTTTTTAAAAAAAGTTGTTAAATAAGAACAGTTTTATTTAAAAAAGGCTCCAACGACATTGAAAAAAAATCACAATTTTTCACATTTTGTAAAGCCATAAAATGGCATTTAAATTTTTCCGCTGAAAACTATTTTACGTACTTTTTTGAAACAATCAAAAGTCAAAAAATCGAATACAATCTTTGAAGTTCCCTTAATATTTTCAAATTTTATTCCATATGACCGCACATATACGTGCGATCCAGTCGTGCAATTTATTTTTAATTTCTTTTGTAGCGCCACATAAGCGGCTTTATTCGAATCATGTAAGAGTTATTATAAGAGGGAGATTCGAAAAATCATTTCAAACTTTCTTGGAAATAAATTCCAATGGGAACGAAAACCTTCCCGAAAAACACTTGCTGCTAGCAAATAGTCAACAATTGAAAAGAAACTTTTGTCCGAGCGTCATTTCTTCAAAACAAACAACACAATCCCTTAATTGTGTGCTTTCAAAATGACAACGAAAAAACATTACAACAATATAGTCGACTTTTGTGATGTACAAAGCTTTATAAAAAATGGGCTACCAAAACTTCGGCTGAACGGAAGGAAAACCTTATTTTTCTCGGAAACGGCTCCAACGATTTAGATGAAAAATTGTATTTCGGTAGGTATTTTGGCTATCGTTTTATCAAAACAAATTTATTAGCAAAGTTTATAAGCGGTTTCTTTCATGCAATTTTTTTTTAACTTTCAACTTCCTCAGTAACGGCTCATTGGATTTCTTTCAAATTTGAAAAGATCTAGCTAGGCAAATAAAGTCTGCATTTTAAATAATTTTTCTTTTCTATTTATATCAATTTTTGGATTTTTTTTTCTGAATTTTAAATATTTTTAAAACTAATCAATAAATTTTATTTTAAATTTTGTAATCAGCTGTATAATACTTTATATGCTCTAAGAAACTGCATACTAACATTAAAAAAAAATCAAAAATATCGGTCCAACAATTTTCGAAAAATTTGTATCATAAACTCATTATTATTTAAAACGTGTGCTTGCGTACTCCATTTACTTCTGAAAACTGTTAAATTTTATAGTTTTTACAGTTTTTATAAGTTCAAACCGTGTGATGTTACATATTTCTGTCACAGATCTTGACTTGGAATTTGATTACGCATATAAGAGTAAATACGTGCGAACCTGTCGTGTCCATATATTCTTTCTGAGAAGCTAGTGTTTCTCCTGTTCTGATCCTTATGTGCAGCGCTGCCTTGTATACTTCCTGTTTAGCTGCATATATGTAGGTCTGACTTCCGGAAACTTTGTAGTAGCCCACTAGAACTGTACAGGCAACAGTTGTTCCATCTAGACCTAGAAAATTCTTTCGCGGCCTCTTGAATGCAAGGAGCAGTAGCGAGGAACTAAAAAAAAAACTGATTACCGATGCGAGTTGGCAAGAAGTTTGCTTTGAGTCATAACCTGTGTAATCAAATGGGACGACGCAAACGACGTTACTGGTTGAAAACTCGTTGGCGATTCACAAAAAAAGTCTGTAACCAGTCGTCTGTTGATTTTCATGTCGGGTTGCCTAGTGATTTTAGTTACTAGTTTGTCCAACCTGTTGCTGGTGGTGGAAAAACATCTATTTTATATAAATTTCGCCTTTCCGGCTATTCAAATAAAAATGAAATAGAAAAGGCGTGGGTAGAAATAGAAAATGTCGTAAAATGTATGGGGATGTTATTTTATTTTGACTTGAAAGTGAATGTGATTAGTTTCAATCTACATTGTCATATATTTCCACTGCGAGTGCAGAGAAGCTTGTGGGGTTAGAAAATAGTTGACTTCATTGCCTCTGAGATCACCTGCTCGAGAGTTGTTGTTTATGGTAAGGAGGAGCTGTCACCATCTCAGGATTTCGGTTGCGGATATAGCCATACAAAACCGCAAACTTCTCGCACGCCATCCCAAAAGTTTCGCATGAGTTTTGTTTTCAAGGTTTTCGTGAACCCAAAACCATCTTACTGTTTATCTTCCTGAGAAAATAGTACAACATAATAGTTTCATCATCGGTCGAGTCCTCCGAAGACATTTCACGCCCGGTATCCATGACGACGACGACACTGAACGGACTAGAAATTTCGATTGGTGATGAGTTTTCTCGTGTGAATCAAGTCACCGCTGAGTCCGTAGCTAGTCTGTAACCCGAGTTGCCAACTGGTTTAGTTTTTATCCAATTGTTCAGTGTGCATTGGGCCTTAGTGGTAACACTCCTACCCCCTCTCTCGTTTACTGCCACAAACAACCTTCCAAAGGGGTAGGAATCCAGTTAAGGTACCATACTACTACTATTACTACTACTCGATGTTCAGCACGTGGGGTTAAAAGTAGAAGTTGAAAGACAGAGGTGGCTTTTGAAAAAAAAACCTATAGATAGTGGTATCCTCTTGAACAGACTTATTTACCCTTAAAATATTATATATCAACACTTACACTTGAAAAATAAATTGCACGACTGGATCGCACGTACTTGCTCATATGTGCGGTCTCATTGTAGAATAAAATTAAAGAAAATTAAAGTGAACATCAAAGCATTTACTTGATTTTTGTGACTTATGATTGTTCGAATAAAGTACGTTAAATTGTATTGGGTGAACAAATTTAAACGCCATTTTATTTCTTTAGGAAATGTTTAAAAGTGTGAATTCTTTTTTTCAAAATTGTAGGCGCCGCTTTTAAATAAAATGGTTTTTTCTAAACAATTTTTTAAAAAAATAAAAAAAAATAATTCCAGAATACAAGCTTAAGTACAAAAACAGCGTTCATTTAAAAACAAAATTTAAAAAATAATTCACTTACTCGTTTTCAAAATGTTGATTTTTCAAAAAAAATTTTTTTAAATTAATAAAAATAAAAAAAAAAGTTTTCGAAAAAAAATTAATGCAAAATTACTTAAGCTAGCTACATCTTCTTGGATATCAATTTTGATTGTGATCGGATCACCAGTTTTCGAGAAAGTCGAAAAAAAACTGGTCCTATGGGAGGTACCGTGGGCTAAAACACCATATTAATTTTTTTTTCACCAAAGTATAATGCATACCTACAATAGTACACTGATTTTTTTTATAAAAATTCTTGGAGCCGTTGTCGAGAAAAATAAGCTTTTACATAACGGTTATATGACAGGTACCGTTAATTTTTGAGCTAAAAAAATTTTAAAAAACTCCTTTGTAGAATGTCAAAATAACCTTAAGTTCAAAATTTGAAGCCGACTGGCTTAGACAAAAAATTCAAAAACCCAAGTATGTAATGCTAAATGATTATATAAGTTAAAATTGTAGAGGAAATTAGTTCTGCTATATACCTACCGATAAACAGACATTTTTGACACAAGCTTTCTTAAATTTCTCTATCATAGGAATGCAGTTTTTTGATTGTAAAATTGATTTTTTTAATATACTCGAATCCGAAACCAAATAGTGAATATTAGCTAATTAGTTTCGGATTCGAGCATTTTCAAAATTATTTTTTAAAAAACTAAAACAACTTTATTTAAAAAAAAGAATATAAATAAGGCGTTACAAAAAAGTATAGTATGGCATTGGAAGTGTTGCCGTTGCTGTTTCAATAATTCTTTTCTTTTTTAAATTTTTTTTTCATAAGACCACGCATCTTGTCTAAGACTCCCCTTCCATGTGATCATCTTATTGTTTCGGCCCAATCTATACACTCAAGGTTTTCTGACACCTTATGCGGATCAGCCTCTATAATCACAAATAAAAAAGTGATTTGAAATTTATTAACAAGCTATCTTGATCGATTTCAGTTTTAAAAATAGAATTCCCACCGAGGCTCTTCAAAAGGCAGAAACCTTACCCTCAAAATTAAGCTGCTACTGTACATCAAGACTATGATCTTACCAGTACTCCCCGTGTGCGAGAAAAGACGATTCCGGTGAAGATAAAATAATAAAATGAATGCACGAAATCTACCTCGAAGCAGATGCCTAAAAATTTGCGCTTAAATTTAACTTCGGACGTATAGTAAAATATAAGGATTCTTTCTTTAACCATATCTGTCTTCGTTTTCCCATTTGGAAATGCAGAACTTCAAAACAAAATGTGCATCGTCTCGTTAACTCCTTTTGAATCCTTCCTTATTTTCCTACTGCTTAGGTTAGGTTAGGTTAGTGGGCTGATGGATGATGTGGTTTCCATTACACTTTGGTCAATGTAGTAGATTCATTGTGATACCCTGGCCTAATAAGCATGGGACCTATGAAAAAACCTATACATTCTTAAGACATTTTGAGCTATTAATAAATCTGAGCAGGTTTGTACCCGTTTGTTCAGATATTTCTTCTAAGTCCTGGAAGAAATGACTTCCTAGAACTTCATTTCTTCAGCGGCATAGTGCTGGGCAGTGGCAGAGAAAATGAGGTGTGTCCTCATGCACATCTATGTCGCCACAACCTCTGCACAAGTCGTCCGTGATGAGCTTCAATTTGTTTTTGAGGTAACCCAGCATATTATGACCGGTCAGTATGCTCACAAGGGATCGTAGCGACTTCTTGTTGAGCTGTAGAATATTTCTTGTTCTTTTTTTTATTAAAGTAGGGCCTTAGTTTCCTGGTTACGACACAGGAGTCGAGCGAGTTCCATCTCTCGTTAGCTGTAGCGAGTACCTCATTCCCTATCGTCTGTTTAATGCTACAGGTTGGGCTTTATACCATTGTTTCTGCTCGGTTAAGTTCTAGGGATGATCCCTTTCTTGCAAGCTCATCAGCTCTTTCGTTTCCTGGCACATCACTGTGGCCAGAACCCAACAGAGTCTTATATTATGCTGCACGCCAGGAACCTTTAGCTCTTCGCGACAGCAAGTTACAAGCTTTGATTTTATTTCAATGGCTGTTTGGCTGCCAATGAAAAAGGTGATATCAGCATGTGGTATTGCCTTCTTTGCAGTCTCGTTAGCAGCTGGCGTCACTGCCAGGACCTCAGCCTGAAAGACGCTGCTGTAATCGGGGAGCCTAGTTGATCCGGCCAGTTCGAGTGTTTCTGAGTAGAAACCTGCACCAACACCAATTTCTATTTTAGAGCCATCTGTAAAGATTTCAATGGCTGATTTGTATGGTGTCTGGTTATTAAACCAGTCTTCTCTATTAGGAAAAGAAGTGGTGAATGGTCTTTCGAAATCTAAACAGGGTGTTGTGTAGTCTGTGCATATATTGTAGCCCGTATACGTCTGTAGAGTCTGTGCATGGCCTGTCAGACTCGATCTCCAGTTTGAGTTTGGCTTAACCGGAGGGCGCTGTTTGCTGCAGATTCTTGCACAAAGAGATCTAAGGGTAGTAGGGGTAGTTCTCATAGCCCCAGTGGTGCCTATACAAACAATTCTTTGAATTCTTGTAATGGTTCTTACGTTGGAAGCAATTTTGGAAGCCTGTCACCAGACCAGATTACCAAATGTCAGTATTGGTCCTACTATTGCCGTATACATCCACATTGTAATCTTGGGACTAGGTCCCCAGGTCTTTCCAAATATTCTGTTACAGAAATAGAAAGCTATCATTGCCTTCTTGGCTCTATCTTTGATATTGAGATTCCAATTTAGTTTTCTGTCTAGAATCACACCAATGTATTTGGCCTGATTTGACAGGATCAATGGAACCACTTCTATTGAAGGAAGATTAAAAACTGGTATTTATCTTTTGTTGGTAAAGAGAACCAGTTCTGTCTTTTGCGGATTGACCACTAGCCCACATTTCATTGACCAGGTATTTACTTGGATAAGGATAAGGCTCCTTCTATCTGTTCACTAATAGTGGAGAGAAATTTTTCAGTCGCTAGCAGACTAAATCATCTGCATAAGCTACTACTCTGACTCCACTATTTTTAAGTCTTATAAGAATCTCGTTGACCACAAGTACCCAGAGGAGGGGAGAGAGAACACCACCTTGTGGAGTGCCTCTGGATGTTGATACTTTAATCAAAGCTCCTCCCAGCTCTGAGTTAATCTATCGATTTCTTAACATGCACATTATCCACCCGATAATGGTATCGTTCACATTAAGGTTGACAAAGGCTCTTTTCAGTGCGTCATTTTTCACATTGTTGAAGGCTCCTTCAATGTCTAAGAAAGCAGCAAGGGTATACTCCTTGTGTGTGTTTTCCACATTACTTACAACACTGTGAAGTGCTCTTTCCACACTCTTACCTTTGGTATAAATTTGCTGAGCTGGAGATATAACTTCCGAACTCATTGTGTTGCGAATATAGATGTCTATTAGTCTTTCAGAAGTCTTTAAGATGAATGATTGGTCTAAAGTCTTTAGCGTTAGTATAGCTGTATAAAGACCACTTTCACTTCACGCCATGTTTAAGGTACATATCCCCGTTTGAGGCTATTTAAGAATATGTTTTTTAGGTGTGGTGTTATTATTTGTTCACTTTTTTGTAACATCATGGGAAAGATGCCATCTATCCCCGGGGATTTTTCCTACTGGTAATGGTAAACATTATAAATGTATAGCGAAAACCCTTCAGTGCTGGCTAATTTCATAAAAAAAAATTAATTGGTATTTATTGACTTAAAATATTTGTTTTAATTTTATATTTAGTTGTTTATTGATAAACTCTCAAAAATTGTTCATCAAAATTTTAAAAATATATATTCTTTTTGAAAAAAAAGAAACTAAAATAAAAAAAAAAGATTTTTCGAATTACTTTTATAATAAATAGTTTTCCATACTTTATTTTTCCAAGAAACCGTTTGGAACAAAGCTTTCGATGTTTTATAAAAATTGTATCTCGGTTTTCCTCCCTACATATTATTTCATTCTGTAAAAACTCTTAACTAAAAATGTGATACGTATATGTAAGGACAATTAAGTGCGACTTAGTCGTGACCATTTTTACTTGCGATTATAGGTACTATAATACAAGTTATGCATTCGTGCAGATTAAAAAAATTGAGATAACAATCAAACATGACATTGCGATGATAGAGAAACAGTTTTGAGTTACTGGCAAAATTCTGTCCGTCTGTCTGTCTGTCTATCTGTCTGTGTATTTTGGACTGCAGCCTAAGTGGTTGGGCCAATCGAGTTCAAATTTTGAACTTAAGGTTATTTTGACAGTCTACAGAGGAGTTTTTTTTTATTTTTTTTAGCTCAAAAATTAACGGTACCTGTCATATAACCGTTATGTAAAAGCTTATTTTTCTCGAAAATGGCTCCAAGAATTTTTATAAAAAAAATCAGTGTACTACTGTAGGTATGCAATATATTTTGGTGAAAAAAAAATCAATATGGCGGCCTAAAAACGGTACCTCCCATAGGACCGTTTTTTTTTTCTTCGACTTTCTCAAAAACTGGTGATCCGATTACATTCAAAATTGATATTTAAGAAGATGTAGGTAGCCTAAGTAATTTTGCATTAATTTTTTTCGAACAATTTTTTTTTGGTATTTTTCAATCAATATTTTGAAAACGGGTAATAGAATTTATTTTTTAATTTTGTTTTTAAATGTACATTATTTTTGTGCTTAAGTCTGTATTCTTGAATTATTTTTTTTAATTTTTAAAAAAAAAGTTGTTAAAAAAACCGTTTTATCTAAAAACGGCTCCTTCATTTTTGAAAAACAAAATCACAATTTTGTACATTTCCTAAAGAAATAAAATGGCGTTTCAATTATTTCATCCAATACAATTTAACGTACTTTATTCGAGCAATCTTAACAGTCTTAAAAATCGAATAAATGCTTTGATGTTTTTTTAATTTTCTTAAATTTTATTCTACAATGTGACCGCACATATGAGCAACTACGTGCGATCCAGTCGTGCAATTTATTTTCATCTGCACGAATGCAAAACTTGCCCTCCTATAGTACTCATATACTCCGCCAATAAAAGGAAAACTAAAAAAAAACATTGTGGCAACGCTGATATTAGCCTCGTTCTACCAGCAACTTGTTGCTTCAGTCTTCTTGTATCTTTCTTATCTTTAATGCGTGCTGAAGTGTGTGAATTTACGGCGCTGACTAAATGTATCTATACATACGCTTTATTGCCAGAATAAACTATTTCTTTAAATCTTTAGGTTTACCGCCAGAAGAAAACCAAGTCGAATTACTTCGAATTCAGTTAGTTGCGAACATTTGTCCTGTGAAGGGTGAAATACATTCCATTAGACAAAAGTTAATTTAAATTGTGTATAAACACATACAAAACAAAATATATATCAGTCATGGAGTTAAACAATCGTCTTCTTTTGAAAATCATAGAATTGGTGAGTAGTTTAAATTTATTTATTTATTGTTTTCTTTTGGTAATGAAAAATGAAATCAGTGTTTATCCGTTTATTCGTTTGTTTAAATCTTATCGTTTTGTATCTCAAATTTAAAAGATTGATTATTTGTTTAAAGACTTTACACCTGTTTGGTTTTTTTTTTTACTTAAATTCCTGTTTGTATCTAAATATCGTAAAGTTGTTGAAAAGTGCACTTATTCGCTTACACCTCACCTCTCCTTAGAGAACCAAAATAAATAAAATTATTATTTTTGTTATTTCTTGTGAATCTGTGAAATGTCTATCCACCAGAGTTACCTTCTTTTCTTAGCCAAATAGAAAATCAGAAAATGGAAAACAAACAGTCAAGCTAAACGAAATTTGAATACTTCTTCCTGAATCGTTATTCGTTAGTTGTTTTTGGGCACTGTACACCTTTTTTCGGATTAAATTACGGATTTCTTATATTTGGGGTTGCCGCATTGAGCTATAGAACAGAACAGGTTTCAAATGGTGTCTTCGCTTGTTTGTTAGTGCCTTCGTCGCAATACAAAATGATGTCATCGGATGTAGGTCTGACGGTTCTTTTTGGAGTATTGTTGTCAGGAAACTTGCCCAAAAAAAAGCGACTGCTTCTTTTTTTGTCTGGTAATTGGAATCTTCACGGAATGAATAACAATTTTATGCGTCCAGACATTGAGGGGTTATTTAATAGTGGGGAGAGTAATTCAATGTTGAGAAGGTTTTCAGAGAATTTAAATAGAAAAGAATGAAATAGCATCAGTACCATGACATCATACTATACGTACTCTTATTTCAAATTCTAATGCTCAAGACGATCCTACCTGCCTGGCGTAACCGTGGGTTAAAGCATAATCGTTCCTATGTTTATGTTTTGAAAAGAGGTTATAAGCATTTGTAGGTTCTTCCCAGCACAGGAATACCTTTAGTTTGTTTTTGATCATTATTCTTTGTTTAACTTTTAAATGAAATTGAGATGCATATAAAACTGTGACCGGTTTGAATCAAGCTGCCCCGGTTGATTAAATTTTGGCAAAAAATGTGAAGGCCATTTGAAAACACATTATTTAATTAACTTAACCGGTAGAGTTGATAATTGACAATTGTATGTTTTAAGAGTTAGATAGTTGAGGTTTTCAATGAGTAATAGAAACTTAGGTCACCCTCATTTCTGAATCTATTTTGTCAATGCAAGAAGTTATGCACTAAGTTATGGAACAAAGGAAGTGGACTTTTTAAACTAGAGTTTCAACGTTTTTTTTTTTTAATTTTTTGTAGTAGATTACATTTTGAAGCTCTGACGAATTGTCAGAAACTATGATGATTCCATCCCTGTTTTCTTGTTTTTTTGGCATTTATATCGACAAATATTCATCGGAATTCCTTCAACCTTGAAAGAATACTTAAAACTTTCCATTAAGATATAAAAAAAATCCAAAAAGAAAAAAAGAGAAAAAAACAAATTGACAATCAGCCATCAAGAGAAGTGACAATCAACTCCCATATAGCCTATTCCGCTCCTGACCTTGCATGCGATGTTCAACCCCACGCAATCTCAATTTGTCAAGAAATTGACTTCCGACAAAAGACATTACGTCATTGTCGTCTGCCCCTTAAGAGTTAAGTGTTTCTAAAAAAAAATCTAAAAATAATAATACTACGCATGGCATATTTTTTTTTTTTAGATTTTCTTTGAAAAAGATGATGGAGTTCTCGGGATGATTAATATAATAAAATCCCCTGTCCTGTGCTTCCTCATTGTTATTGTTTACATTATAACGATGATGATGTTTACCAATGGATATTCTGGCTTTATTTTATAGAGTTTAGGTGTGTTCTGTTCAGTTTTGCAACTTGTAAGACTGTTGAATCAACAGGAAAGCTGTCTAAGGGAATCATGGGCATTAAACGGGAAGTTGAGAATTGAAATAACTTCTAAGCACAATATTGATTGAAACAACTAAAGAAACTGTCTGTTTTAGAGATTTAGACCTTGTTAACATGATCACTATGTTTGGTTGTTTCTTTGTTCTTCTTTTTTAACATAAATGGTTAGAGGTGCAGAGAAGTAGGGGGAATGTTTTGATGTTTCTCGTCTGAGTTAGAAAATGCTAAACTTGGACTATAAATAAGAATTTTTAAAATTGAAAACACTTTCCAATCATTAAAAATAGTTTTTTCCTTTTTACGGCCTTTAAGTCAATCCAAAAATTAGCGTTTCGTCCCAGTAATTTGGACGGTTCTTGGAGTTTTCAGTTGACAGTGTGTACCTTGTCAAGACACAACTTTCGATTTATTCAGTTCAACAAATATTAAGTTTGTCGGCCTTTAAGTCAATCCAAAAATTAGCGTTTCGTCCCAGTAATTTGGACGGTTCTTGGAGTTTTCAGTTGACAGTGTGTACCTTGTCAAGACACAACTTTCGATTTATTCAGTTCAACAAACATTAAGTTTTTGACAAAACGCTAATGTGTGTAGTATCTAACAAGATTACATTTATAATTATTAAGTTGGAAAGAAAGAGGTCTAGTCTGCGGTTAGACCTGGTTAAATGAATTGAAGGTTTTAATACAAACTCTTTATATACTACGCTCTAAGAAAAAATTAAATTTTAAAGCAACTAAGTAAGAAAAATAAAAATTAAAAACAACTAAGTTTAAAAATAGCTATATAAATATTTTTTGTATTGAATTTGTTAGAATAAGAATAAGTATGATAGGTCAGATTTATTAAATGTCTTGTTACTTGATTTGTTTTTGATGCGAGTTCTACCAGAAGGAGATACTCTACTACAATTTTTTAAAACATTATCAATTGTCAAATAAAAAAAAACATTGACCGATCTTACACATAATGTCATATGACGCCGATTCTCCATCAAATCCCTTTTGAGCATGCCTGTAGCTTTCACACGTTGAACCAGCGTCACCCGACGCTGTGTGCAAAAGCTGGCTACGTTTGTTTATTTATCACTCTCGTTTCTACCTATGGCAAACAATACATTTGAACTTAAACGCAAGCAAAAAATAAAGCTAGCAATGAAAATAAGAAAAGAGGTTTAAAGAGAATGCGGGAATCGTAATACATTTTTGGTCCCGATGACCCGAAGTGATTGTGTTCTCCTCTTCACTTCCCATCTAACTTCGATAGTCTCATTTTTACGTTTCCCTATTCTCATGTTCGTTTTAGTTTGTGTTATTTCATTCTAAGTCCCCTTTTATACACATAATCATATGACGCTGATTCTTCATCAATTCTCTTTTTGGCCCGCCTGTGGCTTTCACACATCACACGTTGAATCAGCGTCACGCGACAGTGTATGACAAACATTACAATGTCTTTATGTTTCTTTATTTCAACACTCTCGCTCTTATAACAAAAACTACATGTGACCACAAACTGCGGAAGATAATAATAAGGAAAGCAATGAAAATAACAAACGAGAATGAGAGTCATTGTAATCCCCCCTACACTTCTCAACTCCTTCGCCTAAATACTAACTCACGTGGCATATACCTATGTGTATAAAAGGGGATTAACGGACCAATAGGACTTCAGAACTTTGACAGTTGATAGTGGCCAACTTGTTGAAGCTACATCTGTCAAATCAGCTGTCATTTATTCAGTCTGTTTTGTCAAATCCACCATGGCGGATATAGCGTTCAACAAAACGTGCTAATGATAAAATTGTTTTAAATATCAGAAATATCAGAATGGGTGTTCTGTTCGGGCAACGTTCCGCGCGCTTCGGTCATTGTACGGTCGCAATAATTGTCCTAACGATGAGGCCTATTTATGGATGCATGAGTACGTGAACAAACAAAATTGTCGAGTTTGGGACAAACAATACCAATCCACATAAGATCCAAGAGCGTCCAATGCATCCCGATAAAGTCACTGTTTGCTGTGGATTTTGGGCTGGGGGGGGTCATTGGTCCATATTTCTTTGAGAACGATGTTGGCCAGATCATCACCGTCAACGCGAGTGCTATAGGTCGATGATTACAATCTTTTTTTGGCCTGAATTGAATGATATGGACATCAAAGACATCTGGTTTCAACAGGACGGCGCACGCTCCACACAGCGCATGCCACATTGGACGTTCTGCACGAGCAATTTAAGAGCATAGTCATCTCAGAATTTTTCTATGCGAATAGGCCACAAAGCACATTGGCCTTCAAAGCCAACATCTGTCAAATTCATCCTTATTAATGCGCTAGAGTCATGGATAATTGGACACTTCGCATGCGCAATGCGCACCACTAAGAGAAGCTGCGGCAGACATTTAGACGGTATTATATTCCACACATACACACATAATGGCATCGATAGCCCTTTGAAACGAATAAAAATTCGATGATATCTCACACACACTGTGTTTTATTTAAATTTAAAGTTAGGAAGCGCTTAATAAAAGATCCTTTATTTTTAAGTTAATGGAATGAGCTTCACATGCTTAGACCTTGCATTTCATGCAGTATTCAAAACGAAGAAGAACTGTCAAATTTGAGGCTTTACCCTAAAGTCACCCGTGTAATAGCTTTCGTCTCATGGGATAAGATAAAAAAAAATTAAAAAAAGAGACTATGGTCGCACGAAACAACATGTAATTCGGGAATGGGGACAACGACCTTCACCCAGCTGTTTAAACAATATTATGAACAATGCAAGAAGTAAAGAACTCAGAATGCATTCCTGTGGAACTTCAGCAGATGTTACATCACCTTAATAACGATCCCATACTACTGGAGTGACACCAGTTTGATGCATGACTTCGACAAGACTTAAAACAATACTGTGACGATTGGAAGTTAAAAAACAATTTCCATTCCAGAAATGTTAAACTTTTGATTACCAAAAAGGAAAATTAGTATCCATATTTCAACCAACCTGTAGAGGCTGCTGTAGCCATGGCCAGAGGAGCTTTTTCCCTGAGTAAGACGTTTGTATTTTTAGCAGCCGCCTTAATCTAATTTTTTTCTCAAATCATTAAAAACGTAATGAGTTGCAATGATTAAATTTAGTCTGCGTTCTTTTTATTATACCCTCCCGAACAATTTTTTTTCTTAATTTGAACAAACTAGTACAATTTTTTGAAAGCCTCATTAACCATTGAAAGTGTTTATGAATATGAATCTCCACAACAAAGCGATTATCTATAAAAAAAAACAAAAATAAACATCTCTTCCTAAAAAAGTTTAACATTATGTTCAATTTTAAATCTGACGTTTAACGACTTGAATAGCCATCGTAAAGCTTGCCTCATATTGAGATTCTTAGAAGGCAGTGCGAAATTAAAAACGCATAACACAGCCAATTCCCCAAAAAATAATAAAACGTTAACATCATCAAATCGTTGAAAATAGATTTCCAGCTGGCTTTAAAGTTCCTCATTAAACAGGGGGATTCAAATTTGATTGTTTATACATATGGTTTCTAATAAAAAAAATATTATTTCATACATTTTGTTTTTGCTCAACAGCCTAAACATTAAACTTTTGTTGTTTTTTTTTCTTATTATTTTTTATGAGCGATGATCTAACCTGGAATTTTCATTCAATTGCTGACAGTTTACTTTGTTTCGTAGTGTGTGGCTAACATTACTTTCCGATTTTACCTCCATTCCTGCACATAAAATAACAAAATTAAAATTCCGCGAACAAACTTAACGGTGTCTGATTTTCAAATTCAATTGTTTAATTATTTAAGGAATTTTACGCAGAGTTGCCAGGTGCTCAAAAAATCTTCCACCAGGGTAAATAATTTTTACTCGGGATTATACATTAATACTATAAGGCAAACTGGATTTGTGAATATGAAAAATATCCAGATAACAATCAAACATAGCATTATTATTATAAAGAAACTTAAAAACAAAGTTAGTCCGTCTGCCTCACAGTACACATATCCAAGGTAATATCATTAGAGGTTTTATTTTTGCAATCTTCTGCGCATCTGTCAAAATCAAAGCAAAATGGCGGCCGCCAGTGACCATTAGCTTGTTTATTTGTTCTGAAAAATAGATTTCGTGGCTATATTTTAAAGTATTTGTGGTAATTTATTTATAAAAAAAGCTTTTTATTAAACTAGAAAATAAGAGAAATATTAAACAAACGTGAGGTGTGTAGTTTTGTTCATAAATTTTTTTGATATACATAGGTCTCTGACAACCGCCATTTTTAATACAAAGTGACAGATCAGTTTTTGATAACCTGCGCAATATATTAACTTAGTTATGTGTACTGTGCGTCTGCCTGTCTGATGTATATGGCTCTGTGATAAATAAAATCATCAATTGAATCATCTGGTCAAAATTCAATTTAAAGCTATGATTAAATGAGCTTGAATCTATTAACTATGATGTGTGATGTATGTACATAGTCATGAATAGAACCACTTCATGAAGTCATTCTTTTCTTATTTATTATCGTAACAGGAAACCCTGACACTTCAAGTGGTTCGAAGCTTATTTACTTGTAGCTATTTTATAATCTCGATTAATATTCCCGAGAAATAGGCAAATGGGTTCACTTCTGCATATCAATTCTATTTTTCGAGTCATGTCGCCTTTTTTCGTAACATATATAAAAACACAAAAAACTGAAAATGAATTGAGATTAGTAAGTAAATATGTCGAAAGTGAATGTGAGTCACTTACAGCCCACGAAAAGTCATTACATCAATTATGAGTAATAATATTTTTTTTTGTGGAATGAAATCAGAGCAGATAAATAATGTAGTGACAATGAAAATAAAATGTTGTTTAGTAAACAAATAATACGCTAAGGAGGAAAGATTGATATACATACAAATAGCGATTAAAAAGTCGGTCTATATAATTTTTTTTTATTATTATTAATAAAATAACAAAATTTTTCAGTCGATTTTTATGAGATGCATTACTTTTGTTTGAAATGAAGACTAAGCTTTCAATAGGACCACACTTCGGATTTTAATTCAATTTCTATTATTTTAACTGAAGAATCTAACTATACAAAAGCTGTCATATAGAGCATTTGAATTTGACACAGAGTGGTGTTGGTTGACATGGATACGCCAAAAAATTTTCGCCAAAAGCCATTTGTATCTCTTTGCGGCTTATTTATATAAAAAAATTGGCACGACTGGGTCATACGTACCTTATTACATTAGAAAGCGAGATCTTCGACAGAAACAAGTAACATTTGCGTTAAAAATAACAAATATTGAACTAATAAAAAGTATTAAAACCAACATTCCTTAACGGTTTCTAGTAAAAATGAAGTATGCCATCACACGTTTGAAATAACAAAAAATTTATGAAAAAAATTATTTTGAAAATTGTAGGAAGGATTTTGATAAAATCCTGTTTTTTATTATTAATTTTCTGAAAAAATGTTTTTTGAAATTTTGGTATGCAGTTTTTTAAAATTTATTAATATACATGTGATTATAAAATTTAAAATAATTTGTTTTGATTAGTTTTCAAAATATTAATTTTCAAAAAAAAAAAAAAATCAAAAATTAATTTTAATTAGAAAAAAAAGTATTAAACATTTTGATATGCAGAATTAATTTAACTACCTAGATCTTTTCAAATGTAAAATTTGACAGAAATCCAAAGATCCATTACCGAGAAAGCCAAAAATTAAAAAAACCGTTATATGAAAGATACCGTTAATAGACTTTTCTCGTAAATTTGGTTCTAATTAAATGATAACCAATACCAACAAAATTCTTAAAAAATTTCATCAAAATCGTTGGAGCCGTTTTCGAGAAAAATAAGTTTAATATGACCGTTATTTCTAGGCCTAAAAATTAAATTTCAATTTCCCCCCTGGGGAATGCCAAAAGAATAACACACACCAAATTTGAAGACATTCGCTTAGGCCGCTTAGGCTGCAGCTCGTTATACGGTGACCATCCGTCCCGTATTTCCTGGGACAGTCCCGTATTTAGTTCGCCTACTCCGGACGTACAACTGTCCCGTATTTATTTGTTTGTCCCGTATTTCCATATACATATGTATGTACATATTCGAACAACAAAACGTTCGATTTTGTATTAAATTTTATATACAATAATTGTATTTTGTGTTTAATATTTTTGTGTGTTGTGTGTCAAAGTTAGTGTCATAGGGATTGTAAGGCAAATATTCATGAATTTTACTTAGCCTGTTATTACGAATACTTAAATCAGTTGGATGTTTCAAGAAACTTGAAGTTTTTAGTTGGGAAGTTCTCCGAAACGTTCTTAGCCGGCCAGAAATAGAATCTTCGTTACCTTTTGTCAACTAAAAGCAAAGAAATACAACTAACAATGATCGCAACTTGTTTGACAAATTTGTTTAACTAAAATCATTACAACGAAAACAAAACAATAAATTATGGCCGATAAATGGAAAGACATTTTTGAGCATTTTTAGAAGAAAAGTATACAATTTAAAAATCCTTTAGCAATTTCCGAGTTCGGCTTGGGTCTACCAGGTTCAAATGCCCCAGTCGGAAGAGTTTTTTCCATAATAAACAATATTTAGACAAAAATGAAAAACACAATTAAATGTAAAACTCTCAGAGCTATGTATGTTAAAGCTAAAATTAAACTATAATTTGAAATCTCAGAAATTTAAAAATATTTTTTAAGAGCAAACAAATAAATCATCAACACAATTTGTTCAGCAAAAAAATACCAACAATGATCTCCTCGATAAGTTGTGGTTTATGTTAATTGTTCATAGACTTTGTTCAAGAAATTCTGAATTTAAAAACAAATTAAATTTAAAGTTCTTGTTTTAGTTCTGAGCATTTTGTGTTATGATTATGATCCAAATTATGTTTGTGCGCGAACTACTTTTTTCGGTTCAATCGATTTGGATGAATTTTTTTAGGTGATTTTAGGATATTTTTGGTGAGCGCATAATAAGAAATCTCTTTGCTGTGTGATGTCTAGAACCGGAGTTAAGACCAAAAATATCACTCACATGGTAAACATTGAAAATTTATAGTGTACGCGAGCAACGCCGAGAGAATCAGCTAGTTATCTTATATTCTTTTCTATTTTAGATTTTTTTTGATTTTTTATCATATATCAAATAATTTTTTTTTCAATTTTCAAATTTAAGTCCCGGGTTTTCCTCCGAGAAATATGGTCACCGTACTTATAGTCCCTATAATCGCAAGTAAAAATAGTAACATTAACGTAGAAAAATAAAACTATGTGAAATTAAAAAAATGTTTCAACACCACAACACTTAACGGTTTTTAGTAAAAACATCATTATCTTGTATAATAATGAATTTATGAAAAAAGTATTTCGAAAATTGTAGGACGGCTTTTGATAAAATCCTGTTTTTTATTTTTAGTTTTTTGATTTTTTTTTAATGTTGGTATGCAGTTTTTTAGAGTTATTAATATACAGGTGATTATAAAATTTAAAATAATTTTTTATTAGTCTTAAAAATATTGATTTTTCAAAAAAAAAAAATTAATTTTAATTTGAAAAAAGTAGGCTAGTACCAACAAAAAATTCTCAAAAATTGTCATCAAAATAACTTTTTCGAAAAAACAAGTTTTTTCTTATCCATTATATGGCAGGTACCGTTATTTTTAGCCCTAAAAAATAAAATTTTAAAAACTCCTCTGAGGAATGTCGAAAGAATCAAACATACCAAATTTGAAGGTAATCGCTTAAGCCATCTACAGCCTAGATCAATATACACACAGACGGACAGACAGACTGACAGACAGACAGACATTAACGTTTTTAAGCTTCTCTATGATTGTAATATCATGTTTCATTGTTATCTCAATTTTTTTTTAATATTCACGAATCTTAAACTTGCCTTATATAATGCTTCTCTCCGAATTTCAACATTTTTGGAAGATCTATGAAAGAACATCCGGAATGCCTTTTTTCATGGTGCATTTTCTCGAAATGTCAGTTTATATCATAGTCTGGCAACTTTCTAAGGCTATATGTGTTACAAATATGAATTGTTTTCGAATATTTAATAATTGTCCGAATATACATACATATGTTCATAAATGCATTTATAATAACAGATCTTCGAATTTCGAATATGAATTTAACTGACAGATATTGCTTGTCAATTTTTTTAGGGAATATTTTCATTATTTTTTTGTAGTATTTGCAAGTCTTCAATAATTGAAAAGAAGAATATGTTTTTTCGTAAAAAAAATCAAAAAAATATTAATTAATTGTGTTAATTGTTCTCATTTCCATATGAATTGTCATCATTCTTCAACAATCTTTACAAATAAAATTCTGAATATGAAACAGTTTATCTGATAAGTATACTTATATATTTTTGTATTGATTGCACAAAGTCAGGACTTAAAAGTCTTTATTTATTTTATTTTTTATAAGTCAAGGCACGTTTTAATTAATTGCAATACAATGATTTTTTCAGACTTTTGGTTTTATTGTATATACTTGAAGTGCGATAATGATTCATTTTGTTTATAAACTTTCCTAATTAGTATTCTTATTGACAAATGTATTTATTTATATACGTGAGGTATATGAAGAAATTAAAGACGTTAAACCCGTCAATGTGATTGCAATAAGCAGTCGGCCAAAAAAAATCTCACTGAATTGTAGAGCAAGACTTCAATAATAGTTTTAAGCAAAGTATAGATAAGCGTTGACATTATTTTATAAGAATTTCAAAACAAAAACTAGGAAAAATTAAGAGGGAGCAGCATGGTATGTCTGAAGATGAGATTCATAGAAATCCGCCATGAAGCCACATTCGTATTCAAACTTTATAATTAAAGCTAAGTTGAAAAAATGGTATTACGTCGAATTTCTTCGACATTTTATTACTTGTAGACCGAGACACGCGCCGTTTCGCTGGGGAAGATTTTTTGGGTCGGAACATGGATGTCCATCCTCTCTATATGACCCAGCCATTTGAGACTTTGAAATTTTTACTCTTTTGGCTAGGTCCGTTTCACTGTATAGTTCTTCTTCTCCACTCTCCGTTAATGCATACGGACCAAAAATCACCCGGAGAATCTTTCTTTCGAAACGTCCTCATCCACTTTTGAAAATGCCCATGCGTCTGCAACATATAGTACGACTGGGATGATGATGGTCTTTTATGGGGACAATTTAGTTGCCCGAGAGAAGGCTTTGCTACTCAATTGCCTTCTAAAACCGAAGAAGCAGGGATCGGCAAGAGTTATTTTTCGATTAATCTAAGAGCTGGTAGACAAAGTCTCTAACTATCTCATAGTTTTATCTGTCTATTGTGATGTTTTGTCCAAGACGTCGATGTTGGGTGTCCGTTCCGTCTGTTGAAGAAGTTTTTTTTTGGCAGCACATCGCCTTGTCAAAATCCTTTTTTGATTTCAAAGGTGTCGGTGAGGGAGGTCTTTACTAACCTTGACAGCGTGAGTTTTCCATCGTCATTTTACACAGGCGGACGAGCTTGGCAGTGATGCAAAAACTGCACATTACTCTATACAACTCGTCTCTATAAATGCTATCCAAGATCTACCATAATGTGAATGTTTGGTCGATATTAGACTTTCCTGGCGAAAAATCGCACTGATATGAACCTATTAGGTTGTTGAAGAATTGCGTTAGGCACACAGCAGAAAATATCTTGTAGGCGATGTTGAGAGAGCCTCCCTTTTAAAAAAACGCAAAAATATCTAGGCCATCGGTTCCGGCGGCTTAAGCCTAGATATAGCTAGCTTTCACTTCATCCAGATGTGGTGGGCGGCATTGTTGCTCTACTTCACCGTCATTCTACTGCCGTTATCCAGCCTGCAGAAATGCTTTTTCTATATTGCCAGCATCGACTTCGATTGATCGTCTTTGCAAGCTTCAGTTCGAGCTCTGTAGCTTTGACTGTTTCTTTTTACTTTTGGTAAAACTTTCCAACTTCATTCCTGCAGTAACAGCTCCCCATTTCCTCAATTGCATGCTTCTCCTGATCCTTTTTTTTTTCTAAGAAGCCGGTGTTACCCTTTCCTCTTCTGCTCGTAGATGGCACTGTCAGTTATGGTCATTCTTTGCAGCGCCGGCCGTCTTGTGTGCTTTCTGCTTCACACTCATCATCAAAGCAGGGGATTAGCTGATGCCATTTTGGCAATATGTTGCCAAATCTACTGTTATGATGACTTTATCATCAGCTCAGCTCAGCACTTCACTTTCTGTTCTATCGTACCACTAAAACCATTCATGTTTATGCAAACAAAATAGCAAAAAAAGAATTTTTTTAGAAAACACCGGCAGTCTAAATAAAGGGTTTTCGAATTAGGACTTGACAACTTTTTTACTTGCGATTATAGGGACTATAAGGCAAGCTTAGGATTCGTGAATATTAAAAAAAATGAGATAACAATCAAACATGACATTACGATAATAGAGAAGTCTAAAACAAGTGATCGAGAAAAAATGTCTGTCTGTCAGTATGTATAACGAGCTGCAGCCTAAACGGCTTAAACGATTATCTTCAAACTTTGTGTGTGTGATTCTTTTGGCATTCCCAAGAGGGGAAATTGAAAGGCCTAAAAATAACGGTACCTGCCATATGACCGTTTAAGAAAATCTCATTTTTCTCGAAAACGGCTCTAACGATTTTGATAAACATTTTTGAGAATTTTTTTGTTGGTATTGGCTATCATTTGATCTGAACCATATACGGGAAAAGTCTATTAACGGGACCTTTCATATAAAGGTTTTTTTAATTTTTGGCTTTCTCGGTAACGGCTCTATGGATTTCTGTAAAATTGTATATTCGAAAACATCTAGGAAGCAAAATTAATTCTGCATATCAAAATTTTGAATAACTATTTTTTTGTAATAAAAATTAATTACAATTTTTTTTTTGTTGAAAAATCAATATTTCTAAATCTAAACAAAAAATATTATTTAAAATTTTATAATTATATGTATATTAATAAACTCTAAAAAACTGTATACCAAAATTTCAAAAAAAAATTGTTTTCAAAAAAACTAAAAATAAAATACAGGATTTATCAAAACCGGTCTTACAATTTTCGAAATACTTTTTTCATAAATTCTTCTTCATTTCAGACGTGTGATGGCGTACTTCATTTTCAATAAAAACCGTTAAGTATTGTGGTTTTGATACTTTGTATAAGTTCAAACTGTGTTATTTTCAACGTCAATGTTACTTGTTTCTATCAAAGATCTTGCTTTCCAATGTAATTAGGCACATAAGAGCAAGTACGTGCGACCCAGTCGTGCCCATTTTTTTAAAATAAAACGCAAAACATTTGAGATATTTCAAAAACTTTATTATTGGCTTGAAGTACAATTAAAACATTTATGAATGGAACTCGACTCCGTTCATATGGCCACGGCGTGCACGCTTGCAGCGGTCGATTCGGCGACTATTGCGCTTATAACGTTGGCTCTGAGCTCTTCCAACGTCGTCGGCTTGTTGGCATAATAGTCTAACGGCCAATCGACTGGCCCATTTCTTGAGATGACACGCTCATCAAACTTACTCTTTAATAAATCGGTTGTAAGGTTTTCTGTGTAGCTTGTATCGCTTGTGGTACCATCCCTTGAAACCACATGTCGTCCAAGTCCGTATATTCCAATTCGGGCAAAAAATAATCGGTAATCATAGCGCGATAACGCTGGCCATTCACAGTAACGTGACGATCGTTATCGTCGACAAAAAAATATGGCCCAATAAAGCCGCCGGCATGCAAACCGCACCAAACAGTTGTTTTATTGTGGTTGAAGTGGTGATTCATAAAGCAAATTTAGATTTTCACCCGACCAATAACTCATATTTTCCTTATTGACGAACCCATTGAGCCAGAAATGAGCTTCGTCCCTGAAGATGATTTTGCGATGAAATTCAACAATTCAACGCTCTTAACGTTGCGGTCACAGACTCCGAATTTCGGTAGAAAATTTTTATAATTTGCAGACGTTGCTCGTTCGTGTACTTTACCATGATAAAAATGTTGAGCTTACTAATTAAATTGACAATGATTAGTGAAAGGGTGCGTTCTCAAATTAAATTCAAAGTTTTCAAGTTTCTATTGGAAAACCCGATACAAGCTTTAGAATTATTTACAAATTTTAACAAAGAATGTCCTCTAAATCAATTCGATGAATAAAAAATATGTGCGAACGCGTGATGATAGATTGAAAAGAAAATAACAAAATGGCTGGCTAGCTGCAGTTGGTTAATAAAATCTCCCTAGCGGACGATCTGTGATGCTCTGTTTCATTTACATATTTGAATTTCAAATTTGAATATTTGAAATAACTGTCATTTTCATAATTATAGGTAATACTTAATTTAATGTGGATTAAAAATAAAGAAACATTAAGATGTTGTGTTGCAATTTATGACCATGTCATTGTCCAATTTCTATGGTAATAGTTGGAATTTATTCATCATTCAGTGAAAAACATTAAGAATAAAAAACCCATTTCAAAAATGTTTTCTTACGCTAAAATTGGCTAGTTAAATGCTTTCATGGCTTCCACCAACAAGTTGATTTATCTCTATCAACAAAACCAACATTTAAGTATCTTCGATGTTTAATTTTGGCTATACCAAAGGCCGATAAATTACCAAATATATTTTTGTTTGTTTTATCGGAAATGTCTAGCAATTAGGGTGATTCCGTTATTTGTTTCAATAACAGGAAGCTAAAGAAGTGCTATTATATTGAGTCAGTATTGTGTGTCGAAGTTACAAAGAATTTTTTTTTTGTTGTCGGATAAAATTGTATAGTGATTTATCAAAATAAATCGATACATTAACAGTAAAGTGTATTACACTGTCTATTGGAATGAGTTAATCATAATTGATGAGTTTTTTTTTGTCACTTTGAATGATTATAAGAGTTAAAGATATTCAAATCGAATATTTCATACAAATTGCTGTTCACTGTGGCGTATGTGGAATATTTTTTTTTTTTAATTTTCAATATTTTCAATATTTCGAAATTAAAACAAAATATTGTTTAAGTTTAAAAAGCATCAGCTGGTCAACTGGCTAGAATTCCTTTAGTTAAACCCTAATCATGTTTACCAACACTATCGTGGATAAAAGGCAAGCTCAAGAACTACTGGATCAAAAAAAAATGCAGTGACACCTGAATTCAGTTGGGGGTAAACCCGGCGAACCCCACAGCTGGATTGCATAAAGATATAATTACTTACGTTTCCTTGATAAAAAAATTCCAAATATACAGTACAAGCTCTCTTTCCCAAACCTCTGACTTAATATTTTCAAAACACAACTAATTTAACAACACACTTTACTAAAATATTTCTTGGCACAAGTAGAATTGTTTTCGTCAGTGTCAAATGTTCTGTGGAAAAAAAGACAGCTCTGTTTTTGTAAAGCTATGTATCCGTCCCTTAAGTTCTATTTCAGTCGATTAACAAGTCCTTGTAAATATTTTGCAGATGCTTACAATGACTTGTATTATTTTAATAGAATCTGTAAACGACTTATCATATTCAAGTCAGGCAATGTTAGTTTGTGGAACCTTTACAGGTTATACTATAATTTCCAGTGCTTCCATAATTGGTAAATAAAATAAAACTATCTATTAATATGGTTGTCCCTTTTTTAACAAAATATTATTATTTAAAGGATTCTTCCTTGACGCATCAATTGACAGACGCATAGATTTGCTCTTTTGTGTGGGAGGATGTGTTCTATTTATTTCCTCGGGAGCAGTTATAATTGACCAATGGGCAGATTCTTACAAGGCTCGAAATAGAACCGCTTTAATGGCTGCAGGATCAATTTCAATTATAAATGGAGCTTTGTTCCTATTAGATACACACTGCATATTTCGAAACCACAATTAAACATTTATATCCAGATAAAGAAATATACAGAATTATTTTGCAAAATTAATAAATTGTTTTTATTTTAAGATAACTTAGATTTAATTAAATAAAATTTATTTAATTTTGTTTGTAATTTATTTCCAGGGTCTTTGCATTGCTTGTGTGATTTTATCTGAAGTCGTAGGAAGTCTTTCGGCCAGACCAATTCTTGTCTATGGTACAATCGCAGGATATACTGTTATTTGTGCAGTTTTATTAGCTGGTAAGTGCCAACAATTGTCTAGTAGAGAAGATTCAATTAATTAATAATACAAAATTCCTTTCCGCAGGTCATTTATTAAATTCTATCATTGAGAAACGCATCAATGCTCTATTCTCACTCATTGGATGCATTTTGTTCATTGTATCTGGAGCTTTGGTCATTGAGGAATGGCATGATACATCGGATCTTCTGTTCAAGGAGAGCAAACGTAATGCTCTTGCTGCTGGATCCTTGATGATCATCAATGGAGCTGTATTCCTGTTGGATACTCTGTCTATTTGCAAGTCGTAAAGTGAATACTCTCTGATCGAATACTAATGTTAAGAATGAACAAATTTTATATATTTATATGTGTACCTTGTGAAAAAATAAAAAAGAAACAAACTTAAATAAAACAAAAATACCAACAAAATATTAAAAAAAGGTAACTAAAAATTATCCAAAGTTATTATGAGGCCCAACACATATATTTGATTTTTAAATAGAAGAACTGTCTTATGAAGGTCTATGAACAAATCCTCACAGGCATTAGTCTTTTGTTCCAATAGATTGTTTAAGAAAAAAAAACAACATATTTAGGTAGATTAAAATTGAATGTTTGTGTAATTTTTTAAAAACAAATTCAATTCGATCCAATGATACAACAAAATATGTTTCTGAATTGCTATTGCAGCCAAGAAATTTCTCATAAAATTAACGGTGTCTTTCTTATGCTAAACTGTAAACTAAAATCAAAGAATTTTGTGTACAAAATGAATATTTAACAAATAAAATGCACCATTTATTTACCACTTACTAATTTCGTTTTTAATTCCCAAATCTTAATCTTAATGCGAAAATATCTACTACTACTACTACTACTACAACTACTACAAAGTTTTTGAAAATTTTGAAATGAAATGTTAATTGAATAATAAATCACTTCCTGTGTGCAACATTTTATTGAAATCGGTACGATACAACCGCATTTGAAAAAACCGGTTCTATGATAGGTACCGTTATAGGACAAATTTCGAAAAATTCATTCCAACTAAGAAGATGTATTGTTGTAAGAAAATAGCACTCTCAAAGTTTTATTAAAATCGTTAGAGCCGTTTTCGAGAAAATCCACATTTTGTTAAAAAAATTGTATGGCAGGTACCGTTATTTTTTGACCTAGAGCAAAAATGAAAAACACCTCGAGTTACTACCATATAAGTACTAAATACCAAGTTGAAAGAAAATCGAACAGACATACAGACAGACGGACAGAATTTCCGGACCCACTTTTTTCGCCTTTTCTATCATCGTAATCTCATGTTTGATTCTTAGAAAAAAAAAATTTTGTTTGCACGAATCCATAACTTGCATTATAGTTCCTATAATCGCAAGTAAAAAAATCAGTGTCTGGGCCACTAGATGTGGATTGGGTGGCAATCAAATAAAACAGCAATGATGCTCTCCAGAGTAGTGGTCTAAGTCTATTATTGCAATTTTCCTTTGATACATTTTTTGACGTCATAACGTCTTATAAATCGATGACAGGCTGTGGTTTTTTCAACCAAAATCGATCACAAGAACCAGGCGTACATGAAAAAGAACAGGCGCATATTCCCAAAATAATTCCACTCAAATTCGAAAAGTACAAGAAGAGAAAAATAAATACAAAATAGGCGGAGTTTTGTTAAAGTAGGAAGTAGAAAGTAGATGATGTAATAATGGGGTGTGTGTGTGTGGACTTAACGAGAGGGTTTGTGGGTGTGAATTAACGGGCTCTATGTTGGTGTTGTTGCCATCAATGTTTTCTTATGACGTTATCACGTAAAATTATCATCCGTAAACCGACTTTACAGACAACCTACTCTTTTTTAATTAAGAGAGAATTGATTAAATATGTCTACGAATTTTTAATTTAATTTTTGAATTAGGCTTATTTTGATCCGTTACTAAATATGCGATTAAAAACAATCCATTATCCTAAACTGCTCCCGCGATGTTCCGTTGGTTATTTTCCAACTTCTTCACGGGACATTTATTTATTGGAATCTATAATTCAATACAATGAAAAGATTTTTATATTTTTGAATTACACTATTTGTAATATGTATTATTAGGAATTTATAAATTACATCTTTTCAAATTTAATGACTTACTGTTGTCAAGTTCGGTATATTCTTTTTGTCCTTATTTGTTATTTCAAATTGCACTTTAAATTTTTACAAATTTGACAAAACACAAAATAAGTTAACATTAAATACAATTTTTTGACAAAACAAAAAGCTAAATTTACTATTATCACAGTATTTTTTTTAATAATAGCAAATAATTTGTCCTTGTCTTCCTGGGAGTTCATGACTCTTTTCGTTTGTTGTTGTTGCCTAAAACCACCGAAAAACTGTCCAAGGTCGTTCCATCTTGTGAATTTTTCGTAGTTTTTCACAAAACAGAGAATTCACGAGAGAGTAAAAAAGACTGTCAAACTATACATACAAACAAAAAACGTTTGACATTTCACTACGTCAGTTCTGCCAGTTTTTTTTTTTGCAATTTTCTGTGCAAAGTCGTTCCATCTGTTTGTGCACAGTTTTTCTTGCTCTGTGAGATTATTACCCCCACTCTTTAAAAAATGCTGTGCTGTGAATTTGAATTTCTGCAATCAATTGGAACACACTGAATGTCTTTGGAAGCTCTGCTTTGATAGTTCATAAGTGCATTATTTGTGACATGAATTAAGCAGCGTTCACACGCAGACAAGACAATGGGACAATAATCAATTCTCTTGTCCGAGCTTCTTGAACGGAGTTGAATGCTAGCTCGGCAGGCTAGCTCGGGGGACAATAAAATGACAATTGTCTTGTCCTTGAAACAATTGTTCACATGGAACAATGATTGTCTTGTCCGTTTGTCTTTGCCTCTGCATTGTCTCATGTGAACCCCGCTTTAGGGTAGTTACTTGATTGCAGCTCACCCTCGCGTTCAGGTCACGTTTAGACCTTTAGTACTGCCACTTGCGAGGAACTGACAAAATTTCCAAGAGTAAAAATTTGTCTCAAAAAAGTGCATCTGATGTAGCCGTTCGTACTCGGTTGTAAATTGTAGGTCCCTTCCATTCTTGCAGATTAAGAGCACACTCACAGGAATGATTGAGAGTATAAGTCACTAGGGCTTGACTCCTTAAGGAGTTGTCGCACCAATAAATTTATTTTATTTTATTTAATAAGATTCGATAAAATAATTCGAGCTTGTTCGTTGTTCATCTAGATAGACTCTAGATGTTTGCGCCGAACTGAGCACGAAAATGCTTCTAGCTATGCTACATTCACAAGTTTTTCTTTGTATATCCTCAATTAAAAACAGTCTTGGTTTTTTTTTTCATTAAAATAGTATTATTATTATTATTATGCCATCATTTGCTTGCAGGCTTAAAGCAATTGGAATCACAATCAGAATTAACGAAAACCTGCAAACTCTAAATTTCACCCAATTGAATTGAATCCTCACTGAATAAATCGCCTTTATTTCCTAAAAGCAAACTATGAAATTGGTCGAATACACATTTGATTGTAGGGCCATTTCATACTTTCGGGAGAAATGCAAGTAAAAATAATGAAAGTACATCATTTATTCAGTGTTGGTATTTCTATGAAGTACTACTGTCATTTAATCTTATGTCTGGATTCATATATTAGTACTGAATTCTATATGTTTTATAATAATCTTTATTTATGTTCCGGTGCCTTAAAAAAAAAATTCTAACAAAATTTAAATTGAAATTCACTGGTGACTTTCTTCTTTCCCAAATTCTACCGAAACTAATTGGAAGCTCTTATACCAAATTCAAAACAGGTCAAAGGTACTAAATCATTTTAATTACCATTCTACTGCCTTGCCCCGAATAATTCAGACATATTTAACGACACATTCTAGGAGTCGCTCATCTTATACCACAATATTCATGTCCAGCCATTCAATCATTCGCTTGTTTTGCTTTTTTTCTGCTTTTCAATATCAATATAGGAACACAGCAACTGGTGGGGTAGTCTTGCATGTTCTTTCACCAATAAGTCATCCATTTTATTTACATTGCCATTGGCTTCCTTTCTACAGAGCCTATTTTAGTCGTCCATTTAAACTAATCCGCTACAACTGGACATTGGACTTGTGGTCTCACGATCAGAGGCAAGTGGCTTAGAATTAACAAACTGGCGACTGCGACTGCAACAAGACGGTCAGCAAAACCTGCTCCACTCCAACCAGGTTTTGTCCTGTGCGAAGAGACATTGCGGACCACCACCAGGCACCCAAGGCAATCATCGGACACCTTGCTTTGGGGTGTTTTCGCTCCATAGAATCCTATGGAACCAGATATGTTTTTTTTTGTTTTTTTTTTTTTATTGACCTGCGGTTGAGTTTCTTTCTGGTTAAGTTTTTTTTTGCGTCGGCGGTGATTGGGCTTGGCACTCTTGGTAGCTCTGGGAACTATGGATATGAATGAATTTATTCAAATGAAATACATAGATGGGTATCAGGCTCTGGTTTGCAAGGGGATTAGGAGGTGGCTTTAATGTTGGTTCCTTTGAAATAGGCTGGGCCTGGGCATTCCATGAAAAGGCTATTAAGAGCGAATTTAAATCAAATTCGACTTGACGCTCATATTATATCAGTCCATGTTCTGGAGAAATGCACCTGCTAATTGACTAATCATAGTTGGTTTAGAAATGGTGTTTCCTTTTTGCAAAAGTGTTATTAAAATATTATTATACGTCAGAGAGATTTAATAGTTTTAATTTAAAAGAAAGTTAAATATGTTAAAATTCATAGTTTTGTCTATAACTACCAACAACCATTTGAAAGGCAGCAGAAGTTTTTCATGGATAATGCTTCTTAACTGTTTTATGCCTACAGCTAAGAAGGTTCTGGTAATGTACTTTTGATGCAGTGAACTTCAAAGTTAACACTCTTAAACCTTACAAATGACATCATATGAGGACATTTTTAGCTGTCCAGGTTGGTGGGTGGAAGCAAGCTGGATCAACTTTGTCTTACTTAAAAAAAATACTTACCATCAGGGTTCCGATGGTAGAAAAATCGTATTCGAATTTTCAGTTCCAAGTTTCAAAATGTCATTACCCAGCAATATTTGTTTTTGGCCAAGTTCTAGAACACACCTCATCACCCACCACAGGAGCTAGAAAAAATGTCCCTGAAATCGCTAACATCCATGCATCAAACCTGATTCCGGCTAGCCCACTGTTGCCAAACCATGTCCACTCCCAAAGTTTTCAAATTTAAACGTGCTGAGTGCCTAAGCAGTATCTATCGAAGCCAAAACGAAGAGACACACTTGCAGCAGCCACTATCACCAGTTCAACCAGCCAGCAGCGTAGGATAATCGTGAATCAAAAAAAAAAAAAACAATTATAACAACAAAAACAAAACACAAAATCACAACAACAAAGCGGTTGGACAACTTTAAACCGGGAATGTGGGACTTTTATTTTTTTGGGGGGAATATGCTTGCGCACGTCGTCGTCGTCGTCGTCTTCCACACCACGGGACCCACCACCGTCATCGCCTGCGCTGCTGCCTCCTGCCACCCGCCGCCGAAACCAACAGAATTTTCTTTTTTTTTTTTTGTTAAAAAAACTAACTTTAACTTTGGAGTTTGGGTTTGGACATTCAGATAACCGCAATGAATAACTCCAACTTCAGGCTTTCAGAAGCATGCTGAACCAGGCTGTGATACCTGGTTCTGAATTGAGCGAGACAAAAAAAAATTATTTTTATAAAAATAGATAGAAAATAATAGCACACAAAGAAAATGAGGTGTAAAAGTATCTGCACGATCGAAAAGATATAAAAATGAAAAAAAAAAATATAAATAGATACAACCTGCGCGACTTTGCACTCTATTACTTTGGGCAAAAACAAAAAGATAATGTTCTGGTGCGACAGCGACATTACCAACATTGGTGGCGGATATACTACTATGGACAGTGTTCCCATAACAAAGGTTTTATACAAAAATGATTTCGAGGTTTTATTTTAATTGTAATTTTTAAGCGGACTTTTTCAAAGGAATAAAGAATAAAAAAAACATTAATTTTATAAACGATTATTTTTGTTTATAAAAATCTGAGTATTTTGTGTATTTTTCGCAGGGCATGTCATTGATAAATATTTCATTTAAACAAAATAGGGGTTAACGTGTATGTGATTTTGACAAACGCCAAATGACAGAAATTGCAATTCAATGCAGTTCAAAAATAGGGGGTTTTCCTTTTTTTTTTGTTCAGAGCAGAGTCTGAGTTGTCAAAAAAAAGTTGTATTTCTTTTTTCGCTCAGAGCGTTCAGATCTTCAAAGTTGCATTAGAGAATGATCAGAGCGTAGTTTGAGAACGCTGTATATATATATAAACAAATTTCAAAAATATATCTGGGCGCTCAGACGCTTCTCGGTTCGGATAATTATCAGAGTATGCTCCGACTCTGTTCAGATTCAGAGAGGTTTTCTGAGTGAATAAAGAAAAACACCTAATGCCGATCAGCACCGCAGCTGGAAAAAAATCTTAGTGCCAATTTTTATTTTGTTGACTGCCACAAGTGACAAGCTATAAGCACAAGTAAACGAATGGAAACTTACTTGATCTAATGTGCCTAATCAAATTGGAAGACAGGATCTCTGATTTAAACTTTTCACATTTACGTAGACAAATAACACTGTCCGAACTTGTCAAAAGTTTGAAAACCACAACATTTAATGGTTTTTATTTAAAATAAAGTTTGTTATTAAATATATTAAATCCTAATGAAATTATGAAATAACGTATTTCTTTGTAAGAAAGATTTTGATAAAATCGTGTTTTTTTGAAAAAAAAAGTATTTTTGTGATTTTGGGTTTTTAAAGTTTGTTAATATATCATAGAAATATCATGAATGAAAATTGATAAGGCATTAATATGAAAAGTATCGTAATAGACTTCTTCCGTACTTTTGTAGACCATACCTGCAGTAAATAAAAGTTTCAAAACGTTTCATCAAAATCGTAAGAGCTGTTTTAGGAAAAAAAAGTTTAATAACTTTCTTCAATAGCTCAATTTATGTTTTTTATGAAGTGATTTTAATGGATTTCAATCAGTCTTTTTTAACATTTTTTTTTGTTATCAATAAAGAAGCTGCACGGCAAGCTCTTCTTTAACCCACAATTGTTATGATTTCGACTGGGACTAAGATTTGGATCTGTCATCTGTCATCTGTCAGCTGTCATCTGTCAACTGTCATCTGTCATCTGTCATATGTCATATGTCATATGTCATATGTCATATGTCATATGTCATATGTCATATGTCATATGTCATATGTCATTTGTCATCTGTCATCTGTCATCTGTCATCTATCATCTCTCATCTCTCATCTACATCTGTCATCTGTCATCTGTCATGCATCATGTATCATGTGTCATCTGTCATCTGTCATCTGTCATCTGTCATCTGTTATCTGCCTTCTGTCATGTGTCATCTAACATCTGTCATGTGTCATCTGCCATGTACCATGTGTCATCTGTCAGCTGTCATCTGTCATCTGTCATTTGTCATGTGTCATGTGTCATCTGTCATGTATCATGTGTCATGTGTCATCTGTCAGCTGTCATCTGTCATCTGCCATCTGTCATCTGTTCTCTGTCATCTGTCATCTGTCAGCTGTCATCTGTCATCTGTCATTTGTCATATGTCATTTGTCATATGTCATCTGTCAACTGTCATCTGTCATCTTTCATCTGTCATCTGTCATCTGTCATCTCTCATCTGTCATCTGTCATCAGTAATCTGTCAACTGTCATCTGTAATCTCTTACCTGTCAACTGTCATCTGTGAAGTGTCATCTGTCAACTGTCAAATGTCATCTGTCAGCTGTCATCTGTCATCTGTCAACTGTCAACTGTCATCTGTCATCTGTCATCTGTTATCTGCCATCTGTCATGTGTCATCTAACATCTGTCATGTGTCATCTGCCATGTACCATGTGTCATCTGTCATCTATCAGCTGTCATCTGTCATCTGTCATCTGTCATCTGTCATCTGTCATCTGTCATCTGTTTTCTGTCATTTGTCATCTGTCATGTATCATTTGTCATGTATCATGTGTCCTGTGTCATGTGTCAGCTGTCATCTGTCATCTGTCATCTCTCATCTGTCATCTGTCATCTGTAATCTCTTATCTGTCATCTGTCAACTGTCAAATGTCATCTGTCAACTGTCATCTGTCATCTGTCAACTGTCATCTGTCATCTGTCAACTGTCAATTGTCATCTGTAATATCTTATCTGTCAACTGTCATCTGTCATCTGCCATCTGTTATCTGCCATCTGTCATGTGTCATCTAACATCTGTCATGTGTCATCTGCCATGTACCATGTGTCATCTGTCATCTATCAGCTGTCATCTGTCATCTGTCCTCTGTCATCTGTCATTTGTCATCTGTCATGTGTCTGTCATGTTTCATGTGTCCTGTGTCATGTGTCAGCTGTCATTTGTCATCTGCCATCTGTCATCTGTCAACTGTCATCTGTCATCTGTCATCTATCATCTCTCATCTGTCATCTGTCATCTGTAATCTGTCAACTGTCATCTGTAATCTCTTATCTGTCAACTGTCATCTGTGAAGTGTCATCTGTCAACTGTCAAATGTCATCTGTCAACTGTTATCTGTCATCTGTCAACTGTCAACTGTCATCTGTAATATCTTATCTGTCAACTGTCATCTGTGAACTGTCATCGGTCATCTGTCATCTATCATCTGTCATCTGTCAATTGTCATATGTCATCTGTCATTTGTCATCTGTCCTCTTTCATCTGTCATCATTTATTTGGCAAATTTTAAGACTCAATGATTGAAAAATATAACTCAAAAATCTATATTATTCTTTATTAAATCAACTATCAAAAATCTGAATTTAATATTGCTATTAAAACCATAAAGTGTCAGCCCTCAACAACACCATCATCATCCATCCCATAACAGCAACAGCCAGTAACTTCAGAATGCCACTAGTAACCAAGAAAAAATCCAGTCTCTTATGCTAACTCCGAATCGAAAATCTGGCGCGGCGACGGTGGAGTCACGAAGCAGCCAACATGTACCACTTTCTGGACCATTCAGTCAATTGTTGGCGGTAGACCGGAAAGGTAGCATAAGTGTAGTGTTACTTCAAAAAAAATAAAAGAAAAAAATATTCTTTCGAAAATTTATTCATTCTTAAATAAATAAATAAATAATAAAAAAAAACGTTCCGAACTTTGCACCACGCACCAATGCCTGCTTGAATTTTTGTTATCTTTTTCCCTTAAGTCTCTTGGGAGTGTAGAAACTATCTCACGGATTGTCATCCATTGAATTCAAATCGAGTGGTTAACATTTTTTCATTTTTTTAAATTTTAATTCTTCCTAAATAAGTGTGTCTTTGCATCTGTATCTTCTGCCTATCGTGCTCTTGGTGTATAATTTTAATTACCTTTTTTTTTTCAAATTGGCCTCTCGACATTCATCTTCCCCATAAGAGGTTTCTATCTACCTGAATGTGCATATTATTTTGTGAATTTTAATATTAAATTCTCGTACAGATACAAATATATTTTGAATTTCGAGATTTCAAAGTGACCGTTAATTTTGCGTGTGTTTTTGAATCGTGAAGACTTCAACCTTAAAATCTTCGCTTTCTTTTCGGCGGCCTCACTAAAATTTTCATTTTTGGGATTTTTTTTCCAACGACATGGTAAGTATCTCTCTATCCACTATTATATCCTCGAAGATTTTAATGTGCATTTCGTGAGAATTGAAAAAAAAATCTACAAGATACACCAAGAAGGCAATAAAAAAAAATCGTGCCAACCGATGTATCTAGCGTTCTATTGAATTTTTGAACCAGAACCAGCGCACCAGCACCAGCACTCCTCCACCTTACTCCTTGCTGCTCACAAAAGATAGTTTATTGCCGTTTTGATTTTGATAAGATGCAAACTGCAGAGTTGCGGTTGCAGTTGCATATTCTGGTGGATAAACTGGTGCTGGTGGTGGTGTCTGGTTTTGTTGATGGAAAGGATTGCACTGGCTTTGCATTTTCTTGGTGATATTTCTGTGCTTAACGATGGTCATTGAGGCTAATCATTGAGGTTAGGAGTGTAGCATACTTCTTTTCTGTGTAGTATGTACCAATCAATGGATGGGTGTATATACGTTGCACCTACCTGTATTGCAACAAGTTGGAAAATATCGTTTTTCCTCTTTTTCGTTTTTTTTTCTAATGATTGTCGAAGAATATCAATTGGAGTGCAGTTCATGTTCATAAGAGGTTTCGCCTTTGCAATTTATTTTTTAAATGGAACACATAAAGGGCAATTACTGGGAGCCCTTGAGAGTGATATTATGAGTCATCTTCCTTGTAGGCCAGCGGATGTGAGATCATTTTAATGGTGGTTTAGAGAGGCTACAATTTACTCCTACTTTAGGTGCACGTTTTACATGGAATGCCGCACCATTTTCGGATTATTTGTTCGAGTTTCCAATTAAGGCACAGACGTTCGTATCAGATTTGGATGATTTAGCCTTGGATAAGTGTGGGTTATATTGTTTTGTAATGAAAATCTTTTCCTTAAGAGAGTCTCTGACGCAAACACTTCCTCATAACCTTATCTATCAACCTAAGCTGAAGAGTATCTTCAATGATAAAAAAGCAATTAAACTTAAAAGATATTTATTTATTTTCCTTAGCACTTCAATGCAGAACAAACAACATTGATGTGCAAATTGACGCTAATTATCATAAACAAATTCTATGAATACAACGTTAAGTACAAAGCAAGTTAACGTCAAGCACTTTATTATTTTTTCTACAAGAAAAAATAAATTATGCTGGCAAAAAAAAATAAATAAAACCAAAAACAACTCAGGCATACTTTCTAATATTGTAAATTACAAATTCTAATACCACACAACAATAGCCCAGCGAAGGAGTTCACAAGGCGTATCAAACCGCAGGCAATATTCCGTCAGAAGTGTAATATTTTATGTTTTTTTTTTTATTATTTATAATCATTTTTTGCCTTAATTTATGGGCTAACAATCTGATTTCGCAAGTTTGAAGATACACAGAAAAAAAAAATCATTCAAACTTTTACACATTTATCTTTTAGCTTCAAAGACATCTAATTAATGTTGGATTTGAAAATGAATGATAAATTGCATATTGAGTTGAGTTTGATCTTAAACTTTTCAAAAAAAAATTCCAAATGATATTTAATTTTAATTTCTGTTGGGTTTTATTGCTTAGAATTTTGGTTAGGACTTAACTTTCCCAAAATAAATACATTCCACATTTTTTACGGCGAAAGATGAAAAAACCTAAATACATAAGCGCAAAATTATAGACAACCTATTTTTAATATATTAACTTCACACTACTTAAAATGTTTAGTTCTGCACTAAGTTTTTCTGAATTGAAAAAAAACCCTTCACTAGTTAAAATCAAATTTAAAAGTTTGAGAACCTTAGGTAATTTTGTGGCGTTTTGTGAGAGCGAGCCGTCATCCTCTCTGAGAGTTTTTAGTTTCACACTAAAAAGATAATGCAGGGGATTCCTGTTATTAAAAATCTAGTTTCACACTAAGAGAAAATCAATTTTTCAATCGTTTATGATTGGAGAACTACACTTTTATTGTTAGTGCCAAATTTTATTTGTTTTAATTTGGTATTGAAGCGTCTATAATTTTGCGCCATAGACACTATATAGTCCAGGAAAATAATAAAAACATACCAAAACATCAATGCAGTTCAATTTGAAAATAAGGAACTATTTTGAAGTTATCCTCTCTCGAAAATGGAAATTTTGTCGAATTTCTTTCGTCAAACTTGTTGTTCTAACTCCTTCCCACAATGGTAAAAAAGTTGATGTCCTGTATACCAATTTTATTTTGACCACATACATCATGGTCAAAAATTAACAAGGTTTGGATTAAATAAAGATTTCATCAAATGGTTAAAATCATATCTTTCCGACAGAAAACAGATTGTTACTATAGATGGCTGTTTCTCAGACACTATTAAAGGTGTATCGGGTCTTCCACAAGGGAGCCATTTGGGGCCCTTACTCTTCATTATTTTCAAAAATGACTTACCTGCGATCTTGCGCTATTGTTACTGTTTGATGTATGCAGGTGATGCCAAAATGTTTGTTTTCAATCTTTTCTCCCACAGATTCTTTACTTCTGCGGTTAGATATAACCAATCTTTAAAATTGGTGTATAAATATAATTATCTGCAACTCAACTATACAAAATGTAAAATTGTTTTTTTTTTAATACAAATTCTATGATTTATGAAAGAGTCAATACTATGATTAATCTTGGAGTTCATTTCGATTTCAAAGCTAGGCTTTAGAATACACACTGATTATGTTGTCTCTAAAGTAGGGTGTCCAAACTGTAACAAAAAATAAGGGAACATTTTAAAAATTCAATTAATACTACCACCGCTTCCAGCGGAACCAGAACTATATAAGTTTTATAAGAATGACTAATTTTGGCTTTATAAGGTCACAAACGTCATTTTTATGTTTAAAATGGTTTAAAAACAATTTCTAGAATATGGCCTCCCCGACTAACACCTTATGAAAGCCATCCTGTCGGTACAATTTTGCACCAATTTTTCGATTATATGTTCTGTCTTATTTCGTCAATAGTGCCTCTAATGTTGGCTTCTAAATGATCAATCGTTGCTGGTTTATCAGCAAAAAGTTGTCAATGGGTGTAGAATCACACGAACGAGGTGGCCAATTCCTTCCATTTCTTGAGATGATTCTGTCACCAAAGTGATGGTTGCACGCGCCAGCAAGGAGCCTCATCATGATTTGACGATCAAAATATGGTTCCAATTCTAAACTTATTTCATATTTTGATGGTTATGTCAGCCTTATATGTGACCTGATTTTGATTTCTTTTTCTTTTTTGGCCTGGGGATAACTGGCCAAACTTTTATTAAGCGTTTTAACAAAAGTTTGTTTTTAGCGGCCACCTTGAGGACGCACTTCCATCAGTCGAAATAGTAACGGCCTGTTCATACCCCCGAATGTTACATGTAATTTTCCCTATTTCGTAAACAGCACCAATATTCACACCGACTTGACAATTGATATGATCAATATGATTTTATTCTATGTACCCACAAAAATCAAATTTCTCTTTTTTCGCCAAAGAGATATCAAGATTTCAGCACACCAAAGAGAAAACTTCATAAATGTCAAGATTTGCATTTAAATGAAAGAGAGAATAATCTGAGATAATAATGAGATCACTCACATAAAAATAAAATTGCATGCTCTGGCTTTTTCAACCCCAAATGTTACTTTTCTATGCTCTATTGGGAAATGGTTAGATTTTGTTTGAAATCTCAGATTTAGGCTGAAATCCAAAATTTTAATTTAGTATAGGAATTTGGCAAAACTACTTTTAATACACAGAAAGATTTAATTTTCCTTCTTCTCTTTGACAGCTCGTTCTGTTGTGCTTAGCTATTTCATAATTGCTTGCTGAACACAAAACATATTTGTTTTTATTTAAGAACAAAATAAAACATTTTAAAATCCTTACCGTTATTATATGGAGATTATAGCGATATTTTAAGAAATTGTTTTGACAAATTATTATTCTTCAAGTAGAAATGTCATTAAGATTAAAAACAAAATACATTTTGAGTGGCATTGGTAGCTAAAAATGTATTCTTATTCTATTACAATAAGTAAAATAAAAAAAAATTAACCGTCACAAATTAAGTTTAACTCACACTTAAGGCACGTTTTTATTATTACAGGCGACTGACTTTAAATAAATTCATGATTGTTCCCACTTATTTTTTGAAACCAAAGAAGATTGTAGGAGATTTTTCAGTAGGTGATTATATATAAATATTTTGAATTCTATGCTCCCGAGTGGGTGTTGTGGTGTTTATTATTATGTTCTAGTACCGACAAATTTGGCGAATTAATCTTCTGCCTTTCTAGAAAAATTATTAAAAAAAAAAAAGCAAATTGCTTAGCATTTTTGTTTGGCGTGTTCCATAGTTCCATTTTTGCTGACAACCGCGGTCATGTCATGGTTCACGGAACACATCAAAAGTATAATTGCTAATATTTATGGATGTGCCCACTGCACACCCTTATTTGAAAAAAAAAATAGATAATTAAGATGAATACTAAATTGGATATAATAATATAACAACATAAGTCAAGGTATTTTCCAAAAAAATAATGACAGGATGTTTTGATTGGAGTTAATAATTAGCCATGATCTTATATTAGCTTAAGTAGTGTTGGGAACTATCGAACGATTTGAACTATCGATAGTTAGTAACTGAATGATTTGAACTATCGAACGAATTTATTCATTCATTCGTTCAGTTTTTTTTTCAGTTTTCAGACTTTTGTAGTAAATTTAATTTTGATAAAATGATTACCAATACCTACCAAAATACTTTTAAAAATGTTCATGAAAATCGTTAGATCCATTTTCGAACAAATAAAACTTTTCCTTAGCGGTTGTATGGCAGAAAATATTATTTTAAGCCGTAAAAATTAAATTTTAAAAATCTCGTTTGAAGAATGCAAAATATCGTTATACATACAGATATATAGACATAATGTATGTCCCTTTTTGTCACTTACTTTTTTAGGATAAAAGCTAAATCTATCAGGGCTTTACAGTAAAACAAATAAAAAGATACTCCTTAGATGTCAAAATATAAGTTATTCTCTACAGTTAAAGCTAAAAACCGTTAAATTCTATTGAAGGATGGCTACAATAGCCATAATTAAAAACGCTCCACAAAAATTAAAAATAAAATCTGCAAGAAATAGAACCTCATATTTACCTATAAGAAATAAACAACATAAGAACCTCAAATTATCTATAAGAAATATAAACTTAAACCTTAAAAATAAAGTTAACTCGAGCTAAAATAATCTTGAACTTACCGATTCTCACTCAAATGTCACAAATAGCAATAATTATTAGCTAACCAGTTTAATTTTACAATTGCATGACACAACATAAACAATACATAAATACAAATAAGTGAACAAAATAATACAAGAAAACCATCAAAATCAACGTGACGTCAACTACAACTAACAACACCGCGAATGAAATTGAAATGAACAAAAAATAATAATTCTTATTCGAAGCGCAAAAAATCGTTCAGTAGTTCAACTATTGGTTGAAAAATGTATTCGAACGAAAATTGCTAGTGAACGAATAGTTGCCGAGTGAAAAAAAAGTAAACTGAAATCATTCAAACCATCATCGAGTGAACATATGATTGAACGAAAATTAAATGAATGAATGAATGAACGAACGAATGAAAATATAGACTTTCGAATAAATGAACATTCAGCTACTATCGAATAAGTTGATAGTTTTTATTCGATATTTCCAAACACTAAGTTTAAGTTGCTCAGAGGTCGTTAAACAGAATTGCCAGATAGCCAGATAATGACACACTGACGTCAAGACTAACTACAATAAACCAAAATAAATAGAAACTAGTGTCAGAACTGAAACTTTCTTATCTGTTAATAGGGTTACCAGATCTCTAACTCCTAAAAAGAGGACACAAGAAAACATATAATTTTCTTTTGAGCCTAAGTATGCAGTTCAGGACAAGCTATATTTAATCTCCACGTATGCTAAAAACCCAGCTAAATTTTGTAGTTGGATAAATACGAACAACAACTGTCATCCATCTGGGGGACAAAAGCTGTTTTTTATATTTATACATATAAATAAAAATTAAGTGTCTGTTTTTAATATCAAAATAACAGCGTTTTATAAGATTTATATGAAAGTATATACAGTACTTATAGATAACAAAAATACCATTTAAAATAATTTTGTCTGTCTGTCTGTCTGTCTGTCTTTCTTTCTGTTTGTTCCGGGTAATCTCGGGAAGGGCTGCACCGATTTTGACGGGACTTTCACTGGCATGTAGCTGATATCCTAAGGAGTAACTTAGGCTATGCGAATTACTCACTAGGTGGCGCTGGTGTCGTTTTTTTTCGAAAATTCTTATTTATGTACCGATTTTGACGGGACTTTCACAGACAGGGAGCTCATTTTGAAAGGAATAACTAAAGCTATGAATAACCCGTCGCTGGGTTTGCTTATTTTTCGAAAATTATTATTTTAGAACGATTTGTTTCAGGCGGACGGACGAAGGCGCGGGTAACAGCTAGTTATTACTCAATTTTGATGGGGATTTAATACAAGATTAATGCAAGTTTAAACTAATTTAAGACTATGTGAAACTCACGGCTAACATTAATCTGATCTGATAGGATGAAATCGAAACAGTTTTTATTCGAATTATCTCTCTGCAGCATACGAGTAAAAGGTTCGTGATTGAGCCATAAGAGGGTGGGAATATAGAAGAGGCCAGGATTTCTAAGGTTATTGAAATTCGTGCTGAAGAAGATAGAGTTGTAAAGAGTTTTACAATCGACGGAACATGAAAGGGGTAGATGAATGAAGAGAATCTCTGCAAAATCTCTGAGTTCTTTCAGGGTATTCAGGATTATAAGTTGAAGGCGGTTTCGATAGGGAGACAAGATAAATGGATCATCCCATGACAGATCGCGAAGGACAAGGAATCGCTATGATAAATGCTCTCGATTCTACAGATGTGAGCTTACTGATATATGGGGACCATAATTGATGGGGGTATTTGAGAAGCGGGCGTTCACAGGTTATGTAGAGGGATCATGTGTCTTAGAAGTTGGAGAATTCTTTTGACCAACGCAAAGTTTCACAAAGATAAGCACCGTATGGGCATTAAACATTATATTATCGAAATGTGCCAAGAAGTTGAACTCTTGGAGGTAACTAAAATGTATTAGAGAGAGTGGATCTGAATTCTGAAACAAATATTTTAGTATCGATTTGCTAGGTAAGAAGAAATCCATTTTACAGATAGGTTCAACGATATATATGACAGTAAAAAATAAAAAAAAAATAAAAATGGATAATATTGAAATTGAAAACATGGTTATGTTATAAACCACGGAAGTAATTAGTGGAGTTGTTTCAAAATAAATGTCAAAAAGATCTGCATTGAGGGTTAGTCCTTATTTCTTCTTCTTCTTAGTTTCCGGAAACTGGTGCAGGCAGCAATAATTTAACTTCTCCTGGAGCATAGGGCGGCAACCAGATCTTTCCATCCCTCTCTGTTTTTAGCACGATGCCTCAGCTGTGACCACGACTGCAAATTCTGGGACTGAGCTTCTTTTATGACAGTTGACCTCCATGTTTCCCTTGGCCTTTCAACCCGCCTACTACATTGAGGATTTCATATAAAGCTCTGCTTTGTTATGTTGTTCCCACTTTCTCTTCTTGATGTCATCATCCACTAATGTTTGTCCAGTCCTAAGCCACAATTCGTTGTTTGGAGATGATTTGTGGCCACCGGATCTTTAGGATGTAACGCAGACATCGGTTGAAAGTCCTTATTTGAATGCTGTTAATCATATTTCACTCGATGTTCTATGAATAACGACCGGTTACCCACTTGCCTGAAACACTCAAATTTTATTTTCTCGGTTGTCATTCTTGTTTCTCTTTTTTTGGTTTTATGGCTTTATTCAGCAAGCAAGTTGTTATAATGGAAAAATAATAAATAATGCCAAAATATTCCTTATAATGGTGGAATTTAAAAAAAAGAGAACAAATTGCAAAATTATTAAAAAACAAAGAGGACGGATTTCTTAAACTGAAAATGAAGACTTGTCCTCATTAAAGAGGACTCTGGTAAGCCTATCTGTTAAACACATTTTTTACCCGCTGTGATCAAGTGAACTCTTTTTTCAAAGAGCATTTTTGTATTTTTAGTCAAATATTCTCATCAGAAAGAGCATTAGAAACTTGAGACTCGCTAGCATCTCATCCGTAACTTTTTGATCAAATCTCTTTGAAGCATTCAAGTCTGTTATCAATTGCTTGGGGGCGTCTAAAAATTATTCTTAAAGATTCCTGTACCAAAATTATTGTCGAACTATTTCGTAATAAATTTTTTTTCAGATCACATGCACTGATCAGTGAAGAATACTAGTTTGGTTTCAGTATGCAAACTAGTAACATGGAATTGGGCGTTAAAGAGAGTCGCGTCGCGGTAATAGCGTTGCATAAAAGCGGAAAGAGTGCTGGCTAAATTTGTGAGTTGCTAAAACCACTCGATATATCAAGAATATTCGTTTATCGGGCTATTGCCCGTATTGTACGAATACGGTAGTAAAGGCAGTGCGGGAACAAATTCGGAGGAATACCTTTAGGAAGCGGAAGATCATTTCCAAGGAATTGGATATATCAACTAGATCAATGCCTAGGCTGATTCAAGATGATCTGCACATGAAAGCCTATCGTCGGTCCATGGGTCATCATCTAACTCCTCAACTAAAAAAAAAATAGGCTGGAAAGATTCAAGCGACTTTTGCAGTGGCACGCGGAAAATGGCCATGAAAACATTTGGTTTACGGATAAGAACATTTTTAGCGTTGGAAGAAGTTTTGAACAGACAAAATTAAGGATGGGAAAAAAATTGTTCCGAGGGTTCAACGTGGCCATCATCCCGCTTCCGTAATGGTTTGGTGGAAGATCTCTCACCACAAGGTGTCACATCCCTCCATTTCTGTAAAAAGGCGTAAAAACTGATGTAAAGGTTTACCAAAAAGATGTGCTAGAGGGTGTTGTAAAGGATTTGAACAATACCCTTTTCAATGAACACATTTGGATCTTCCAACAGGACTCTGCTCCAGCGCACAAGGCCAAAACCACGCAGAAGTGGCTCAGGGTCAATATTCCTGGCTTTATAGCAGCAGAAGATTGAACCTCGGTGAGTCCAGATCTGTTGTGGTTAGAATTGGAGAACATAACCTTCAAGACTCCCCACAGAAATTTGGAAAACCTTAGAACAACATTAAACAGAGCAGCGTCCACGATCTCAATTGAAAACGTACGTGCCACAATAGTCAGTGGCCACAACGTTTGAAAGCTTGTGTTAGCAAAGGGCGGTCATTTCGAGTGAATCCAATTTTTATTTTTTAATCAATATTGTGTTCTAGTAAATGAAATAATTTTTTTTTTATATAACACCAGGTATTACTATTTAATTTGAACTCTGCCATATTTAAAAGAGAAGCAGTCTTCTGAGAATAAACACGCCTTAATGGAATAGAAATGATTGGAACCTTATTAATAATTTAAATCAAATTTTAAGCCAAAAACTATAAGCATAAAGAAAATGCGCCCCTCTTCTTGAAAATTCTCATCAATTCTTTAGCGGAAATAATATTCTATCTTCAATCAAAACAGGAAACTCATAAAATACCATAACATCAATAATAACCCCAATATTCTTATCTCCTTTAACTCGGGTTGATCACCGAGAAGGTCTCCAATTGGAACACAATTGTTTCATTCTTTTCATAGTGGAACCACGTAAAAACAGACAGCACAACCAACCCCCCGGGGTGTATTGGCAGCCAAGTAATTAAATTCGACTCCATATTGTTTGTCAACTTCCTCGATTCCACAGGCAGCTGTACCGGCTAAATGAGGAAACTCCCACGCATCGTGTCCAATTCAACATCCCGAGATAGATAAGTTAACATTTTTTTTTTCAATTTATTACCGATGAAACGGCCCGAATCCTCAATAGACATCCACATCCACTATTCTTTATTCCATCTCAGCTCCTCCAAGTCACATCTAATGTGGGCCATCATTTTTATCCCAGAACGTCACCATCAATGTCTTTGTCGTCTTCGAACGTCGCTCGTCGCCATCATCGTGGAGATGTCTCTTACGAGTCCAAATATATCGTTGTCGTTGAAGTTCATTAGAAATCATTTGAGCCACCCACGACAGTTGGTTTCGGAGCAGCAATATCTATCAATATACAAGTCTGACAGCGGCTGCGGTGCAACAACATCACCAAATAGTATTGAGGAGGTGTGTATTGAAGCTACCGCAGTCGAAACCTACATCTGGGTCTCCATGTCTCAACCTACTACCGAATTCCATTTGAAATGACATTAAATCGATTTCCGCGATTATTACCCGAAGTAACCATCATCAGATAAATAGATAGAAAGACTGATAGGACGTCTTCTGTTGGGTGAATGCTGTTTTTGTGTCCACGCGGATGATGACGACGGATGGGTAGGATGGCACAATGAACCCGCAAAGATAGTTGATTTAGTGTGTCTTGAGAAATTGTTGACGTTGATTAGTCATAAAAGTTTTAAGAGTTGTTTCGTTATGGTAAAAAAAATGGCCAAAGGCTATTAAATAGTTGTGCCGTGTTGATTTCATGAGATTATAAAAGAAGAGGGTTATTAACATGATAATGCAAATAAAAAAAAATAATAATAATAGGAGAGAATTTATCAGTTCATAACGATGTGTAATTATATATGTAAGCATGAAACATAAGATGAACGTGAAACAAATTTCTAAGATTTTAATAAAATTATATATGCAGATGATTATTAAAAAAAAATATTTTAGTTTAGAAAATCATGTGGGTGAAATATTTTACGTAACTATTTTGCAAAATTTTCTTTTGGAAGTGTGCGATATGATTATTTTGAAATGTTGATAGATTCTATATCTTTTGGCTGATTTGATTTAACTTTAGGTTCCATGATAGTTTTTTGCGAAAAATTAAATCAACCAATAATCAAACTACTCCTGCAGCGTAGGGTGCTAACAATAAATGAATTTACCGCCGTCTTATTGTTGAGATTTTCAGTACTATTTGTAAAAGACGGTACTATTTTTAACGCATTCTGGCTGATTCTCATAATTTATTATATCAAAATAAATAAATTGCATGACTTTCTGGCAAGTACTTGCTCTTAGTGCGGTCACAGCTTGGAATAAAATTTGAAAAATATTAAGGGAACTTTAAAGCTTTTATTCGATTTTTCTCACTTTTGATTGATTGAAAAAAGTACGTAAAATAGTTTTCAGCAGAAAAAAAACTAAACGCCATTTTATTTCTTTAAAAAATGTAAAAAAGTGTGAACTTACATTTAAAAACAAAATTTAAAAAAAATCCATCCAGCCGCTTCCAAAATATTGATTTTTGAAAAAAAAATTAAGAAAATTATTAAAAATACAAAAAAAGATTTCGAAAATACTTTAAAATAAAATTACTTAAGCTGCAAACAACTTTTTGGAATGAAAGTCGAAAAAAACGGTTCTATAGGAGGTACCGTTTTTAGCCCACCAATTCGATTTTTTTTTTGAACAAAACATAACCTACACCAACAATATTACACTGATTTTTTTTTCATAAAAAATTCTTGGAGCCGTTTCCGAGAAAAATAAGCTTTACTTAACGGTTACATGACCGGTACCGTTAATATTTGAGCTAAACAAAAAATTAAAAAAGTCCTCTGTAGAATGTCAAAATAACCTTATGTTCCAAATTTGAAGACGTTTGGCCAAACCGTTTAGGCTGTAGTTCAATATAAATCCGTACAGACGGACAGACAGACATGCAGACAGACGGACAGAATTTTGCCAGTAACTCAAATATGTTTCTCTAACATCGTAATGTCATGTCTGTTTGTTAGAATTTTTTTTACAAAATGCATAACTTTGCTTCTAGTCCCTATAATCGCAAGTAAAAGATTTGGCACGACTGGGTCACGTACTTGCTCTTATGTGCCTAATTAAATCTTTGACAGAAATAATTAACATTTATGTTGAACTTATAAAAAGTATTAAAACCACAATACTTAATGGGTTTTTAGTAAAAATGAAGAATTTAAGAAAAAGTATTTCGAAAATTGTAGGACCGGTTTTGATAAAATCGTGTTTTTTTATTTTAAGTTTTTTGAAAAAAAATTTTGTTTCTAATTTTGCTATGTAGTTTTTTAGAATGTATTAATTTACACCTGATTTAAAAATCTTAAATATTTTTTTTGATAAGTTTAAAAAAAATTGAATTTTCAAAAAAAAAAAATTCAAAAATTAATTAAAAATAGAAAAAAATAAGTGTTCAAAATCTTTGAATATACAATTAATTTGGATACTTAGATCTTTTCAAATATAATTTATATATATATATATTTTATTGAAATCCATTAATCCATTACCGAGAAAGTCGAAAATTAAGAAACTGTTATATGAAAGGTACCGTTAATAGACTTTTCCGGTAAATTTGGTTTTAATTATATAATTTAATGGTAGCTAAAAAAGAACTCAAAAAATGTCATCAAAATCGTTGGGGCCGTTTTCGAGGAAAATAAGCTTTTCCTTAATCGTTATATGGCAGGTATAATTTAAACCCCATTCTATTTCTGTAAAAAATGAGAAAATTTGAGAATTTTTATTTTTTTTTTAATTTTTAACAGTTTTTTTTAAATTGAAAAAAATCAATTAAAAAATGCAAACTTAAGTCGAAAAATAACATATATTTAAATAAAAAAATTAAAACTATCTACTAAACCGTTTTTAAAATATTGATTTTTCAAACATTTTTTTTAAAATTTTTAAAAATACAAAAAAAGTTATTCGAAAATATTTTAAAGTTAAAATACTTTGGCTACCTACATCTTCCCGAATATCAAATTTGATAGTAATCGGTTAACTAGTTCTCGAGAAAGTCAAAGAAAAAAACGGTACGGAAAAAAACGGGAACCGTTTTTAGCCAATCAACTTAATTTTTTTTTCACCAAAACATAAACCACACCTGCAACATTAACTGATTTTTTTAATAAAAATTCTTGGAGACGTTTCTGAAAAAATAAGCTTTTACTGAATGGTTATATGGCAGGTACCGTTAATATTTTAGTTAAAAAAAATAAAAAAAATCCTCTGTAGAATGTCAAAATAACCTTAAGTTCTAAATTTGAAGACGATTGGTTCAACTGTTTTGGCAGTAGACCAAAATACATCCATACAGACAGATTGACGACAGACATACAGAATTTTTCCAGCAACTCATGAAATACTTTAAAACAAACTAAAGAAAATTGCTTCATACCTCAAGGATACCTCATGCTCATGTCAATTTAAAGTAATTCCGGTGACTCTCAGGGGAGTCATCTGAGTCCTCTGTTATTTGTTTTATTTATTAACGATTTACCTTCTATTTTAGAATATTCAATGGTGTTAATATATTCCGATGAAGTTAAAATATTTCGCGCAATTGACAACCGTGCAAATTGTGAACAACTTCAAGACGATTTTTAATAAATTCTGGTAATGCTGCAATAACAATCGTTTGTTTTTAAATATTGACAACTGTAAGACAATGTGTTTTACACCCAAACGCAATTTAATTATTAATGACTATGTGTTGATTTCGTCAAATCTGTGTAGATTATCTAGTTTTCCCGATCTTGGAATCCTATTAGACTCAAAACTACATATCTTTTATTGATCACTATAACTACATCATAAAAAAGCCAATAAAACACTTTGGTTTCGTCAAAAGATTTTCTCGCGAGTTTCGTGATCCATTTGTTGTTTAAACTCTATGGCGCAAAATTTTAAACATCTTTAGATACGGGCCTCTTTTTAACATTTTCTCAATTTTAAACAAGATAAACAACCCTGACAACTAGTGTGGTGTGTGCTTACGTAACGTAATGTAAACAATTTTTTTCCAGGAGGTCAATTCCCGATCTGTGAAAATATGAAATAATAAAAACTTATCATAATGCGTTGGAAGTTTTTTTAATCAATATTTAGTACTTAAACATTAACAAATGTCGTAAAAGAATAAAAAAACAATATAATTAAGTAAATATATAAAAAAAAATGGAAATTGCGGTAGAATGAATCGGTCCACCATCATTGGCCTTCGCCATACATCGTTGCTTGATCTAAAAAATGCGGGGCTCTTCATGGGATGTTTTGGCTGTGAAAAGTAATTCACCATTTTGAATAGTTTTTGACGCTTGTTGTGAACAAAATTACCATTTCACAGTTTCACAGATTGGGAATCAACAAATCAAATTGGTAATTTCGTACCAAAAAAATAAATAAGAATGTCTTATTCTGTCAAAAGTAAGCCATGTTGGGGTTGATTCCCAATCTGTGAAACTGTGAAATGGTAATTTTGTTCACAACAAGCGTCAAAAACTATTCAAAATGGTGAATTACTTTTCACAACCAAAACATCCCATGAAGAGCCCCGCAGTTTTGAGATCAAGCAACGATGTATGGCGAAGGCAAATGATGGAGGACCGATTCATTCTACGGCAATTTCCATTTCTTTTTATTTATTTAAATAATTATATTTTTTTTTATTCTTTTACGACATTTGTTAATGTTTAATTACTAAATATTGATTAATACCACTTCCAACGCATTATGATAAGTTTTTATCTTTTCACATTTTCACATTTTCACAGACCCGTTACGTAACCACAAACCACACTAGTTGTTAGGGTTGTTTATCTTGTTTAAAATTGAGAAAATGTTAAACAAGGGCTCGTATCTTAAGAACTTCTTTAACTAGAGTCGGTTTTATTGCTAAAATGAATAATGTTTAAAATTTTGCGCCTATATGTTTAAGTAGTTGTTGTTGCGATTCTCTAGGTAGTTAATTCCATGCGTCTCCTCAATATAAAAACGGTAACACTGTTTTAAGCTTTAGTGTCTATACTTCATAGGTTTATCTACGGATTTGCAAAGATTCTAAGAAACAAAAAACCCTTAGTACACTCTCCAGTCAGAAGTAATAGGAGAAATACTATCATCATTGCTCTTAAAGAAGTGTTAACAACAAATTTTGCTGTTCAAACTATCTCCCAAATTTGACAAGAATTTTGCTTATTACGACTTCAAATAACTTAACCTTTGTAATTAGAAAAACCCAAAGCAATCACCCATTCCATCAATAGTAATTACCTCGTGTCCAGACCCACTTATTTCCGTTCACACAAAAAACAAACAACTCTTTCATGTTCGAGTCCACTTTGGGAACCAGACAATTCTGACAAAAAAATTGGAGTTAAGTGTGATGAGAATTACGTTGTCATCCGTTTTTGTGTTTGGGTTTATCTGCAGACTCACCATCATCGCTTCCAGTCCTTGTGCCAACAATGTAAATTGTATTGACATGCCAACATTTATTTGTCTCACTTTCAAAACAGCCAACAACAACAACAACACAAATAACACAAGCCCATTGAATGCCGCCGCCGCCATCGAAGTGAGTGCAAAAGAATGGTAATTGCTCTGGGAAAATGTCACGACAATGGCCAACAGATGGTTTCGTCATTGGCATCGTTACCACTAAGATTAGCAACATTGTCGTCATCATCATCAGCAACAGTAGCTCTACATTAAACATTTATATCAACAACTGCAATGTATCGTTCCACATTTTGTGGATAAAAATTAAAAGAACTCAACGTTGCATCAGCAAAGGGGCGACCATTAGTAATAAAACAACTCACAACTACCTTCCATCGAGCATCTTTTCATCCATCTCTTTACCTATTGAAGTAATCACTTCACTTCACGACTTCATGAAGTCATCTCGGCCAGACAATGTTAGCCCAGACTGTATCGCCTCCATCTCTGGATAGACTGTGGCATGGCTCTTGGCGAAATGATTGCAATTTTCTGCAACAAAACGTCAATTGAGTTTAACGGTGTCATAGGAACAGATCATATGGCTGTGATTCGTCTTGACTGAAGTCAGACTGAGTATTATGTGGCTGCTGAGCCAAGACGCACACTCTCTCCCTCTGGTGGCTGTGCAGCTCACTAATTGACATTTGAACGAACTCATTCGACTGTTAAATGCAAAGAAATTACGTAAGCGAAAGGCGACTCTCGGCGACGACGACGGTGGCGCCACATCCACTATCTAAGGAAGTTCGGTTGAAAATAAGTTTTGCCAGTAATTTATAGTATTGGTGTGCAAAAGGGGCTTAATCAATATTAGCTGATTGAAATTGATTGCTTTTAGTTGTGTGCATCAGCCATATGCAGTTGGTTGGCAGAAGTGTGAACGTGGTCTTAATGAAGACAGTTATTAATAATTGCCACCTCCGAGTTGTGATGTTATGAATTGAAGTTGCAAGGAAAAGGACGCATTGCTCGCGGAGTATAATGTTGGCAACAAATGGAAAAGAAAATGTAATTCTTTCTAAAAGAAAAGCCAACAACATTATTCAAACATTTACAGCGTTTGACTTCTAGAGGATTCAAATTGAAAAAGTTAGTTCAGTGCTCTGGATTTAGATTTTTATAATAATTATTTGAAAGAAATTTATTAACGTTTTTGGACAAGAGGTGACAAATTCACTTCGAAGCGGTTTAAGGACGTTCCAAGGAAGAAGGCCCAAAACTTAAGATGGATGTATGCATATCAAGTATCGGGAGCTGTAAGAAATATCCGAACTAGGTGATTTAGGAACTGCGAATATGAACAAAGCCACAGCTGTTTCCAAATGATCGCCTTAAAAAGGGAAAAATGTAGATTTGTTTACCAAAATTCATTAACAATGCTCAAGCCGAAAGCCAAACTTTAGTGGATGACTACAAAATTATTTACAGATGATGACAGTATTGTGAGAGACTTCCAAATGAACATCTCATCTTAACTGATCAATCGCTGCACAGAATCATGAAGAAGTCCTTGTCAAAGAAGTGAGTGCTGACGTGAAATAACTCAAAAAAGGAAAAGCGAGATATGTATCTTCAGACTATTGGAAAAACATGGTTGACATCAGATCTAGATGGCTCATGATTTTCATCTCCCAAATCATCGACAGTGATGAAATGTCTTATCATTGAAGGGAAAGACGTTCTCTCAATAGCTACCGTTATTTCGATCTGAAGTCACACAACGTGAAGACGCTTTCTGACTTCCAGTGCAGGTTTATTTCGAGCATAATATCAACAAAATTAGTAAAAATACTCGCAAGAGTCACCAGTAATTCCTTAATTAAAGCTGGTTCGCACCAGGAAAGCACACAACTTGAATTCCTGCTTAACTAAAATGATAATTAATTAATTATTATTTCCTGACGATGAAGCCATCTTCAGTAAGGATTCTACATCTTTGCATCGGGCAATTGTAGGATAAAATTTTGGATGTTCTGAGGGGAATGGATATTGCATAAGGGCGAACAAGACTAAATATCTTTGCCTCCCAACTTCTGATCAACAGAGACCATTTTCGAAAACTTGTATTTCTTTGAATGAAACAGTTCTTCCCAAAATTTGAGCGTTTTTAATATTTTTAATCCATGATCGATGGAGAACGATCCAATTACGGTAATATCAAGTATTGCGATAACGAAAAGTGGATGAAATTGCGGGAAATGTCTACTTTGTGATTGCAAAATTTCTTAAGGAAAACTCTACAGGTTTACCTGGCATTTGTTCATCCAGCACTTTCATACGGTTCAGTTTGTTCGACATTGTGGAAGATGAATGAGAGCCAACTAATGGTAATTGAAATTAAAAGTAGGAGTAACAAAGCGTGAAGCTTCCAATTCTGCAATGTAGAAAGGAGATGCCCTATGAATCTAGAAAGTCAATATGATGCCACGTTCCAAACCCTTTCAGAGGAAAAGCGGGTGAAAAAAATTCTGGATCCAACAAACAAGACGACATCTATATTTAGTTGATCTTAGAACTTAGACATACTTACACTTATCCAATGCCAGGAGGCTTGCGAATCGTCGGGCAACCCCGTTTACACCCGTAGAAATTGGAATTAAAATCGGAAAGCTTCTTGTAGTACCATTTAAAAAACTATGAAATTTTGGGATTTTTTCATTTTTTTCTCTACATTTTCGACCATCAATTTAGTTTTTCTTTAGAACCATTAAACTGGCAACCGCAGCTCCCGTTTGTCTCGTTCCTCAAGGTTCGTCAAGATCATGTGGTTCGTGTTTTTACTCAAGTTCTCTAGATCTTCCACTATCGAAACCAAGGTGACATTATCGCAAGATTTCCCTGACCGGTTCAGGACTCTAGAACCTAGCATTCAAGCCCATATCTCTTGGCATGCTATGTCTTAGAGAAGATGTGGTAAGCTGGCTTGGTGTTAATTGGTTGAGGTTGCAGTTCATTTTCGAACCACAATCGGTGGGTTCCTTTTGTACTTCCAGCCTCTTTTGCACTTGGCGGTAAGTTCGGAACGTATTGTAAGAAAAACTTTGGTTAAATTTGGCAGAACTTTTGCTTTTTCTGCTGTCTTTATCAACAGCTCGAACCTCATGCCGTGCAGCCTCAGAGTGGCTGGAATACTTTCGTAAAGAACTCATAGCCACTTTTCACCAGCATTTTCAGAACACTCATGCGCTGCATTAGTGTTTATAGGAAGATTTGAGTCAGATCTACTACGTCGTTGTTTCGTATTGAACACATACGAGGAACTTAAAAGGAAACGTTACCATGCTACTTTTTCCTTCCAACAAGATGCCAACGACAATACATACACATGCCAGCAACAAGCAAGATAAAATAATCATTATATATTGTAAAATGTATTGTCATATTGAGTTAGTTCAAAAAGCGACCCCGACCGAGTCGGAGGCGAAAATAAACATTGATTTTTTAAGTAGATCTTTTTCCCAATCCAAAATGGCGAGTGTTTTATTAAAAGAAATAATAATTAACAATTTTTCAGTAAAAAGGAACCCCGAGTGTTTGCCAGTAATATACAGTCGTTGTTTTTTTTTTAAATTGAATTTAAATTGTATTTCCTTTTCCTGCCGGATAAGGGCTAATATGATGTAACAGTAACATACAGTAAATGCGTGAACAAATAGTTCGGACCCACATGGGACTTCTGCGTTTTCCGTCGCTATCTTTGTTTCAATCTCTTCGAAAGAAAATGCAGACCACAGATGCTGAATAAAGAGTTCTTTAATTAATTCGACAAAATATCCTTCAAGAGTACTCTAATGATGGTGAAGCAGTCAAAAACAATTTCGCTGGAAGAAGCGTTCGTAGTCCTATCGACACCCTTTTGTATGTACCATTCAAGCTCATGCCCAATTGATTAAACGTCTAGCTGTCATACGTAACGTAGCCATAATCACCCGTATATGCAGATGAGTTTCGGTACCTAGTGACAGAATGAAAGATGTGTGTTGGCCTTAGGCGTTTTTCTTTTTAAGCTCAGAACAGGGGACTGACCTATCAAAAAAAGATCTGTGTTTCTTTTTTAACTCGGAGCGCACTGAGCGCTCAGCTTGTGTTTCTTTTTTTCAATCGGAGCAGGCTCGGAGCGCGCTCTGTGAGCTTAGAATAAAATGACCGAGCACATGGAGTAATAGGCTGAGCGCTTCCAAACTTCATATGTATATTTTGTGTGTTTGACAAATGACAAGGTTGGAAAAAAAACAAAAATCAAAATGGTGTCGTTCGAAGTAAAATATTAAAATGGATTTTTCTAATGAAATGACATTAATTTAGTTTAATTTTTGTATTTAAGGTGCAAAGTGGACCATATGACAGATCCAGTGCTCAAGTGTGTTTCTTAATTAAATCGGAGAACTCTGATCAGACTCTGTTCAAAAAACGCCTATTAAGAGAAACTATTTCAAATTTTGGAGTGAAAGCAAGAGTGTGACAATTCAGATTCAGACAATTCTTTTAATGGGCTATCCGACGGCGACGACCAACGGTTTCATTATGCACATTCTCTGAAAGATGGCAAGTGCTTTGGCATCAACACGCTTGTTTTGAACTTTGTGAGTATTACCTGTGATTTGTGTCATTCCTTTGAGACCATCTTGATTGACCCTGCCATTGGAGACGGAGGATGACTATTCGGAGCCAGATGTGGCTTTGTTGTATATCAAGATCAACGTGATGTTCCGTTTATGAACACGATATATCCCAATATGGTTCGACCTTTTTACACACGTTCAACATAGATACCATCCGGCCAGTCTACCCAGCAAGCACACTGCTGGAAATCCCCAGACCTAACGGTGGTTCAATTCCGTTTTAGGTTTGATACTCACAGTCTGATCAGTGTCACTCTCTTTAGCGTAATGGATAAGTGACCTTTCATTGTCATTAAACATTCAGTTTGTTTCTGCGTCTTTGTGCTTCCTGAGATTAATCTAATCAATAATCAAATAAAGTTAAGCAAAATTTGTCAATATGTGAACTCTGATAGCCCCCGAGTGTGAGTGGTCATTGAGAATTTTGTCAACACTGTTAGCTGTCGTATATGTCGTCTGTCGTATAGAGCAATTAATTTAGGTCACTACCAGCTATTATAGCTCTTAAACTTTTCTCTTAGAATGAGTGCGAATGTTGCTAATATCTTGATCCAAACGGGAGCAAGTATAAAGTTTTTGATCCCATGCCAGTTCGCAACAATCGGTGGTTAAAAAAGAAGAAGAACCATGGACGAAATGTATTTAGAAGAATTTAATTTTACTTTGCTCAAATAAAATTTTGTTTTATCAGCAAGTGCTTTTGTTTTTATTTTTTATTATTTTAATTTATTTGTTTATTTAAAAACAACATTTCTTCTTTTAACCGTGTTCCTACACAGTCAAAAAAAAATAATTTAAGACAGCCACCGAAAGCGAGCTTCTATTTTGAGTCTAAGAACTCATGCGATTCGAAAAAAGTACATCGAAGTCGGTTGCTTGGTTTGCTTCTCGCTTCCAGATCGCGATAGACACGCGAGAATACAGCCTCGAGAGCTATCGATTCATTGTCGGTTAAACACGCGTTATGATTTCTGTGTGTGTGTTTTGAATGTTAAAAAAGACAATAAAAAAACAAAATTTCTGACGCTCCTTTTCCCGCAATTCAAGTCTATCAAAACCAAACACAGAGTTTTACCAAAATGCAAACTAAAAATGGAAGTTCTGAGGCCGAAGTTCGAAACCAGGTGAGCGCACACTTCAGTGAAAATCTACCAATGTTGTTGGAAAGAATTTTTTCAAAAATACACTAATTTTTTAATCCACACCGGGTGGGTCCCCCTTCTAGATCCGGGGCTAAAATAGGTCCATGATTTGGGTGCGTCTGAAGTAAAAGGCTTAAAAACCATCTCCCCCTATTGGTCTGGACTCTGGAGGAAGAATTGGCCTATGGTTGGGGTGCACCTAAAATATGAAGCTTCAATGCATCAAGTACAGTCAGCCCGGTGCTTGCAGTTTCCATGTAAACTGTGTACTGTGGTTTATCCAAAATTTTACTTACAATCCAAAAAAACCATCCTGGGACAATACGCGTCAGATTGACATAAATACAAACTATAGTCACCTCGTTAACAGGTTAACACTAAAATCAAATAGGTCGATAAAAGCGTAGAAAATTATGCAAACATTTTATGCAAAAATATTCAAATTAACCCAAAGCTAAGGGGAATCTCTGCAAAAAAAAAACACAATAAAGGCACGGATATAAAAATTTCTGGGCATTTTTTTGTATACCCACTTGTGTATATCAACATTAAGTTAACTGGTTTATTTTTTTTTGGATTTTGCATAATTTTCCCAAAGATTTATTAAAAAAGTCTTCAAGTTCAATTCCCCCATTTAATTTGCCATCAATAAGAAAAAAACCGGAATAGAAATGTGTCTCTTGCTACTTTAGAAATCAAACACAGAATTAAGTAGAAACAGCATTAAAATTAATAGGTAAAAGTTTTGAAAGATGTCCCAGGTCTTGTGTATACACCATCATGGAACATGGTGTTACAACGAAGCAACACCGCAAGGAAACATTATTTTCACTTCCGATGAAATGAAATGAAATGAAATGAAATTGATATCGATTTGCATTTGCACTGCAAGGAAGTCGGCCATTTGCGCGGCTGATAGGAGCCATTTTGTTTCGAAGAGAATAATAATCTCTAATATCCCATTAAGTTTTCCAGTGATTCGTTGTTAGAGGAAACACTTCGAACTCCATTCCATTTAATCCGGGTTTGGTTAATTGGAGTGATCAGCAAACTGGAAATACATTTCAGTTGAAACGATCTGATGTTGCAATTAAAAATACATACAACTCAACGGTTTTAATTCAAATTCGAATCTGATCGACGACGTTTGAGTATTAATTTATTCAAAAGTGAAAGTGAAGTTGGCTCCGATTTGTTTCCAGTTTTTTTTTTTTATAACTCAATGTTTTCTTTTTATATTTGAATGCACAAAATAAATTGGGTGTTAAGAAAAAAAGATATTATGGATGCACAATCGGATTGTACTTTGGGCGCCACCGCCTTGCCGTTGCACCTTCTTCGATGTATTGGGCGGAGGAATTATTAACTGATTTTGATGTAAATTAAGAAAAAATAATTCATAAAAGAAATTAAGTGACAAGTTAAAAAACTGGTTGATTATTAAATAATAACGAAGAAGGGTCTGGAATTTGTAAAAAGATTACAAATTTGTTAAGAAAAAGTCCGACGTAATAGCAATCGAAATTCCTAAGCTGAAGCTTAGTATAACCTTCTCGAAAAGAAACTTTTATAGAAATATTTTCAAACATTTAAAGAAAAGTCATTGACTAAGTGTTCAAGGTATTCAGAAAATTTGGCAAGTGAAGAATGTATATTTTATAAAAACTGTGTATAAATCTACCAATCATAATTTTATATTATTTTGTGCTTATACCTAAAAAACGTCAGTTTATGGCAGACCCTAAAATAAAAAGAAAAATAAACATCAAACATTTATAAATTCAAAGAAATAATTATACACATAAATAAAAATGAAGCGTCTGTTTTTAATATCAAAATAACAGCTTTTTACAAGGTGCATATAATGAAAGTATGTACAGTACTTATAACAAAAAACACAATTTAATAATTGTTTGTCTGTCTGTCTGCTTTTCTGTCTGTGTCTGGTAATCTCGTGCATGGCTGCACCGATTTTGATGGAACTTTGACTGGCAGATTGCTGATGTTCTAGGGAGTATCTTAGGCTATTAAATTACCCGCTTGATGGCGCTGGGGGGTGTTTTTTTTATTTTTTTTATTTATCTATCAATTTTGACGGGATTTGTACAGGTTCTTTATTATTCATGGAGATGTTTTTTTAAATTCTTATTCATGCCCCGATTTAGACGGGACTTTCACAGGCAGATACATTGCTGATGTTGTAAAGTGTAAATAAAACTATTTTAATCACCCGTTGGTGCCGCTGGGGTCGTTTCATAAGCAGATAGCTTATTTTGTAAGGAAGTAACTAAGGCTGTTTTGATTACAAGGTGGCACCACGCCGGGTTGTTTTTTTTTGAAAATGTAGGGTATATCCGAGCAACGCCGGGTGAGTAAGCTAGTATAATAATAATAAGAAACAGAAATATGACAAATGAAAAGATTACACACCCTCATCAGCAAAACATAATGATATTCTTTCAGTTATTTTCAAAGGTAGTGCACAATTTCATGAGAATCGCCAAGAACGAACTAAATTCCTCTTTCAATTTTTCTGTCTGCCTGTTTCTCATTTACTACATTAGCTACATCAACTACATTCTACGCGCGCGATTTAAAGTATTTCCCTTTGTTTTGTAATGTTTTATATTGCAAGTAGAGTTTCTGAATAAGAGCTTCTATTCAAGCATCTAACGGTGACGTAATGCCTTTAGCAGTTTCGCATTTCTGATGAAAGAAGCAGTTGTTGATGCATATGTTGACAATGATTGTATGAAGTATCATCACCTCATCGAGAAACTTTTTCAGGACAAAGTTAGAAACCCAATTCAGTGCAGTTGACTGTTTTTGGTCTGAGAATACCAATGATTTATGCTTTCTCCTCAGTTTTGCATAAATTCAGGCTCTCAACGGTACTATTTGCTGGATTGTTGTGGCTGAAAATTACTCCACCTCTTCTGAAGCAGATTCTCCATTGCTTGACGATTCAGCACTACTTTTCTTTTAGTCCCTTAGTCCGTATCCATTGCATTTTCATCCTTGCTTGGACAAGTCTAAGTTATTAAAACTGACTTTTTTATGTTTTAAGAATTTGAAAATTCCCTTTGTACACATGATTTTTAGATCTCAGCCAGGGATGAATATGCTGAGTCCAGCAAATGAAGCAGATTGCCCAGAAAAACGAAGTAGATTTGCTAAATATGTAGCAGATAATGAAAACGAAAATTATAACAGAAAAGTAATTTATTTGTATCTTACTAATACTAGCTGACCCACCCAGCGTTGCTTAGGTGTAGCATAGTTTTCTAAATCCCAATAATCGTGCTTCCTATCACATCCAAGTATATCTTTACTTACAACATTTTCTTACATAACAGATATCTCAGCAATAGAGTCACATTTCGAGTCAAAATTTTGCCAAATCGTTCTAAAAAAAAAGAAGTTTCATAAAAGGCTCCAGCGCCACCTAAGTTACTCCTTACAGCGTCAGCTATCTGCTTAATAGGTCTAGCCATTTTCGAGAGAAGCTGGAAAAAAACACTTAGAGACCAAAAGTGACTTTTTCGATTTGCAAAAATAAATTAATATCAACATTTTAAATGAAATTTGTATCGTTTCATAAAAAACAAGTTAAACGAAGTAGAATTAAGTTGCTACGTAGCAGATGCATACAAATAAATAAATGAAATATACATATCTACTACACATGAAGTAAATTGGCAGCCCTGATCTCAGCACGAATTTTAAAAGACATATTTTATTTAGTTATTCTTAATGCCGACATCACCACAGTGTGACAAATCGAAAATAATTTTATAAATATATCCTTGATAGTTTCTTGTGAAATAAATTGCACGACTGGGTCGCACGAACTTGTTCTTATGTTAGATAATTGCTTAGTGGCTGCATATGTATCACTATAAAGGGTGTTTTTTTTTAGACGTGTGTTTTTCAAGAAGAAATAAAACGCATATAATTTCGTCTTGTGGCCAAGAATTTTTACTTTATTATAAAGATAAAGATTTGCCATTATGTTTTGAAACTGATTTCGTGCAAGTGGCCGCCGCTGCTCGCTCGAATACATTCCAGCCGAGAGGCCCAAATTTCCCAATTTTGTGAAAATCGGGATCGGTGGCCATCTCGGTTTGGGCCTATTCACCGAACGTGTGACGCGCTTGATGGTCGTTCGGCTTCAATTCTTGCACGAGTTGGATTTTGTAAGCCTGCAAACCAAGATCCTTCCGCAAAATCTTCCATAAAGTGGATGGGCGATGGCAGATGGACTCATTCGGGTGTTCTTCGATACTCTGCTTCACCGAACCGAACCACTATTTTGGTAATAAATTTGGACAATTTTCAAACTTGTTCAGGAGGAAGTCTATTCATTATGAAATTGCAAACCAAACTGAGCATAACGTGACAGCTGTCAAAAAGACTAGCTCCGAATAAAAGTATTGCCAGATTGAAAACCACACGTCTATTATAATAAAAAAATATTTTTTTTTTAGAAAATTCTTTCATTTTTTTAATTAGTTTAAGAGTTTTGTTGGAAAAACTAAATATGCAATAAAATTTGAAAACTAAATGTCTATCGAGAAAAAAAAATATTGAAAATCGTTCGACCAGTTTTTTTTTAAAAAGTCGTTTTTTTGGAAAACTTTTCGAAAAAATATATTAATTTTTTTTCTAGTATGTCATTAAAGGGAAATCTGTAGTTTTCATCTGGGAAAATTATTTAAAAAAATTCAATCCACCCATTTTCAAAATAATTCGAAAACCAATTATTTTTAAAATTTTAAAAAATCGAAAAAAAAAGTTTTTGAACATTTTGAAATGCGATATTAATTGAATTATAAATGACTTCCTGTTTGCAGAATTTTATTGAAATCGGGATAATAGTTCACCATACAACCGCATTTGAAAAAAACCGGTTATATGAGAGGTACCTTTATAGATAAAAATTTATTCTAAGTTAGCACTTTGAAAGTTCTATCAAAATCGTTAGAGCCGTTTTCGAGAAAATCAAACTTTTTGTTAAAAATTTTTAGCAGGTTTATTTTTCGACTTAGAGCAAAAATGAAAAACTATATTACTTAATAAATACTAAATACCAAGTTTGAAGCAAATCGGCCCATCCGCTTAGGCTGTAGAAGTGCGAACAGACAGACATACAGAGAGACGGACGGAATTTCCGGACCCACTTTTTTCAACTTCTCTATTATCGTAATGTCATGTTTGATTGTTAGTTGTTTTTTTTTTGGCACGAATCCATGACTTGCATTATAGTACCTAACTATAATCAGAAGTAAAAATAATTATTTCACAAGAAACTATTAAAGATATGTTTATAAAATTAGTTGTTTATTCTATTAACAATTTTCATTAAAATAAGTAAAAAAAATTAATAAAAACATGTTATTTTAAGCGTTATTAATTTAATCCCGCTAAATGCGCGAATTGTCGAATTGAATTAGGATATGTTCTTATAATTTTTTTGTCATGTAGGTATAATACTAAATTCAGGCAAGGAATTCCCTCAAAACATTTTATGCACTTAAATTGTGAGTTAGTATCTCATTTTGTTGAAGGCAAGTGTCCTTAAATTCAATTCATCAATTCTTAAAAAAAATTGAGGAAAACAGGGTTCAAATGTTCCATTGTATAGCTTCCTTTTCTTTTAACGAACCAAAAAGTAGACGAATAAGCAAAGCAATTTGGCTAGACCAACTCATTGAAAATCACAGACGAAATCAAATCAGGAACAAAAAACATTTTCCATATTTACCCTAATTTTTGAGGCAATACCGCTGCTGGTGGACAAACAGCTGGTTGTTGCATAATAATTCTGCAAACAGTACCGTTTGCGTCGGTCGGCTATTAACTCGAATCTCTTTAATCAAACAAATTGTGTCTGTCATATTTGAATAATTTCAAATGCACACACTCCAACCACTTGTGGATTATATTCTTGAGGCATTAAAGTGCGTGGGTCCAACTTCCAGACCAAAATATATCACGTACTTCACTTACCACCCAAACTGAGTAAATACCCATGTCTTCTAGGCTCTTATTGCTTCATTTAAAATGCTGCTCCTCCATTCATAGAGGCGAGAAAAACAGTTTGTTAAGGCTTAATTGTACACAAAATGTTAATAGAGAAGCCCACGCCAAAGTCGAGTCTAACAAACAAAAAATTGTCACTGTGACAACAGAACGAACCATTAGCCCGAAGTTGGTAACAAATTAAGTTGGAAAAATCGCAAAATGACTTAATTTTTGGTCACAAAAGCTTACCACCTTCGACGAAGAACATGGAAAAGCTATTTCGCGGCGGGGATACTTTGACAAATTTGGATCTTATGGGTTAACTGACATAGTTTGTGTTTACTCGTTTGACACAAACGTGATTGGTGATGGTGTTTTTTTTTTTACTCTGTGGGGGTTCCAATTAGATTAATAGCCAGAGCCATATCCATGAGATAGGCCTTTACAAATGAAGCTATATTTAAATTTAATGTGACGTTAATAAATAATTTATTTTTTCTTGCAAATTAATTATCACTCTAAATGATTTTCTCATTATTTTTTTTCTTTTATTTTACAGGTTTAAGGCGGATTTACATCGCATACGAATACCGGTAAGTTAATTGATTGGATAATTATAATTTACATGATGAATAAATCAAATGGAAATCGATAAGCTGGTGGTTATTGGGTTGGGCTCTGGTGTCACAACAACTTTTTCATTTCGAAAGGGGACAATATGTGTGATGGACTTTTTCTTGTGTCAGAAGGTAGATTTTCGAGAAATCTTACGGCACAATAGCCGACTTTGAAGAGCCGAATTGGACATAAATTAGTCTAAGGTGTGATCTCACTATCCGGTTCCAGAACTTGGATGTAGTAATTGGAAAGCCTCAAAGAAAGACTAATGATTTGAAATGTTGTTGCCAGATACAGAAAAGGGAAAAACCCAAAAGAAATTTAGTTAGGGGACAAAATAGAGCTCTGGGGCAAACCATCATATTTTTTTTTTTTAATATTTAGCGCACACTAAAGGGGTTGTGACTACCCTTGAAATGTTTAGGTTTACACACAGTGCGAGCATTTAAAAAACTGAATTGGAGTGAATAAGAGATGTTGACACAAATCACAGGAGGGGGAAAATTGAGCCAGGTATAGCATTCCACATTCTTGTTGTGCGAGTACAGAATGAATCTCTGTACTTAACTTTAACGTCCTGAGCTTCTAGTGTCAGAACCCCAAAACTGAAATTCTTAGTTCAATTACATAAAAGAGATTTAATGCATATGTGAGGATATTTCTTTCTTTCCATATCCATTGAATTAATATTCATTCAAATATTCCGTCTTTCTACAGATTTTCCAGAAGATTTATCTAACTGCCTGTCAAAATATTCCGACAGTTCATCTGGCACACCCACTAAAACCTCACATACCCATGCAATGACTCACAAACTTTATTCCTTTATTTACATCTTCCCATCAAACCTTCCCACTAAATCATCAAAAGTCATTCTTCCCGGGATAACTGGTTTCATCCCGTTGCTCTGATACATACAATTTTACACAACTGCAAGAGAAAAATTCTCATGAAATCTGTCCAGAGTCATTAAAATTGGCTGAAGAAAAAAAAAAAAAAAAAAATAAAAATCGATTCTCAAGTCATCATCGTGTATAATTTATTTTTGCCAAAAGCCCACAAGGAGTTGCAATGCCTACACACATCATCAACAACATGTTCGTGTTACAGGTTGTTAGTTGGGAAATTTATAATTATACAGCCAGTCTGGCAACAATGTTTTATTCGACACGACAGACTATGTGATGCTGGGTACTTGAACTTGTTGAAGATTTTTTTCTAGGTGAAATAATTTTGTAATTACAACTATGCATGCATAATTCAAATGTCCGACATTTTTTAATTTTTTAAATAAAAGTGCACCAATGTGGGCTTTGGAAAGTACTTGAAGCTAAGGTAACTTCCTGGTCATAATTCTAATTGGTTTCACACTGCATTTAATTGTTGGAATGAGGGGTTTAATGAACTTCAGATTTATGTTTTAAGTATCTTCTTGGTTGTTTAATGGCTTTGAGAGTATTTTTGATTTAAAATTACTTCAATTAGTTCATTAGGCAGAGCATAAGATGAAGAACATCTCTGGGAATTGAGAAGAACCTTCATTGGGAAATTATGCTTTCTTTAGCGGTCGACCTAATCACCGTAATTTTTTCTTGGAAAGATATTAGTCTAGTTATTAGTGTGAGATATGTTAATTTTAAGCAGCCTTTAAAAAATAATTTCAATTATTAGAATAATTAATGGTGTAGTAAATAATTAAAAAAATATAAAAATATTTTTAGAAGTTCTAAAGAAGTTTTACTTTAAATCAGGGATTTTTCCTGTTAAAGTATGCGAACCAGGTGCCTTATGGTGTGTCCACACCACAGAAACATTTAAAAAAAAATATTTCTGAAATTTTTCCCATTTTATTAATTAAAATTATTAATTTATTAGTATTATTAATTAAAAATTAATTGCAATTATTAGAATAATTAATGGTGTGGTAAATAATTAAAAAAAATAATTTTAGAACTTCTAAAGAAGTTTTACTTTAAATCAGGGATTTTTCCTGTTAAAGTATACGAACCGGGTGCCTTATGGTGTGTCCACACCACAGAAACATTTGTTAAAAAAATCTTTCCCATTTGTTTAAAAAACATTTCAGAAATGTATCTGAAATGTTTTTTGTCTTTCAAAAGTCTAATTGTTTCCCATTTAATGTATTCAGTTTTGTAAGTCAAGATGGATTATAAAAAGATCAATCATAGCGTCACGTTTTGTCATCATCAATAAAATACAAACAAATAAAAACGTTTTTTTGTTTTTATTCAATTAATCAACTAGATTAAAATGCTTGAAAAGTAAAGGAAGTTTTCCGTTCGGAAGGGGAAATACGCGAAGCGTCCAGACCAGGGTTCGGACTTGAGAAATCGCGTTTCGCAATAGATCGGATACAAAATGGTAGTAAAACAAAAATTTAAGCAGCAGAATTTTGATTACATATATTTTGCAACAGTTTTATTGAAAACAGATGTCGGTAGTCGTCAATTCTGATTTGACAATTGTGAAGTAAACAGATGCAAAATAAACTTTACATTATAAGCAATGGAACGCTATACCTACTACCCTCCTAAGCGAAAAGGTCGTATCTGAAAAAAAAAAATTAATTTTCAGTAGAATTTTTTTGGTAAGAGTACATCTCGTGTTTAATATTGCATAATCTACTTTCTACCACTTACTTTGACAAATTCGTTTAGGTTTTCAACAGTTTTTTGAGGTACGACTGTTTTTCTTAACGATTTTATACTATTTATAAACAAGATATGGTTTTCTTATTAAGGTATAATGTCAAGTAGCTCAGAAACTTTCCGAAATGAGAAAAATCCAAGAACTTGGAGTACAATTGCAATTGACACTTTCGACACATAAAATTAAAAAAAGAACATGCAAAAGCAACGCAACGGTATCTTTCATTTAAAAAATCGATGTTATTCAATCAAAATTAAAAATACGGAATATGTTATGACTTATGAGCAAAGCTGTGATTCGAAAGTATCTGAAGGGAGAAGTATTTAGATCTACTTCTTTTGCAGTAGTCCAAACCCTGAACATGACTTCCATGAAAGAAAAAAGACGCTTTTATACTCTATCAGAAAATTCACAGTAGATTTAATGAAAAGCGCATTGTTGCAGTAGATTTAAAAATTTAGAAAAAAAAGCAGTAGATCTACTGCTTTTGAAGTAAAGTCTGAACACTGGTCCAGACCTAAATAAAGATTTCAGAAACATTTAAAAAACATTTCAGAAAAAAAGAAACATTTCTGAAATGTTTTTTAAATTGTAAATAAAATGTTAATTTAGTGTGGACACACTTTAGGTGCCCCAGTTATAGCTTTCATTGAAATTCATCATTGGAAATTTTAATTTTTGAAGGGTTTCCTTAGAGCGCGATATAGATCATTAGTGTTAAAAAAGCTTTAAAAATCCACCATGATTGGCATTAACGAAGAAGTGGCAACCCTGTCTGTCAGTATGTATAACGAGCTGCAGCCTAAACGGCTTAAGCGAGTATCTTCAAATTTGATGTGTGTGATTCTTTTGGCATTCCCCAGAGAGGGAATTGAATTTTTTATTTTTAGGTCTAAAACTAACTGTACTTACCATATGACCATTTAGGAGAGCTTATTTTTCTCAAAAACGGCTCCAACGATTTAAATGAAATTTTTTGAGATTTTTTTTGTTGTTATTGGGTATTATTTGTACTGGTACCTTTCATACAAAAGTTTTTTTAAATTTTGGCTTTCTCGGTAACGCTCTTATCGATTTTTCTCAAATTTTATATTTGAGAAGATCTAAGTAGCCAAATTAATTCTGCATATCAAAATGTTGAATAACTTTTTTTTCTAATTCAAATATTTTTTTTTTTTTGAAAAATCAATATTATTTTAAATTTTACAATCACATGTATAATACTAAACTCTAAAAACCTGCGTACCAAAATTTCAAAAACTAAGTGTTGTGGTTTTGAAACTCTTTTTAAGTTCAGATACGTTAATGTTAATTAATTTTTTAAATTTTATTCGACGCTGTGACCACACATCCAGTCGTGCAATTTATTTCAATGCAAAAGAAGGGGGTTGTTTGCAACAACAATTCGTGTGTAAGTCGTAGGTAAGTCAATGGTTTAGTTTTTAATTTCAGTAGTTATTCAGGGAGTATATCCACCAACTGGTACCATTTACAAAAATAAAGCTATCCCATAGGGCTAGGACTATAGAGCGTATTCATCTATTTTTGACAATGTTCGTGCCTCTACACCAAAAGGAAGGACTGGGATGATGAGGTTATAACAAAAGATCACTTTATTTGGCAAAGACACGTCTTTACTACACAATTTCCTTCTTTTCTCAAAGAAGGCATTGTTCTACGAAACTTGTCCTTATAAAGTTGCTGCCGAGTTTAAAAAGCAAAAAGGCATAATTTCTTTGAAAAAAGGCATAATTTTTCATCAATTGAGGCATATTTTTGCCTAAAGTCGCTGGCAACGCTGCATATACATATGTATAGCCAAATATATGTCTTCTGGCTTCGATAATCGCTGCGTAGTTTTATTATTTACTCACTTGAGTGAGTTGCACTTGCGCTCTTGCAATGGGTTTGAACAAAGTAATAAAAAACTTCCCTTAGAAAATGGGGAATGCTTTACGTTCACACTTTTTTTTTTAATGTTCTGTTTATATTGCAGATGATGATACACACATTTTCTAATTACTCAAGCAATGAATTATGACAATTAACAAGGCTCAGGGCCAAATATTTACATTGATTGGGGCTGATGTTAGGCGAAATGTATTTTCTCATGGTCAACTTTACGTTGCCCTTTCAAGATTAGGCTCAACAAATAATTAGTATCTTCTTCTTCCTGAACTGCCAACATTGTCTTTCCTGAGGCTTTGAATTAAAAAAATATGAACAAACATCAAAAAAGTCTATTTCTTTAAAAAGTGTTTCCCGTGAAACAGAATCGAATTCTGTATACCCACTGTAAGCATATATATAAACTTTTGATTGATTTGATGGCAGAAACTAGGGTAAGCCCCATTGTTTTCAATGTTTTTATATATATATATAATAATATTTTAATTTTTTTTTAATTTAATTTAATTTTAATTCTTTCAACTTTCCGAAGCAACGCGAGCACGGGTCTGCTAGTGTTTAATAAGCCCGCTATTGAAAACATATCTTGAAAATATAGTCTATCTGGTATAATTCAAACCGAAGTTATGAGGGCTCATAAAAACGACCAAGTGCAAGGTAGGTAGTGCGGTTCCTTGGCTTGTCTCGTCTTGGTATGGACACTAGACACAAGATTGATTTCAGTACCAAGCAAATAATGTTTTAACATTTATCTTGAATACAAATCAATATGTGTGACAGTCTTTTATAATCTTTGATCTTTGGAATATGTTATTTCAAATTGGCTTAACTTCTTACGAAACGACAATTTTTTGTTTATCTTTATTTTAAAATGACGAGGGTTTTAGAAGTAAGACTCATCTCATCGATCTCAAACAATCCTCAAAATATTAATAAAATCTGTCTTCCAACCAAACAAACGGAGACAATTTCTTTGAAAACAAAATCTCCCCAAACAAAGTCGTTCAAATATCTACATCTTTTCAAAATCAATGACGCCATCTATAACTCCAAGGCCCATCCCACCTCATACAGATCCTTAAGCCATCAAAGACTACCGCACTTAAAAGACAAAAAAAAAAACTTCCCGACATTTTTCATTTCAATAAAACATTTTTATTTGCGTTCCAATTCAAATACGAGCAATTCAACAACGCTAAAGCTGACATCAGCGTTACGTGCGCAACAAGACCAGTAATGTCGCTTTCTTGAAGAAAAAAATAAAATAAAACAACATTGCCTCACCTCCTTGTCTTGTATCAGCATACAGTTTTATTATCAAGCATCATTTGGCCGATTAAGGTCAACGTCTTTTTTACCGGCTAAATTTACACAAACACAAAGCTCGAAGTTGAAAATTCCACAGAGATCATGAATTGAATGCATGCATGTACCTATGAGCCGCACTTCGTACCTACTTACTTTGTGGTTGCAGTTTAATTCTGATTTATTGACACACTGTCTAGTTTTGACAGCTGTTAAACTTGACCTTTTTCTTAATCTTTAAATTGTAATTGACCACGAACAAAAATCTCTTGTTTTAATATTGATTCATTAAAATTTTCCAAAAGTACCTCATTGACGCAATTCTTAGCTGGTGAATGACACTTCTGTTCTGTCAAACTTAATAATAACTTTTGCTATTCAAAAGCACTGAACGCTGTCCTAATTAGTTTAACATTTTTCATTTCCTGTTAGCAAAATTTACCTCAGCATAATCTAGTACAAATATGATCTTATCTGCCATCAGAGAAAACGATAAAAACTGCCATTTGGTGTGAATGAATAATACCTATAAGTCAAAAGAACTCATTGGCAATGTCAAGTCAAAACCATACTTCCTCGCCGATTTTTATAACCCCAAAAATATTCTCACCAAGTTGCGATCAGCGGATACTTTCTCACACTTCATCTCTATTGCTGCGACCGGATTTACTGTGCCACAGAGGGAAATCATCGCTAAAGAATTGCGCCCATTCACAATGACAGCCGGTTATATAGCCATTTGCATATTCACCACAAGATGGCTTCATAGAAAAAAGGAACTATCAAAATGGCGATAAAATGTAAAGGAAACTGGATGCTGGGTTTACATAGTGATTATACCAAATCTAAAAAGCTGCATATCGAGAGTGTCAAACTCATTAACTTTTTGTAATAAAATATTATTGCGTCAGACCGAAGTCAGTTCAGTTAGTATGTGAACGGATAAAATGGGTTTGGAATGGAGAGATATATAGTTACAGTATAGCACAAACAAATAAAAAAGTGATTGAGCGAGTGCAGCCGGACACTCATTCGTAGTCGTCGAACAAAGACCAAGAGCGTGGGAAAATGTTTGTATTCCACGGCGCGATCGCAGTTCCAGTTCTATAATGCAATTGAGAGCTTCGACTGGAGTTGCCATCTGTGGGGAATTAATTTCTTATTTTTTGAATGTGCGACCGATTAGCGAATCTTTTCATTTGATTTTTGCTCCATATTACAAAAACGATAAGTTTATCGCAATTGCAACTGCAGAGAACATGGAACAGAACACAGAACTGTCAGTTTTTTCTGATGTTCATTTCATTGCTATACCTGAGAATGTCAAGGAAAAAACATCAATTGCGATATGTCACGCGATTTAAGGTTAAAATATGTCTTCATCTGTAGAGTTTAAAAAATGTAGAATTTAAATTTAAAAAATGATATCTAATTGAGATACACAGAGTAGGTAGAAACTTAATAAACAAAGGTAAAAAAAATATTTTGTTGTTATTTTTTTAAGTAGAATAATCAGAATTGACAAAAAAAAACTATAAAAACGATTCACCCAAAACCAAGAATAATGCAGATGAAATGCTATAATACATATGAACGTGTTCGTCTTTACTATAATCTGCAATCTTCCTGACTCGTATTATCTCTAATCTGCATCAATGAAGATCTGCGGCTTTTTGGTTTCCTCTCTCTATGGAACAAGTATTTTGTATCCCCTTTTTTAAGATGAAGATTTGCAGATCCATGTAATGCCTGCTTAAAAAAAGAACAAATATTCTGAGTCATTTGCTATAAAACAAAAATATAAATTTACACTCTATTAGAAAAAACTGTACTCTGTGCCAATTGGAATTATTATAATTGGGCATCTTTTAAAACTACCTCGTGGCAACACTTAATTCCCATAGTGTATCTGAACATGAATAGCTTTAGGGTCTGAACTCTGAAAGTCAGACATGTACACGTGAGTCACAGGACCATAATGGGATAGCCCGCACATTAGATACATCGGCTTGTGTTATATTCATTCATCGATCGCATAATCATGGTAGGGGAGAAGGGGGTGATAGTTGTTGTGTTTGCATGGAGCATTTTGCAATTTCATGCATCTATATGTGCATAATGTGCGCAAGATCCTTTGTGTCAGAGATCATAGAGTGCCTGGTGATGATGGTGACCAAGTGTTCAAGTCGGGTTTTGTGAGATCTTTTTGAAGCACAAACAACATGAGTAGCAGCCGCCGCAATCGTCGTCGTTGTCCCGTCATCTATGTAAAAGTCACATAAGAACTTCAATGTTTTTCATAGTGACGACAACAAAGATACCAAAGACGACAACGACGACGACGATAGGAATTGGACATTTTGATGATGCTGCTAAATCATGTCCCTTGAGGGTTGATAGAGCGGACAAAAGCAAAACCAGGCGCCACAGGGTCCACCTTTCACTTCACTGATTGACAGTAGAATTGCAGTTAATTGGCAGCGCAGAATAAGAACGTTACAGTGTGCGGTAAGGCTCTTATAGAAGTATCTATATGTATATTGTTTGTGTAATGACCAACAAAAGATACTTACCCAAGATCACTTTTATAACTTTAAATTGGTGTGAGGAATTTCATTGTTTTGCAGACCAATTCATCCAAAGAAAATTATTATAACCTATAGTGCAGGTGAATTATGAGGAAATTGTCGATACCAATACGAACATTGTTAAATATATTTTATGTTTTTATGTATAAATGCTCAGATATATAGACATTAATTAGGTTTAATAGAATTCTAAATGGTAAAACCTTAATTAAAAACCGTTGGAGTAAAAAATAAAAATCCATAATGAGCTTCAATACTCAATGTGCATGCAACTTACAGGTTTTTAATAAATACCAGCAAGATATTTACTTATTCATATAATTATTTATATCAAAGATATGTTGGAAAGTTTACATAAGCAAAGTAAATTAATAAATAAATCATGAAATGAATAAAGTTAAACGCAAAATAAATAAAATGGCTGGTTAAGAATACTAAGAAAATAAAATTGAAAACTTTTTAGGTTTAAGGATAAGTTTAGAGCTTTTTTTTAATATTTTTTTTATTTTAATTAAATTATACAAAATAAATTAATGCTAGACAAGAAATCTTAAAAAAACTATAGCATAAATATAACAGTTGCCCATCAAGTATACTGACAATTATGTAAGCTGACCATAAACAATAAAAGCTAGACTGCCTAATGGTTTGTATTCAGCCAAAAAAACTGGGATGATGATCAAAAACTTCCCTCCCTCTGTTCCCGATCGAGCACTGTGCTACTGAACCAGAGACGATCGCTCCCTACGACAATGTCTCCTTTGATTGATGTGATGGATCAACGGAATCGCCGATCTGTCCTCTATCTTGTACCATCCATTTACTGTCTAAATAAACGGAAGCCGCAAAATATTCTAGCGCCAGTTGTTCCTATGTATGGCCTGTACAGCGATACAGACTTAGCCAAAAATGTGAAAGTCCAACGTGGTGGCTGGGTCATATAGAAAAGATAGACATCGATGGAAAAACTTTTGTTTCGTATCTTGTGTCCTATATGAACGATTGCTTCGTTTCGTCAAGTTTCGAAGAGTTTTGCCTACGGACGTAAGTTTTACGGACAAAAATCTGATAGCTAGCTTCTGATGGTATTTGTAATGAACAACATTTTATAGATACTTCCGCGGCATTCCGTCCATTGTGGGTAGACGTGCTCAATTGACAAAAATGAATTTGGAACATTTCGTTCGGTTTTGACACTAGCTTTCGTTTGCTTTCGACAATTATGGCTTAAACACAATCACGCTTGGGCTTTGGTTTCGCCACGTTTCATTTCACACACTTTGTGTTCGCTTTAAGTGACATTTTCAGAATTTCGATTTTTGTTTTTGCTTTTTTCTGTTAAAGCGAGCAAAAGTTTAACCAGTTTTTACTTTTAGCGTCGAGCTTGAGTCACGTTATTTTATCTTGTACACGAACCAAACGTAAAGTCAAAGCCAACACGAAATTGTGATAAAATTTTCTATGGTTGAACTTTTAAACGTCAGGCAAAACCAAGGCTATAGCTTGAATGTGTTTTAGCCATAAAGGGGCGCACGAAAGTGAAAGAGGACCTCAACCAACTTCACGTGCAAAAACAACTAGTTCGCTGCTCTTTCTCAGTCTCTGAATAAACAGTACTCAGATTCACTTCACGTCACTTATTTTGTTTTATAATCTAGTACGTTAATAAATTTTCGTAGTATAGACACTTAAATAAAAGAAAAAAGAAGTACAAGACAACATTGTTACTAGAAAGACATCAAGGTCTTCGGGTTTTGCCGCAGAATCTTTGAAATAAAAATATTATATCAACCATATGGTGACAATTTTTGCGCCACCTTGTATGTCGAATGTGTCCGAAAACGGAAAGCACATGTGTTCAGTTCTTCATTTATCATAAGGGATCCGAACAAATTCTGAACATTCTGAGCATATTCTGATAGTTCTCTGAACCGAGCGTGATCTGAGCGCTCAGATATAATTTTGAAATATGTACGTTCTATCACTTGGCTGTCACAAATCAACACTTCTCATGGTTTGTTCACAGGCGTCAATAGTGTTGCCATCTATCGTGCAGGCAATGTGCATATGATAGAGTGAAATAGCCTACAACTCTTAAGTGACGTTAATTTATTCTGAGCCCATACAGCGTTCCCAGAACACGCTCTGATAATTCTCTGAGCGAAAAAAGAAATACAACTTCTTTTTTGACAACTCAGACTCTGATCTGAACGAAAAAAAAGTGCGTAAAGTCATCTGTCAGATCTCTGCTTATGATGGATTCTTGGTTAGCAATGAATAACTGTTGCAGTTAAGGGTCTATCACGATACGCTCCAGCAGGTTTACAAAAAATTCGTAAAAGGCACAGTACTCAACAATCATCCTTGTGGTACATCATTCTTTTTGGTGTAATATGACAAAGCGAAGCGAAGGTATTGTACGCAATACCTGAAGTAGTAGTTCAGAGGCCGAATTACGGCTCTGGTGAGTTAAGCAGCGTTCACACGTAGACAAGACTATGGGACAATAATCAATTGCCTTGTCCGAGCTTCTTAAACGGTGTTAGATGATGTCGATTTTGTCCTAAGGGATAGCTCGGAGGACAATATAATGTAAATTGTTTTGTCCTGGAAACAATTGTTCACATGGAACAATGATTGTCTTGTCCCATTGTCTTGGCCTCTGCATTGTCCCATGTGAACCCCGCTTTAGTGAGTGAGAGCAATAATTGATGGAATGACCAGGAATAACCAGTTTGGGATAATAGCCTATTGGCTAACAGATGTCGTTAGAATAAATTTAGTTTTTTATAAACGATTTCCATTATTGTGTCTCAGAAGAAGCTGAACATTTTACAATTATCTTACTATCTTAAATAATTCATATATGCATCAAACGACAGTATAAAAAGGTTCATACATTTTCGTTACTTTAACTATCAGTGGACCCGAAGATATAACCTCAGCATTAATAAATGTTGATTAAAAATGAAGGTCACACCCTATGAATTCATTAGATTTCATTTTAGTTATCCAAATACAGAATCTTTGTGAAATGATTGCCGCAAATTTCCAAAGAAGCATATTTTTTCTTTAATTACGTTTATTTGTCATTTTTATATAATTTTTAATTAAAGGGCTAATAAATAAAAATAATTGTTTGCTTAATAACTTTTCTTTTTTATACATAACATAAACAACAATGTAAAATGAATTATTGTTTGTCCCTCCTTTCCCATTTTGGATAAAACAAATTACATTTCATAATCACCAGCATCGCCCACTCCCTCTATGATCAGAAAACTCAAACGCACAGTAATAATTTTGATTAATGGCCCTTCAAAGCTCGTCCACTATCAACAAACTACAAACAAACCAACGAAACCATCAACACACTCCATAGAGAGTGGTAATGATTTTATGGTGCGATTACATCGTGTCCTACATTGTTAACTCCGTAATGCCAACAGCCAAAGGTCATCACCTCGAAGAACAACAAAAAAAAAAGTGTTTCTCCAAATTAAAGTCACACTTTTCTGTTGAGTACTTTGGTTTGTTTCGTTGGACTTTGGACATGCCAAAATCGTGAATAAAGACAATTCAGTGTCATGCCGCGATATGTGTGTCTTTAAGCCCTACCTACACTTAAACTAGTAAAAACAAAAAACACGACAGCCGGTAGATGTTAATTTCAAGATCTAGGTAAACAACACACATAAAACTCGCTTCTGCCGCCTGACATAAAAAACCGTAATCTTCTTTTGGGTGACTTTAGAATCCTGGATTGGAACGAAGCATCTTCTTTATGATGTGAAAGCTACATATATTCGCCAATCGAGCGAAAACAAAAGAGAAAGGGCTCAAGGAGTTTTCTGGAGTTCTGTCAGATAATCGAATGTTTTTTTATTTTTATTTTTTTGTAAACCACAATCAAGGCTAGAAGCCTTTCAATCGCATGAGGTCAGAACACGTAACGCAATGTGTCTGAGACAAATGTCAATTTAACTGTCAGTATTAGTGCTGCCAACAAGTAGTTTTCTTTTTTTCTTTTGCCAATTTGCCAACAAATAGACAATGGTCCATTGACCTACTTAACGGGTTACAATTTCTCAGTTGCTACTTATTTTGTAATTATTTGGGAAAAAAATAACTGTTTGCACTTTGTATTGTTGTTGGTTATTTATACTCAAGTTCTGTCCAGGTGTTGGTGGCAATTTAAAATCACTTAAGAGCTGGGTGCGTCTGGGTGAAAGAGCAATATAAATTGACGTGAGGTCCCTTCAAGGTGTACATCAATCAAAATTTGATTAAAGAAAAACACATGTAAGTAGGTATGTATAAACGATTGATTAAGTGGAAGAGAAATTGCAAGTAAAAGTGTTGGCCATGAGTAGAGAAATATGTGTCAAGCTGAACGAAAACTATGCAAAACTGACAGGTGGTTGGTAAATTTCATATAGAATTGCTTTTATGAGGCGAAGACTTTTTTATGAGGTCAACTTTCATGTAATGTTTGTAGAATGTAGATGAGTGGGTTGCGTCTTGCGTTGGTTTCTTGTCTTGCAAATTAGTTTTAAGTATAAATTTGAATAATGATAATATTTACCTCAAGAATTCAAGACGGATCAATGCACGATGTATTTGAACAAAACTGCATAAATCTCAATAATTTAGAATTGGATTTTGACATAGTGGCTTTGTGCTTTCATGTTGTTTTAAATATTTAATAATGTTTTCGAACTTATGACATATTTAGGAAGCTTGGTATTACATTATTCGACAGTCTCACTTACGATTATTCTACTTGTTAATTGCACCAAATCGCAAGAGAAAACCTAGAATTTGACCAGGGGTTAAATTACCCCTTTAGGAGGGGTCAAATGAACGAGTAATCACTTCGTAGTCTTGGGTAACGTTTAACCAATAAAAATTGTACTAGTTATATTCAACTACATCGTTTTTATTGATTTCTCTATTGGCTAACAGATGGCCCTAGTATTAATTTTATTTTGGATAAGCGAATTTTATTATTTTTTGATGTTAATCGATTTAGCAGAAGGTGTCAGCAGAATTTTGCTATTATTGTGATATGTTAAATTATGTTAATGTTATCATTACAATTCGTAATTTTTGAACTACGTTTCTAACAAATATTAACAACACAATTAATAATCATGCTTTTTCGTTTAAATATCTATATCAGTTGCACTTTATCCATGAAATAGAAATAAATAACAATTATTTTTTTTGGAAACACGTCAAGTTGAAATGCAAAAAATCTTATATTTTCATTCTTTCTTTCCTTACTTTATTCTTCCTAATTTTCTATGCCACACAGCCAGTAAAAAAAGAACGAAAAAACAATCATGTAAACTAGGGATTAGTGTTCAGAAATGATAGCTATCAAAAAACATTGCTTTCTAACTGATACGAGAAAGGCAATTTTAAAAGTCTAAGTGTGTTGGATTAGATAATATCCTCCTCCACTTCATAAAAATTCTAACTCCGAAAATACTTCAGCACATAACTAACATTTTTCATTCCATCTTAACCACTTCCGTTTATCAAAGGTAGTAGTTAGTCAAAGATAGTTCCCATACCGAAGAGCTCAAGAGGTAATTGTCAGCAAACAAATCAAGGAGCATATTGAAAGCAAATAATTAAAATGATAAAATTAATAAATGTAATTAAATCCTTTTCAATCTCGGTTTAAATCTAGTCACAACTGTAAAACGGCCTTGTTGAAGGTCGCAGATGATATTCGACAAGCGATAAATTAAAATAATTTAACCCTAGTTACGCGGTTAGGCTTTTCCAAGGCATTTAATTCTGTCGAGCCAACTATCTTATGTAACAAGCTATCTAATCTGTTCAATTTTTCTAACAATGCAGTTAAATTGATTTGTTGTTATTTAATCGTTTCTTATAACAATAATCTATCTTCTTATTTAGTTTTATCAAAGGGAGTACCGCAAGGTTCAATTCTCGGACCTCTGCTTTGTAAATGATCTGCTATCCGTTATTAATCACTGGAAATACCATATTTATGCTGATGATGTGCAGTTGTATTTCGACTTCTCTACCGGTCTTGTTGTAGATGCCATTGCAAAAATAAACGAGGATCTTGCATCAATAGTTGAGTGGTCAATCCAAAACCAGCTGCTATTAAATCCTGATAAAAAAAATGTTTACCTATTGGAAGGCGCCAACCAGTTTTTTTAAGATTTCCCTCTCATTTTGTTAAATGGATCACAGGTTGAATTGGTTTCGAAGGTTTAAAACTTTGGAATAATCTTTAACAGTAAGCTATCTGGTAGCGACCATGTTAATAGCATTGTTGCTAAAGTATACGGTTCACTGCTCAGTCTTTCCACCACTGGAACATTTTTACCCAAAGAGGTCAGGATTAGACTAGTAAAGGCAGTAATTATTCCCATTTTGAGCTATGCCTGCCTGATTTTTGACGACTTAGACTCAGCTTCAAATGTAAATGCATTTCCTTTCTCGTCAAAATTATAAAAAGAAAAATACCAACTTATCTTTTTGGACAAATTAACCTTAAGGCGTACGACCTTAAGACCTAGAACGTACCCATGTCTGACATCGCGACGTCAATTTTTCAATCACTGTAAGTCTTTGGAACAACCTTCCCTTCTCTGTGAGGAACACCAGAGAACATAGGCAGTTTTTATATGTCGTTTACCCCTTTTTATCACAGGATGATAACTTAACATTTTTCAATCTGGCAATACTTTTTTTGGAGTTGGTTTTTTGACAGCTGTTACTTGATTTATGCTCAGTTTGGTTTGGCATTTCACTTACTGCTGAACAACGTGCAAATCTATTACCAAAATAATGGTTCAGTTCGGTGAAGCAGAGTACCGAAGAAGACCCGAATGCCCATCCACTTTATGGAAGATTGTGCGGAATGATCTTGGTTTGCAGGCTTACAAAATCTAACTTGTTCAAGAATTGAGGCCAATGGACCATCAAGCGCGTCGCACGTTCAGTTAATGGGCCCAAAATAAAATAATTAAATACTAAAAATACTAACAGGCATATAAATAAACGTGGAATAGCGAAAGGTTAGGCCTTATTCCGTGGACTAAATGCAAAATGTTATTAATAAAACTAAATTTCACTAATCGACGTTTCCTAAGTTAGTCCACCGAAGCGAAGAAGGTGGATTAGCTAAGGAATAAGAATAAGATGTGTCAAATTTATTCTGAAATGAATTATTAGGTGCGTTCAATAATGTGAGCTTTATTGTTGTTTTTTTTCATACAAACAAAATTCTAAGTGGGAGAAACTTCAGGAACATTTCAAGTTACTGAACAGGCATCTTGCTTATTGTAGTAGATTTTCTTAAGGGTTTCTTAGTAAACGTCATTTTTCTATTTCTCATAAATTTTTTTTATTAATGAGAAATTTTAGTCCGTAGATTAAGTTTTAATCCATGGTCTAATTATCTCATGGAATAAAGGTGGAATATACGTTTTTTTATTAATGGGACAGTAAATCTTTAAAAATAAAACTAAAGTTAATTCTTTTCTTTTATAATTTCAATTTATTGCTTTATCCATTTTTGCTGAAGCAATATGTTTACCTTTCCGTGATTAATATATTTTTATGTTTGACAGCTCTAACAGTTCAGTGCTCAAGTTGTTTAATTATTAAATATGAGAAATTATTAAATATGAGAAATTCATTGCTGAATATTGAAAAGATTTGTTCGATTTGATAAACAAGTATTTGCAATGAGATTACAACAAAATCTTGTGATTTCGTTTGAAATCTCAGATTTCTCTACTGAAGTACGAAATTAGGTTTTGGTGGGAACGTAGTATCAATGTAGAATGCTTCATCAAAAATGAAAGTTGATTTTGGTAATCAGAGTTGATTTTCGCAATCGATCGGAAAAGGAATACGCAAAACGCTGCCCTTGGGCATTTATCATTAGCTTTGTTAAACCTCGTAATATTAGTTCTCTCAGCTCATAAAAGTTCTATTTTTAATGTTCTTTTAATTAAAGAAGATTGAATACAATTTACCGGCTATTCAAATAAATTAATCTAATCATTTCTAAATAGGCCAATATAATTGGAGAATTATCTTGCCCGGAATTAGATACACTCCGAACTTATACCGATCATTAGAGATCACCTTGAACAGTTTTGCTTAAGTTAGGTTCCTTTCTTCCACAAAACGGAAGTCATAGGCAGAGACAGGTTAGGTATAACACAAAAACTGACTCAAATTCATACCCGGATAGTATGACTCATTTCACAATAACACACAATGGGAATGTACCAAAGCAATTGCAGTTCAAGATCATTTGATTATTGGCAGAAATTTAGTCATTCTAATGTTCTAATAACCGGATAAGAGATAAGGTTAAGTTCGTTGCCCTAAGGGTAATTATAAGTGCTTCTTGAAGTGAACCCTTAAATTGACTCTGAATTTGTGTTCTTCATCATAATTATCTCGCTTATACGAAACCTACCAACTATAATTTAAAAAGTATCTTTCACCTCAGGCGAATCAGATTTTCCGAAAACAATAAACTCCTTAACTCAACCATAACGTGAAATCATTTCTCCAAAGCCAAGACCATACATATACCTCCTTTAGAACCACAATCGTTAGCCGTAAAATTACAAGTTCTTCCGGTCCACAATATGAATACACTCTGCAAAAAGGCACAAAACCCATCGAGCCGATGAAAACAAAGTATCATCTGTAACGTACCGTAAAACTATGATTTACCCCAAAGGAGCCAAGAAAAGGAAATCTCGAGGATCATCCACTTGAAATATACAATTCCATTCCCACCTTCTCGGAGGGGCTTTGCTGCAGCGGGCGGATGACGGTGTAAAGGCTAACCATAACCATCCATTACTGAGAACTTTTTTAAAGAGAATAATATGATACGTTGTTGCTTGTTTGGCCAGTCATTGTTGCTGGAGTCCGTTCCGTTTCGTGCGGCTTGAAGTGGCTTAAATTGCGCGTAGGTATACATACCTATGCTTATACTCTTCGTCATGGTCACAAGCTGATGTTCTACGGACTTCGAAGAAACGAATCCACTATATACATAGATACTTTGAGGGAGATGATTAGAGGTGATAGCAGTCCCAGAGGGCAGCACGTCTAGGTATACACGCGGCTATAACAATGAAAAAGGCTCCTCTAGAGTCTAGAGAATCGGGAAATGACAATGGCAATATCACGTTTTACATAAATATCTTGGGTATTTTTTTTCTTTACTCTATCCGGGTTCTATTATTTTTCCTTTTGTTGGCCAAAACAAGAAATGGTCTAAATGCGCCTTTTATCTGTTTTGTAGACTTTTGTATTATGGGTAAGTTGGTTTGGAAGATCTTTTGTTTAGTTATTTTGTTTGTTTGCAAATAAGAGTATCTCAGATATCAAATGCACTCGTCTGACGTGCAATAGGAGGATCAAATGACAAGATATGTTAAAGAAATTTAGATGTTTTGATACAGTTTGGGAAGACAGTTATCTGTGCATCTAGTGAGATTTTGTTGTACAAACAACAGTTAGTTCGTAAATGAATATCTAACTACTTTTATTGTGAAGGAAAATCTACTTACCGCATATCTTTAAGCTTTATGAATTAATTTCACGCGAAATACATAAAAACTAAAACTCAATAACGAGGTCTTCTAAATGGCATTCGTTGTTTCGTGTGTTTTCTTAATTTTTTTTTAATTTTAATTATTTTTCTAGGTGAATTTTATTTTCATTTTATGTTTTGTAGTAAGATTTTATAATAGCTCTTCAATTTATGTAGAAAAAATTACCTTCAGCAATAGGATTGTTCTTGGTGATTCTCATCAAGTTGAGTGACGTCCGTATAATAGAATTAAACGAAAAAGATTGCATTGAAAATGATTGATTTTTATGAATTATTACTTTTAATAAACTGGCGCTCGCTAGCTTTCGTAAGCCTCGGATATAAATGTTAACGTAGCTTTAAGAAGTAAAATAAAACATTACAATACCTACGCCATCTGTTTTAGAGTAGAAGAACGCAATATATGGCGTGCATGGAGGTATTATAAAGGTGTTTTTTTAAAGGTGTAGAACTTTAAGTTGGCAACACCATTTTAACTGGCGGTCATTTTGTCGGCTGTCAAATGATTTATTTTTAGTTTCGTTTGGCATTTTATCATAAAAAGACTGATGCCTGAACAGGGCTTCCAAATTGTGCAAATTTATTTTGAAAATCATCTATTCGAAATATGTATCGCGCACTATGTTCATTTTACCGTCAACATAATCGTCCATCAGAGCGATTAATTCGATTAATTATGGAACGTTTTCAAACCACATCTACTCTATAAATGATAAAACGAATCCATAGAGACGTCGTACAGTGCGTACAGAAGAAGTCATTGCTGCTGTAGAGCGTAGCGTAGAGGAAGACCCGAATCAGTCTATCCGCCATCGTGCACAGGAATTGGATATGTGTCCATCTACTTAATGGAAGATTTTGCGGAAAAATCTTGGTTTGTGTGCCACAAAATCCAACTCGTGCAAGAATTGAAGCCACAGGATCACCTAGCAAGGCGTAGATTCGGTGAATGGGCCCAAAACAAGATTGTCGTTGATCCAGGTGGCAATAGAGTTAAGTTTTCGAAACGCGTCGCAAATGAAAAATAAAATATAAGTTGTGAATAAATTTGAAACTAAATATAAAAAAATAAACAATTTAACCAAACATTTTTAAAATTAATGATTTAAGCTATAATGCCAGAAGGTTAGCTTTCGAATTATTCTATTTCAAAGTTCTATAACTCTAAAAAATCATCCATATATATATGGACTGCTAGTCTAATGACAGCTTCATACAATAATTGTCAAAAAAGTGTCGCCAAAATTGAGATTGCGATGCTAGCTTTCGACACGCCACTTCAGAAAAAAATAAAGTACTTAAAATGTTAACATAGAAGCTGGCGATATTTGGTTTAGAGCTAAAAGCACTAATAGAAAAAAATGGAGTTTTTAAAACCTCGTATTAGTATTCGCTGAAAAAAAGGGGTTACGTTCAAATCTCTTCAAATATTGCAAATTTTATTAAGATTTTAAAAGAAACCAATCAATTATGATCAAATAAATCACTACCTATGAAATAGGTTGTTTTGCTGCTAACCTTGATATTTTTTCTACCACCATTCTAATTTTTCAAACTACAAACGTCTGAAATCCAGTTACGTTCTAAATGGCAATGTACCTTATCAAACCAACCAATCCTTTTTATTCCTTCTTTTTGTTCATTAATAATGATAATGAATGAGATCAAGTTAATACAAAATTCAGACAAAATGGCCAGAGGTTGGCCCTTCAATTATAGACGACTCAAAAATTGAATTTCTCCTAATGTGAAACTAGATTTTTATAAAAGAAATCCCCTGCATTATGTTTTTAGTATGAAACTAAAAACTCTCAGAGAGAATGATGGCTCGCTCTCACAAAACGCCATTTTGAAAATAAAAATACATACAAAGCCTGCATGAATCCAATAACAACAAAATTCCCTAAGGTTGTCAAACTTTCAAATTTGATTTTAACTAGTGCAATGGTTTTTTTGTTTATAATTGAGAACAACGGGTTGGGTTCGATATCCCGCTTTTTATAATTCCGTTTCTTAAAATCCCGCTCTTAAAATATTATAACAAGCGATAATACCGCTTTTTTAAAATCCCGTATCTTATGATCCCGTTTTTTATAATCCCGTTTCTTAAAATCCCGCTTGTTATAATACCGCTTTTTTAAAATCCCGTATCTTATGATCCCGTTTTTTATAATCCCGTTTCATATAATCCCGCTTTTGCAATCAAAACTAGTTGTTTATTTTAAAAAATCGCGCGATTTTTTAAAATAGAACAACTAGTTTTGATTGCAAAAGCGGGATTAGAAGAAAACTTAAATAAATTAAGCAATGAGTGATTTTTATAAATGCATTTTATTATAACATCTATATGGGAAGTGTCAAAATAAGCAATAAACAAAATCAAAATAAAGTTAAGTTATGAACATTATTTATTATTATTATTATGAAAAGATTCAACAAATTAAAAAAAAAGTAAAAATAAATACGACGGGATGACATAAGGTCCACGCACATATGGACATATGTCCATGCACATGAACATTATGTCTGCTTCAAATAGGCACAATGTAAATAGACATAGTAATAGGACATAGGAAATAGTCATAAGGTGCCTTTTTAAAAGTGAACATAATGTCTGAATTGAAATTTTGGACTTCAAGTCTAATTTTATTTTATTTATGGACAGAATTTCGGCGTTATTACCGAATCAGTGTGTAGAGAAATTTCTTGAGATTTCATCTCCCAATCAGTATGACATGCATGCTGCCCACCTGCAACCCCCCTGCTTGGGCTCACTATAGAATTTGGAGTAGTTGCGAGATTGGGTTTATGCAAAAGTTCTTTAAATCAAAAAGAAACGTTACACATACCCAACCTTGCACCTTCTCCAAATGCTATAGTGAGCCAAAGCAGGGGGTTTGCAGGGGGCAGCATGCACCTCCATACCTTCTTCATACTAACATTAACAAGGTGGGATACAAGTCCCAAATCGTAAGACTGGGACTTATATCCCGGGGACTTATGTCCCTGCGCCCATTGTGGTTCTATATCAACAACAATATATAACAGTTACGTTCCAAAAGAGTAATTCGTCTTTTTTATGAATTTGTGATTTTTGTTTGGAATTTCCATTATGTGGACATTATGTCTATTTCAAAATTAACTAATTAGACATAATTTCAAAATTTTTGATTTCGCCGTAATATTAATGGACTTGTGCGTATTTAATACAGACATACTGTCCATGGATTTTAGAAGGCGGGATTTAAAAAAAAAAACAGACGGGATTTAAAAACTTTTTTTTTCGGGATTTTTGAAAAGCGGGATTTTAAAAAGCGGGATTCCGATACGCTCCCGAGAAAAACTTGTGCAGAACTAAACATTTTAAGTAGTGTGAAGTTATAAATAGGTTGAATATAATTTTGCGCCAAATTATCTTTCAGCTGAATAAGTATTTTAATTTATATTGAGTTTAGAATTGGTTTGGATATTTATTTTTGAAGGAAAATACAAACAAAAACCTTCAATTTGAAAATGGTAAGGGCAATATACCTGCCTAGACTAGAAATAAAAATAAAACTTTAAAACTTAAGCTATGAAGTAGGTTAGTAAAATTTGAATTAGTAAATTAAGGTAAATACATATTTTAATTTTTTAAAGTTAGTATATTGTTGGTTAAGATATGTAAATAAATAATTATTTTGGTAACAAATAAATAAATAAATCAACAAAAAATAAATAAATAAATAATAAATAAATTAATAAACAAAAAACAAATAAATAAATAAATACAAAAATAATTGAATAAACAAATAAATAACAATTAAAGATATTAATAACAAATAAGTTAATAACAAATAAACAGATAAATGAGTTAACATAGATACATAAGTGATTGAATTAATAAATTTACATAAAATTATAAAATTTACATCAGACTTATGGTTAAGGAATGAGTTGGTTAATTAAGGGATTGCCAGAGGTCTGACAATTTAATAGAAAATTGTTGTTTAGTTTATTGATTCATACAGAAATCATTTCAACATTTGCTAGCATTTGTGAAATAATATCGAGGGAGGTTAAGCATCGTTTTAAGTAACTTTGTTCTGTGATACTTGCAGTTTGTTAAGGTGAGATTTTGCACAATTTCCCCACACTTGGCATCCATACAAGAGCATTGCCTGAAATGTTACTTTATAGATAATCATTTAATTAGAGTTGCTCAGACATGACTTCGTATTGATTAATCGATAGAGCATATTGATTGCTATGCTTACTTTTTGTAAGGTTTTTACAATATGTTCCTTAAAACTAGTTTTCGGTCTAAGTAAACCCCAAGATACTTCACACTTAAGTCCCATTTAAGCTGATTACTGGGAAGATAGCAAGAATTTCTTTTTCTACTGAAATGCATAGCTTGTAATTAATCAGTATTTAGCTTGATTTTGCAATTTTTGATAATATTGGATCATCAATTCGAGTGCATGAAGTAAATTAGTCTCAATATTAAGACTAAATTCATGCAATGAAAAGATGCCTGTATCATCAGCAAAATTGTCAATTTGACATTCTGGTAGCCTTGGAATGTGAGAAGTGTATATGTTGTGTAAAAACGGACCTAGGACAGATGCTTGTGGTACACCTGCGTTAATTCGATAACGAATTAAAAGACTATTATTAACAAAAACACTAAAAGTATTGATTGATGAGGAAACTTTGAATGAATTTTACAATATAGATTAAGTTAGCTTTGCATGAGTCTTGGTTAACCAAAACACCCCCATTTTAAAGATATCATATTTGTTTATTTTAATTTTTAATTATTTTAGCAATATTCCAAAAAGGTTTTGCATTTTTTTTTCTAATTTGATTAGTTTATCACTCCAATTTCTGTTTCAATTCCTATTTATTTCTTCATCAACCTTTTTTTTATATCCTGGTAAGCGATTACGTTGCCACTGCCTGTTGAAAGAAAAAGGCTTTTTTATTCGTTTTAGTACACATGATTGTACATGATGATACAGAGATTGTACAATTATTTGAGCAGAGAAAGTATCGACATGAATAACAGCATCTTCTTTTAAACAGACTCTTTCTAAATTTGTGGGAATTGTTCTGAGTTTGGACTTAATTTCTGACCTGAAACGATTCCAGTGTGCATTTTTTAAGTCTAACTTGATGGCGGAATGGGTGAGAAAAATGGGAATTTTTACTAGCCGACATGGGATACAAATGTCAACACTGAGGTTGGATCGCACGTAATTGCTCAAATGTGCGGTCACATTGTAAAATAAAATTTAAGTCAATTAAAGTGAACATCAAAGCATTTGTTCGATTTTTGTGACTTGATTGTTCGAATAAAATACGTTAAATTGTATAGAGTGAAATAATTTAAACGCCACTTTTTTCAAAATCGTAGGAACGATTTTATTAACAACTTTTTTATTAAAAAAAAATAATTTTAATAAATTAGAATACTAACTTAAGCACACAAATAACATTCATTAAAAAAAAAAACATTAAACATAAAATTCACCTACCCGTTTTCATAATATTGGTTTTTCCAGAAAAAAAAAAAACAATAAAATAAAAAACTAGTTTTGAAAAAAAAATTAATGCGCAAATACTTAGGCAACCTACATCTTCTTGAATATCAATTTTGATAGTAATCGGATCACCAGTTTTCGAAAAAGTCGAAGAAAAAAAAAACGGTCCTAATCGGTCCTATGGGACGTACCGTTCTTAAGCCCATCATATTAAATTATTTTTTCACCAAAATATAATGCTTACCTACTACAGTAGTACACAGATTTTTTTCATAAAAATTTTTGGAGCCGTTTTTGAGAAAAATAAGCTTTTTACATAACGGTTATATGACAGGTACCTTTAATTTTGAGCTAAAAAAAATGAAAAATAACCTTAAGTTTTAAATTTGAAGACGTGCCCTTTAGGCTACAGTCCAAAATACACTCGTGCAGACAGACAGACAGACAGTAGGACAGAATTTTGCCAGTATCTCAAATAAGTTTTTCTATAATGTCATGTTTGATTGTTATCTCAATTTTTTGTTGCACGAATGCATAACTTTCATTATATGTAGTACCAATAATCACAGTGCCTGATGTGGTAAGCAAATTGTTTCTGTGACCAATTTACAAGTTTTAGTTATGTTTCTCGAGTAAATATTCTATTAATTAAAAAAAGATTTGTTCAAATTCGCCTTGTCGTTTTCGCGTGATGCGCAGTCAGGCCAAAACTGCTTCAATTTGATAGTGAATAGTTATGAAGTGATTTAAAAGTTAAGAAAAGTATATTTCGCTTCCGAAACAATGGTAAGGCACGTGCGCATTATACCTGCCATGCAGAGTTCGGTGACAATTTTCTAAGTCTATGAAACTTTATTTCTCTAAGCATTTATGAACCCACTGTCAAATCAGGCTAAAATAGAAAATTCTAACTTGTATAATGTGACACAGTAAATACATTCTTCCTCATTCCAGTATGGAACATGGTATAATAAACTATCGCAAAAATGTGGTAAAACAAGTGTCTAGTTCAAACAGCGGGTAGGGCACAATGATTTGCGGTTTGCAAACCACCTTTTACCGTTAAATGAATTAAATTAACTTACAAGAATGAATTTTTAATTAATTTTAATATATTTCTATAAAGAGCGAAGATTGTTTGAAAATATTGTTCATGCTAAGGAAAGTCAATGGGTTAAGATTAAAACCTTAAAAAAATAAAAACTTTTTTTATTACAACTTACAAGAAAAAAATGTCTGAACAATATAAATTACTTTGACTTGAATATTCTAATTTCCACTTCTTTATTATAATGACACACGCCCAAGCCACGTAAAACGCCGGAACTTCATGCTTATGGTCTTGAAAAAGAAAACAGTTTCCATGAATATTAAAATCTGGAATCAAGCATATCGATGAGATTAATTATGTTAAATAAGGTGTCTGGCAACACTTCGCTTCATCGCACGCAGATGAAGTAATGAAATTCTAATAACTTTCATTTGTTTATAAAACATTTCAAGATGCAACATCACTAATTCACAACATAATTTGAATGCGAGGTGCAGCGGAGCGGAGTCATCTTTAAGTTTGAAATAAATATTCAACAATATAACAACAATAAATAATTAATTCCGAACATCTGTTGCATCAGATTCAGAGTCGCCGCCGCGCCAATGAGGCATATTGCCATGCCAGAATAAAAAATACAAGTTTTCGATTTAAAACTCAAGACTCAAGAGATCCATCAGATACAACACAGTCGTTCCATGTTTATCTGGCGGCAAGAGCACATGCACGATGAAGACGAATAACCTATTAAAGATGTGGGTCACAGAAGCCGTTTGATCTGTGATGATGAAGCTGAAAAGTTTCCATTTTCAAGTTGGATTTTCTGACTCCAATGATGGTCTCGTGGTAATTGCCACCGAGAATTCTGCACAGACTGATGCGTGCTGCGTGTCGAAGAATGGGGGATTTGTATCGATCGTTGGTGGAAAGTGAAAGTATGATCCAAGGTAAGGTTATGAGGTGAAAGGATGGGGAGCAAGTCGGTGGTTAAAGGGATTTTCATTAAAATCGTCTTAGTGCAATGCGTGTATACGGGAATAAGAGATAATGATGTGGTATTAAAACAAGGAACGACGACGACGTTAAGTGGCAAGTGAAACTGATAAATGCGGGCCTGCAGCTTAAAGATGTGAGAGGTGAAACTTTTTAAGTATTTTCGTGTCGTTAATACAATATAAATGAACATTTATATCAATATTTTTTCGTTTATAATTCACACTTCTAATACTTCCTATCTACGCTTAAGTGACTTATTTCTTTGATATATTTAGGAGCCAGTTCCTGAGATCTCCGTTAGAAGGAAAGAAATTACTGGTAAATAGTATTCAGTTCTAACTTTTTGCTAGAGATATGGCCTTGCTCACAAGAAGCGGTAGGTATACTGTCCTAGATCTTTAACTGTTAAATTCAGGATAAAGACTGATAGTAATTGACTCTGTGGGTTCTTTGTATATAGAACCTATAGTAGTATCATGAGGCAGCTTCTAGTTAAGCGAGGTAGAGCCACCACGTCGCTGCAATAGCTTTTTGCTTAACACGATATACATTTGTATGGGTTTTGGAGAGTAGAAAGAAATATAGTGATGAAAGAGTAGGTTGTATGTTATATTTTCAGAAACGTATGAGTTAGAATGATTACAAGCATTTGCAGGAATAATGAATAATAAGTACGAGTGAAAGGTTCAAAAAGTGACACTAGACCATATGGTATGGCAGAGTAAGGGAAACAAAAATTAGTGGATTTCCCTTTGATTTTTCGTAAACAAACCAATATTGTGCGTCTTTAATTATTTTTTTGGATTTTGCATTTTTCAAGAAATTTTGTTATTTCTGTATTTTTTGTATTTCATATACCAAAATCAACTACCAATGTTGCCATATTCGGATTCGACTTTTTAAAGTTTTAATATATATTGTTCAATTTCAATATAAAACTGGTGCCAGTTGGTACTATGTTGTTGGTACAATAGTATTTTGGTACTAGATTTTTAGTACTTAGTACTAGAATTTAGTATTATCGTATTATATTTCGTACTAGATTTAGTACTCAGTAGTATATTTAGTACTATATTTTATAGTAAGTAGTAGATTTAGTACTATATTTAATAGTTAGTAGTATATTTAGTACTAGATTTTTTGACGTGATAAGTTAATATACTCTAAAGCAATAACATAGTTACAAACATATGCAAACAATGTGTTTTATTTGTAAAATAGGTAACTAGGTAGGTACTTCAACTTAAATTAAATTTTTTCAGACTTAAAAAAATTGATATAATAATCAAACATGGTAACCATTCAAAATTGTACACAAAAAAACCAAACCAAATATCAGATTTCAACAAAAAATCGTTAAAAAGGTAAATTTCATCCTGTTGCCGTATCTCTAAAAAACCTACCCAAAAACAGTGTATTTTCAAGGCAGAAATGAAAACTCCTCACATACCTGTCTAAATAACTATCTTTCATTCTCTCATTATCGCTTATTTTAAGAAAATGCTAATGAAATAACATGAAAAAGTGTTCATGGTTTGTTTCCTTCTGACTGCTATTACTTTTTGTCGTTCTGTCTTTTTCTAACATTGCATATGTGTTGAGTACATTTCCCCGACTAAAAGTCTACGTTGCAGTCTCCACTCAGAGAAAAAACTTTAGGGAGATGTAGACGCACTAGATGGCGCTAGTTTTCGAACACTGATGGTAGTACTATAGGTTCTATATACAAAGGTGGAAGACAACTGAAATAAATTGCACGACTGTATGGCACGTGCTTGCTCATATGTGCGGTCACATCGTCGAATAAAAAAAAAAAAAAACAAGTAACATTAACGTAGAAAATAACACTATCTGAACTTAAAAAAATTGGCACGACTAGGTCGCACGTATTTGCTCTTATGTGCCTAATTACATTGGAAAGGAAGATCTTTGACAGAAACAATAACATTTGCGTTAAAAATAACACAGTTTGAACTTATAAAAAGTATAAAAACCAAAATACTTAACAGTTTTTAGTAAAACTGAAGTACGCCATAACAATTTTTAAATAACAAAGAATATATGAAAAAAGAATTTCGAAAATTGTAGGACTGGTTTTGATAAAAAAATTCTTTTGAAATTTTGGTATGCAGTTTTTTTTGAGTTTATTAATATACATGTGATTATAAAATTTAAAATAATTTTTTTGATCAGTTTTAAAAATATTAATTTTTCAAAAAAAAAAAACAAAAATTAATTTTAATTAGAAAAAAAAAGTTATTCAAAATTTTGATATTTAAAATTAATTTGGCTATCTGGATCTTTTTAAATATAAAATTGGACAGAAATCCAAAAAGCCGTTACCGAGAAAGCCCAAAATTAAAAAAAAAAACTGTTACATGAAAGGTACCGTTAAAAGACTTTTCCCGTAAATTTGGTTCTAATCAAATGATGGCAAATAGCAACAAAAACATTGTCAAAAAATTTCATCAAAATCGTTGGAGCCGTTTTCGAGAAAAATAAGCTTTTCCTAAACGGTCATATGGCAGGTACCGTTATTTTTAAGCCTACAAATACCAAATTTGAAGATAATCGCTTAAGCCGTTTAGGCTGCAGCTTTTTATACATACTGACAGATAGACAAACAGGCAGACATACAATTTTTGCCACTAAGTCTCTTCTGACTTCTCTATGATCGTAATGTCATGTTTGATTGTTATCTCAATTTTTCTTATACTCACGAATCCTAAACTTTCCTTCTTTATAGTCCCTATAATTTCAAGTAAAAAGAAAGTATAATTCATCTTTGGCGAATCTCCGTCAATAAGACTTCTTCCGAGTATCAACAAAGTATTGGAAAAATGTCTCAATAAATCTATGACTATCGTTTAAGGACGGAGGTCAAAAAAACTATGCCAGGCATAGAATTTGGCTTTAAAGCGGGCATAACCTTACCTTACCCTAGTATAATGAGGGTATGTACTGAGGTTTTCGGCTGGAAATAAGAGCCCGGCCCATAGAATCCGTCCGTCCGTTGAGTTGTAATTTTTAACTGAGCATTCTTATGGCGTGCGTCCCATAAGCATCGCATGCGATGAACGCAACGCAGAAAGTAGACAGACTCTTAACTTTTTCACTCCACTCACATTCTAAGCATTCTATGGGATATTCTACAAAAATATCCTTTTATTTATAAAAAAGTACTTCATATTTGGAAATAAAAAAAGGTATTTTTTTGCACGGTAAATAATTGATATATAAATCGAGCTAAATGTTCAAAGAAATTAATGATAAGAAAATTATACATTTTTTTTCGAGTTGGAGGTGTAAAATTTTGAACTTTATTTTTTGTCTCAAGAAAAATTCCTTCCATCTAAGCACTAAGGGTTGAAATGTGTATTCGAACGTATTCATTGGAACACCCCAATTCGGCAAACAGTAAAATGGCCAGGCAACGGAACGCACAACCAGACGCAACGGATTCTATGGGTCGGACCCTATAGACTGGATCGCTAGACACTTGAGTTTTCTGCAAAGTAATGCAACTAAATATGAAATAAATCGTATGCCATAATGAAGTACATCTAGGGACCCGATGTGAGCAGATTCACCTCAAGATTATGACCTTACTGGTCAAGCAAATACAGAAGCATCAGTTGGTTTCTAAGGCATGATAAAATCGAGAACCAGCAGGCTTGCCAAAGTTTTCTTAATTCAGGAAATCTAGCGGATCATCAAGGAGAAAACATGTACAAGAAAATCAAAAATAAAGTAAGAGCCCGCTAGAGTAACGAAAAACTTTCTAGTCAAATTTGGTGTGCACCAAGGAAGTGTATTGGGTCCTTTACTTTTTATTACAGTACTTGAATTCCAACTAGTGGGTAAAAGTTATAAACTCAAATATGAATCAATGTATTTTTTCTGATGAAATTAAATATATTGGATCTATAATCATATTGAAGCATCTTGTGATGACTACATCAAGTATTGCTTAATTGTAGGGTGGATGTAGTGAAGAGTAAACTCTATCATTCTTCTGCGATTGAAAAGGTTCATTTAGCTGATGGGAAGGCTCTATACACAACTTACCTTCGTTCATTGTTTACATACGCTTCACAATGTTGGACAATGTACAAAACATAAATATGTGAGCTAATTGACGGCTGGTGAAATGAAGATGCTTTCGCTGCAGCAAAGTGTGATTGAATAAAGAGCAACAAAATTCAAGGAAGCTTCCAAAACCAAAAATTCTAGATACCAGTTCAAATGACAGAAACATGCTATGTTCCAAAAACATCGTGTGGAAAAGGCAAACGCGAAAACTTCTTGATCAATCAATTTCAACGACGCACGCCTGAGGAAATTTATAATAGTCCAAATTTACATTTGTATCATAATTGTTAGAGTCGCTTTCGAGAAAGTACAAAAAACCCAAATTTCTTGAGGTACAAGTGTAAACTTGACTTATGCAATGTATATAATTATTTTAAATCCTTAAATGATGTCTAAAAAATTTTATACGATTTACAAAAATATCTCAAATAAATTCTACTGTTTATTTTCTTTTAGTAAAAAAAGATCTCATTATTTAGGTACAAAGTCAACATCAATCAAAAATAATGTCCGTCATGGTGAGTGGGAAACTTTGGCAGCATCCCAAGTGCTTGTTGTACTTCAAAGGTTTAGTTTCCTTTACTCCAATATATGCGTTTCGCCCAAGCATGAACGGTGGGCTCATCAGTTAGACCGTTCATGATCTTCTAAGACGCACAAAAAAGGTCGATGTTTACCGACTCTTAACAAAACCCATTGCAATAAGCAATTGAATTTTATTCAACAAAACTCCACAAAAAAAAAACAACAACAAACAACTAGCAATAGTTGTTGTTACAATATATTTTTAAGTGCTTGTTGTACTTAAACGCCAACACCCAAAAATGTATAAAGTTTTGCATGCCCGAATGCAAAATCTTAGACAAAAACCGGATATTGAATCAGAGGAAAAAAAAAACAAACGTTAAGACGAACATCAAATAAATTCTCTCTAACATTTATGGGAATCACTTTACCTCGTCCGGCTTAAGATTAAAGACTTTTCTAGGTAGAGCACTTGCCAGACTACCTCTAAACGAGACAAGGTTAAGTGTATCGCTCACAAGATGTTTGTTTATGACTGAGATATGTTTGTGGATAATAATGTGTACTTGAAATTTAACTGTCACTTTAACTATGTAAACACAAGTAAGGTTTTTTTAGAATCAGTTAAAATAAGGAAACATACCTTTAGTCAAAACAAACTTGCAACTTGCAACTAAATAAATCGCATCTAACTTCTGTTCTATGAATTATGTGACATTTATGACAGTTACCTTCTTTTATTCTTCTTGAGAAAGCTAATTTAGACGAACAAAAGACCACCACCAGCCCAACCTCAAACAAGCGGCTCAACTTCAAAAGAAGATTCTCCTTTCGAAATCTGCAAAAGCTTGCCTCTCAATGTCAATTCATTTGACATTCCATATATCTGTCAGTTTCAATATTATTCTCACAAATAAAACGTCATTCATCTTTCATCGACGTACAATGCCATCACAACCAAGCCTCCAAGCACTTGCTTTACTCTGCATTGCATTGCATCACCTTGCATGCGTGTGATCGCCAGCCCGAGACGCAAGTTCTTTGACATGCCACGGTCAATCGTTCTGTGGATTGAATGCTTCGGCCTCTATTCTTCTGAAATGTTGCGCATTATGGAATATATATGTATTTGCAAAGTATTGGCCGCCACTGTAGAATGTCATTCTCAGGTTGAGAAATCCTTCGCCTCCGTACGATTGGAATGTTGGAGGCACGCGAGTGCGTCGATTAAGATTCAGTTGCGTCGTTCGTTGAATTGCTATTGCTACACATTGCGCTGTATTGATTTCGTCACCCTAATTGGTTGCAACGATGAAATGCTTTAATTGCATTTAATTGCGAGTGGTTGACTGCGTTTTTTGCATTTGTTAAAGCATGTTACACGAATATATTGTTTTTTTTTAATTCTATATTTATAAATGTTTTACATTATCATAACTTCCACGCCGAGACAAAGGTATAGAAATAGTAAGCTTAATTATGGTTGACTGGTCAGACGTGTTTCCCGGTGAATGCTGATGTCAACGCAGTAAAACCATTTCATTCCTTCATTAAAAAAAAAGAAATAATCAATCTGCATTACTAATGGCTCGGTTTTATGTGTTTATGTGCAGAATTTATTTAAACAAAAAATGTGAAGTTTTGGCCTAGGGTTCAAAAAATAAAACTCAATCAAAATTCCAAAATAATACAACAAATCTCTTTATTTTATAAAACACAACGCCTTTCCGTTTAAATAACACCAAATTTAACTAATTATACTTGTTCACAATTTGCATACGTTTTTATACTTACAGTTGTTAACAATCCCACTTCTGACACCAATGTGAGATTTTAGCCTGAGGTTCGACAAATAAAACAAATAAATCAAAATTCCAAAATAATACAACAAATCTCTATATTTTATGAAACATGACGTCTTTCAGTTTAAATAACAGCAAATTTAACTTATTCCACTTATTCACAATTCCAATGCGTTTTTATACTTCAACACTTTTTATTTAATCTCAATTCAATCACTTTTTACTAACGCTTCCAGTTGTTAAAAATTCCACTTTCGTTCCACTTTCAAAAATAAACTAAACTTTCAATGCCATCTACTCTTGTATTTATACAAATTTACAAGCTTCTGGAAGCTTTCGTCTGGTTCTGCCACAATCTAAGCTTTCAGTACTAATTCGAGTCTCGAATCTCGATATTATCCGAATATCTAAAGATTTTGTTGCCACATCACATTGTCACCCTCTTAGTTTTGTTCCTCCCGAACAAGTTCATCATCATTGTTTCCGTGCTAACGATGCAGGCGATCCACATAAACAATTTTCAGTTTTGGCCTTTATCCTCGTTGGATTCGAAAAACGACATCATTAATGCGCGTAACTACTTGGTAGGGACCTTCCCAGTCCTGCTGATCTTTGGGCGATTTTGTTGTAGAGCCATACCAGATCTCCCTCGTTCAATTCAGGTGCTGTTGCTCTCGCTTCGTAGCTGGTCTTCATGCGGTCACTCGCAATTTTTATGTTGTTTCTTGTTTTCTGGTGTGTGCCGTTGATCCTTTTAATGGGGGCGCTCACTTTGTTCTGATGCATTTTAGCGCTTGCCTTGACTTGGGTGCGTTACTATCTTTGCACGTGGTGCACTTTCGACACCATCTCTCGACATCTTTCCTTACAGTTAACCAATAAAACGTTTCCGTACCTTTTTCAGTGTCTTGTTGATTCCCAAGTGCCCGCCGAATTCTCATCATGCATTTCCCTTAGAATCTTCTGCTATTTCAACCGTGGAACTACAAGCTGCATCTTAAAAGATCTTCCATTCGGCATTTCCCATTTTCTTCACAAAACACCATCTCTTACAAGGAGAGAATCCCACTGCGCCCAGTATGTCTTTAAAGTTGGACTTCTGTCGGAGATGTCTCTTGCGTTTGGCTTCTCCATAGATTCCTTCCATGCAAGAATCGAATCGATGTCAGGATCATCCTTTTGTGCATTACGAAGTTCTTCCGCAGTCCAACCCTTTACAGGTTCTGCTCTTAGTCTCCGAACCGAAATATTTTCGTCCTTCTTATCTTTCAAACACTTAGGATGCGCTGTTTCTGAAGATGGTCGTAGGATTTCATCACTGATTATGGTCGTCCGAAGATTTACGTTTCCGTACACCATTGGAATCTCGACAATTGAATACCTTAACACCTGCATTGGAAAGTCAGCTACCAAGAATGCATGTGAGAAGGTTAGCCCTGCCAATTCTATCTTCGGAAGTACCTCCCCGTATACTTTTGCTACTTCTCCCGTAGCTGCCTTCAGACTGTTTCAGGATGTCTTTACAAGGTCTCTTCTAATTATGAAGGCCGTGGCACCCGTATCGATAGTGGCCACATATTTTTTGTTGGCGATGACTGTCTCCACTGTCAAACTCTGGTTGCAGCGATTGGTTTGCGCAACTTGGATAATGGGCCTGGGGGCGTTCATTTCATCAACCGACTTCTGTTCTGCAAAATTGGTTCTTACGCGCTTTCCCCACTGATGTATCTCCAAATCATGCCCGGCAGGGTAAGCGATATCCCTGTGAGTCTGCCTTCTTCTCGCACAATGTGGGCAGTTTACCTGTTTAGGTGGGGATCTGCATTCTAGCTGTAGATGTCCCAGCCTGTTGCAATTCCAGCATCCCATTTGACCTCGAGCAGTGTTCGGGTTTTGTCTTCCAATGTCGACGCCTTGACATGAGCTCTTTAGCGTATACATTTCACTTACGCGATGGCTACCTTGCGAAGCTTGGTCTGCTGCTTCCAATGTCAGAGCAAATGCTTAAGCATCAGCGAGGGTTTTCTTACTTGCCATTTGTAGTTTTCCATCTGCAATGGCATTAGTGAACGCATCGGTAGCCAGTTCGTTTATGATTTCCCTGCTGGTATTGGGATAAGACAAATTCGCCAAGCGCTCGACAATTGTTGTAGCGTTTCACCTCTTGTCTAGACCCTTCGGCGCAACTGGACTCGGTAAACTTGCTGCATGTGGTCGTCGCCAAACCTCATCTCGATTGCCTTGACCATGATGATGTTTGTCTTCAGGAATGGTCTGTAGCAATTCGGCAGCTGTTCCTCTGAGCGAATAGCAATTGACTTGGGAGTTCGAATATTCCCAAACCTTCTGCTTCTTCAAAGAATCAACCTCCTTAGCCAGATGTTCGTACTGTTGCTCTACACTTTTTACTTGCTTTCCGAACTTTTCTTCTAAGTTTTCTATTTCCTTGTCTTTTATTTGAAATCTTTTGTCGAAGAGAACATTCTGTGCATTGAGCTTGTTTTCGAGATCATCCCTTTGTTCGCTTACTTGAGTCTGGAGAACTTCTAACGAATTCTTTTGCTCATTCTTTTGTTCTTCAAAAAACGTTCTTTTGTTCCAAGCAACTTCATGAAAGCAGGCATTTCACTAGCTGATTCACTTGCTGTGTCTTCGCTCTCTGGTTCCACAACATCGAACAGCATGGTATCGGGGTCTCCAACATCCTGAGTGATAGCATTCTGTAGTCGAAGCAATAGTTCCTTTTTTACTCCCTTTTTTCCTAATTCTTCTTTCAACTCAGCTGTTGTCAATTGTTCTATTTTGCGACCCATTTTATGTAACCGAAACACAATTTTCGCGACAAAGTCAAATTTATTTTAGTATCTCTTCTAGAACCATTTTTTTCAAACACTATTTTTATCAAAAATATCCGCTATTCACAGTTTTATAGCAGAATCAGTTCAACAGTTTCTGGAAAATTCCACTTTCACAATTATATATGAGTTACCTAGACTATTTTTAAAATGTCACTATAGAATTTTGTAGCACTTTACTGAGTTTTATCCCCAATTTCTGACACCAATGTGACGTTTTGGCCTGGGGTTCGACAAATAAAACTCAATAAATATTCCAACAAATTACAACAAATCTCTTTATTTTATGAAACACAACGTCTTTCAGTTTAAATAACAGCAAATTTAACTTATTCCACTTTTTCACAATTCAAATACGTTTTTATACTTCAACACTTTTTATTTAATCTCAATTCCGTCACATAACAGAATATACCACAAATCCTATTATAGACTTTGTGAAAAGTTTTTTCGTGGATATTCTTTTCATACATCTATTTTAATATTAACCTTAAGATGTGCAATTCTGGAGATATAGCTTTTGCTTTTAGTTTAATGTGCCCCTTTTTACAACATACCCTTACCTCCCCTACTTATTCAAGTCCAAAACTGTGTAATTAATAATTCTTAGCAAACAAAAGAGTAAAATGATATAAAAAACGAACTCCAAGTCTATCAAAATAAATAAAATCGGAAAATATTAACAATGCACTATGTTTGTTCTTGTTGATTCTCATGTATTCGAGAACCATTTAAAAAAAATGTCTAATTAAAGAAAATCGTGGATTTGAATTGACAAAATCTATATAAATACTCAACTAACAGTTAAAAATTGATAAAAATAACTTATTATTTTATAAATAAATGCCTATATAGTCAATTTAAAACAAATTCAAAGTAGTCGTTATGAAAATTCGTTTTATGTTCTGAAATATGTTTTTCTATCGTTCACAATGGATAAGGAAAGAAAAGCATCTAAATCTAAGAATGGAAATTATAAACAATAATAATAATTTAAATTAAACAATCAGACCAAGTTAGTAAAAGACACGTTTTCCAATATCCAAGCAGTGCATATTAATTTCCTTTGTTTTAATATTCATTCAGCACTCTAACGCATTGTGAGTCATTTGTTGGAGATCGTCATTTTAATTACCATTTTACGTGATTTTTATCAGCTGGGATTGTTTCTCAAGGGATGAGAGGAAAATCCGCTGGAATTTCCGACGTTGTTCTAGCGATAAACTGCACGAACGATTTATAAAATGTTGCATCGTTTGATTAAAGTCATTGCGGAAATTGCCTTGAAAGAGTTTACATCGTGTGGATATACATAACTAGTTTGTGTAAGATCTTAAAATATTTAAAAAAAAAGTTAAAATAGTTAATTTTGTATAAATGTTTTAACAGAAAACAAAATGGCGCCTGGAAGGAGGATGTCCGAAAGAGAATTAGATAGAATTGAATACTTATACGATCGAGGAAACTCTGGGGCAGAGATAGCTAGACGACTAAACCGAAGTAGCAGTGCTGTTAACAGATACATTGCGGATTTTGAAAAATATGGAACAAAATTGACGGATACCGAAAAGGATAGAATTGATTCCCTATACGACAGGGGAAACTCAGGTGCGGAGATAGCAAGAAGACTGAACAGAAGTAGCAGTGCTGTTAACAACTATCTAAGGAATGGCAACAGCAATCCCAGTTCTACTATGTCGAACTGGAATGGAATGCCAATGCAAATGCCAATGCCCATGCAAATGCAACAACATATTCAATGCCAATGTACAGTGGTTTATGGAATGTCGATGAACTGTTCTATGCACGGAATGAGAAGTTGCGAACGTTTTTGATCAACACACGTCATAAACTGGGTCAAAACCTTCAAAACTTAAAACTTGTTATATTTCAAAATTCTATATATTTTACTGGAATATAATGTGCTCTGAATATATGCTTCAAAAAAGCAATCCTTTCAATTAGTGTGTTTCATTTGAGTAAGATTCTCATTTGTCTAATATGACTCTCTCAAAAATTTAATGTTTAATAATAACATATAACCTACGTGCAGTACTAATAAAGAAAAGATAATTATAAATGCACTGCTAGTTACACAAAAAAAAAAACAGAAAATTGTTTAAGACAGAAATGAGAGTTACATTTAAGGAATACAAATAAGATTTATTGCTTTACAGTGAATAATAAAATAAAAAAGCCACTTATCCATACTCTACAAAGGGTGCTATTTTTGTATTCCTATTGTTTAAATGAAAAATAAGCAATATGTGAAAATGTCAATAAAGATACAATTTATTCTTTTGGACCCATAATCCGAAGATTTTTCATTGAAAATCATCATGAGCGATGAGGCTCATTTCCATCTCTTCGGTTACGTGAAGTCGTAAATAGCAAAATTATCGATTTTGGAGCACTGAAAATCTCACGAAGACCTATTACATCCACCCAAAGTTACTGATGCAAGGTGTGTACAGAGCCATGATCAATGAGTTTTTGCTTCCTAAATTGGATTAATTGGATTGGTCTTGAGCATATGTCATATATGTAATGGCCCACAAGACATCACCCGCAACCGATATTCTCAGGAAAGCATTTCCACGTTGTCTTATTTTTCGTTTTGCGATTTCTACTGACTGGTGAAATCACCCGATTTGACAATTCCAGACTTTTTTGTAGTGTTACTTGAAGTCCCGTGGCTTTGGCAAAAAAACTTCAGACTGTTAAAGTTCGTAAACAGAACCTTTCGTCTGAATTTCTGACACAAGTAATGACAAATTCCATAAGACTAGCACGTATGGCCATTAATTATGATGGCAGCTACTTGTCTGATATCGTTTTATTGACTTGGTGGAACAAAATATAATTTATTAAATAAACAGAAGTAAAATCAACATTTTTCATTCCTAAAAAAAAAAAAAAAAATTTAAATTAAAAAAATAGTTTTTGAAAATATTTGAAATTTAAATTACTTAGGCTACCTACATCTTCCTGAATATCATTTTTGGTTGTAATCGGTTAACCAGTTCACGAGAAAATTGAATAAAAAAAACGGTCCTATGAAAGGTACCGTTTTCAGCCCACTATTATATAACGCTTATCTACAAAAGCACACTATTTTTTTTATAAAAATTCTTGGAGCCGTTTTCGAGACCAATAAGCTTTTACATAACGGATATATGGCGGGTACCATTAATTTTTGGGCTAAAAAAATTGAAAAAAATCTTCTGTAGAATGTCAAAACAACCTTACCTAACTAACAATTTAGCTTGCATAAGGTTCAATTTTTTTAATTTGGCAAGAAATTGCTTGCATAGAGCTCGTATAGGGCAAAATTTCGCAAGTCACACATTTCAAACTTTGACAATTAAAAAAATAGCTGTTATAAGCCCTTAAAAAGTGAGTTTGGGGAGCTCTGTACGAGGTTTGTAGATAAAGGTACAAAATGTCCTGTATAAGGCCTTTCGAAGATGTTTCCTGGAAATTAAACACATAATTGCTGCTATAAGACTTTCCACGGCAAGTCAATGCAAGCAGCTTTTTTATAAGGCTTGCATATAAAGGCCTTATACAAACTGAATTAATTTGCTAATACCAAGAGTCTTATAAATCAGTTTTTATAAATAAAATCAGTTGTAAATAAAATAAGAGAGTTACAACTGAAAATTGTAAAACAAAAACTATTTCTTTAGTTCACAGAAATTAAATCAAATACTAACGTTAAGTTTATGGTTTGTAATAATTAACCTTTGAATTTATTTTTCTCAAATGACAATTCAGCTTGGTTTATAAAACCCAGTTACTCGTTTTTTTAAGTATTAGATTGTATAATAAGCTAATATGCTTCAAACTTTTAAAATCCACACAATTCAAACAATAGCGTCTATAAGGCCTTTAAAAGTTAGTTTGGGAAGTTCTATACAAGGCCTGTATAAGGCCTTACAAAGATGTTTACTAAAAAATTAAAATGTAAACAACTTGTGTAAGGCTTGCCTAAAAAGGGCTTATATAAACTAAAATAATATTTGTTTTATCGATGTTTGATGTTAATTTTCCCAACTGTGAATTGGTGTAGAGTAGTGGAGTGTTACGAGAAGAACTCGAGTTCAAAACTCAGGTAAATACAAACTTTTTACTTTTGTAATTAAAATAAAATTTCAATCGTTACAGTATGCAGTAGAAAAGTCAGTTTGGCAACTGCTTGAGGAGAAATATAACTAAAAAACGCAATACAAATAACGCAATAAAAATTCAACACTTTAAAATAAAACAAAAATAAAGCAATATTTGTCTAAACAAATCCTAAATCTGCTTTTTTGTGCTAAACAATAATTTTTTTACTTTATTGTAGGCTAGCAAGTAATAGTCTGTATATTAACATCATGGAAACACTGATTAACCGTCAGCTTAAGGAATATCTCGAAGATCGTAAGCTTCTCTATGACCGTCAGTATGGCTTCCGCAGCAACCGTTCCACTGGTGATTTGATGGTATATCTCACCGAACAGTGGAACAAATCTTTACATCGCTTTGGTGAAAGTAAGATTATTGCTCTTGATATCTGCAAGGCATTTGATAGAGTTTGGCATGAAGCTCTCTTATCGAAAATGCGTGCTTTTGGGATCGATAATACTCTTGTTCGTTGGATTACAAGCTATCTTCTAGACCGTTCGATACAAGTTGTATTGGACGGATTCTAGTCTGATTCCCATACAATAAATGCTGGTGTGCCCCAGGGCTCTGTTCTGTCTCCGACTCTTTTCCCCATTTTTATAAATGATCTTCTGTCTGTTACTTCTAATCCACTACCCTCAGCTTTTCCTATTCGTTCGATAATTCACGTCCTTCGCCTTCGGACGTACAATTGCAACGGTGCCGTACCCCCAATGCCATTGTCCATGAATGGCACTTACATCGAAGAAACCGAAAAGCTCTCAGTACTCGGTATGTGTGTCAACGACGACCTCCGTTGGAACGACCATATATTTGAGATCGCTAAGAATGCTGCTTAGGTTTTCTGTATCGGTGTAAGAAGTATTTTTCCCCATCTGATCTGGCTACAATTTATAAAGCGTTTATACGCCCTAAACTCGAGTATAACTCCCACCTGTGGGCAGGTGCTTCACAAAGATCGCTTCACCTGCTTGATAGAATACAAAATCGAGTGTTGAGATTGATAGGAAATAGAACTGCCGCTGAAACAATTGCCCCTCTCGAACACCGACGCAATGTTTCATGTCTTTCCTTATTTTATCGTTTCTTTTATAAAAAATGTTCACTCGAGGTAGCCAGCTGCATTCCTCCTCTTAAAAGTTTCGCCCGTAATACTCGTCTTGCTAGGAATGCCCATCAGTTCACCCTTGAGCCCAATTTCGGACGTACCGTGAAATATAGAGATTCTTTTTTTAGCCGTACAACACGACTTTGGAATGGTTTACCCGGCGAGATTTTCCCTTGCCATTTCAATTTGCAAACATTTAAAACCAATGTTAATCGACACCTCCTATCTCTCTCCTCCCTATCTTCCTAATGCCCGCGCAGTGTGTTACATTAAAAGGGAAACAAATAGTCCCTTGTGTGCGCGTTAATTATAAAAAAAAATAAAAATAAAATGCATGATTTCAGCAAAAGCTGTCATGAAATGGCTTGGATAAGGCCTGTTTATAACATTCAGAGCAGGCTTTTAGCATTTAGCTGTCACAAAATGGCTTGCTCAGACAAGCTAATAACATTTCATGAAAAGTAATTTGCTGTTATAAAACCATTCAACAAAAGTCTTATAGCAGTTAATTAGCTTGTGTAATGTGCGCCAAAACAACTTGTATAAGGCCTTTTAATTTTACTATAGCGGTCAGAAAATAGTTTGTTTAGAACCTTATACAAGTTTAATTGTTAGTTGGGTATGTTTCAAATTTGAAGACGATTGACCTCACCGTTTAGGCTGTAGTCTAAAATACATACGTACAGACAGACAGACAGATACACAGGTAGAATTTTGCCTGTCAAATATGTTTGTCTATCATTGTAATATCATGTTTGATTGTTATCTCAAAATTTTTAATCTGCACGAATGCATAACTTGCCTTATGGGACCTATAATCGCAAGTAAAAAAACGTCTCCAGGAAATAACCCCCCAAACGGAAAATTAAATTACCCCCCAAATTTGGGTAATAATTTCACTGTGAAATTATGCCCCAAATCAAAGATAAAAAGTCCTCAAAAAGGTATGATATAAAACCCCAAATTGGTATGAAATAAGTCCAAAATGGGCTCTTTCCAACTGGATGGAAAACAGCTTTTGTCCAGCTCTGCGTATCTTCATCCCTTCAAACTACCGACCGACTGGCGATTGTTCTTTCTTTTTTCCAAGGTCATGAAAATGCTGATAAATTTATCAGATCAAGAAATGTCTTGAGAAACGGGAACTTTTTTAGGACTGGCAGTCCAGTTTTCGGATATGATTGTATAAAACTATCTAAAGCCTCCTTTTTGATGGATCAAATGTTACTTTTCGGACCGTTTCATTAGCGCTGCCTTTTGCGGTTCACATTCACAAAATAAATGCTGGTGTGCCCCAAGGCAACATTTTGTCTCCCACTCTCTTCCTTATTTATATCAATGATCACTTTTTCTAATTCTTCTCATCCACACAACAGTACCATCAGCGTCAGCTTCTCATGTTTGTTTCCAGATTCACAACCATGTTCTTCGAATGTGCAAGTGAGTATCTGTCTTTTGTTGGTTAAGCATAACCTACCTTCCTGCCACTATCAATGATTGGAACTTGCATTGAGGAAACCGATCAGTTTTGTCTTCTAGATATGTTTGTCTCTTATCAAACTTTCCTTAATAAAAATAGCTTAAGTTAGTCCATACAGCAATAAGATATGCATTAAAGAGCAAGTACACGCGACCATGTCGTGCCCTTTTTAATATAATTGTGTTCTTACAATTTTATAAAAATTGAAATTCCCTAATAGGAATTGAACACACCCTCTAGAAAAAAGCTCTCTCACTGGTACCTGAGAAATTCATTCCAAAATCTATAAATAAATGTAAAATCACTTTATTCAATCTATTGCAAAAGTTGCCTTGAAAAAGTTTACATCGTGTATTTAACAAAAAAATTTAAAATATTTACTTTGGATCGGAAGATTCTGCACCAAGATGGCGCCTAGGAAAATGATAACCGAGAAAGAAAAAGTTAAAATTTCCAGGCTCGACCACAAGGGATACTCAGGTGCAGAGATAGCAAGACAATTGAAGAGGAGTAGCAGTGCTCTAATTAGATGCCTTGCAGACTTTTCAAATTATGGGAAACCTCTTACAGACATGGAAAAGGGCAGAATAGCTTCTTTCAATAATCAAGGGTACTCAGGTGCAGAGATAGCAAGGCGACTGAATAGGAGTAGCACTGCTGTATACAACTATATATCGAATAACACAAATAATGGACCACAACAACGAAGTCGTGGAACCGAATCTAGGACATTCGAAGAACACCAACAATTTCAGTGGACTAAAACGAAAAACATGGAATCACTCTCTATGAATAAGACCGTCATGGAGACATCAAAAGCCACCATTATTACCAACTCCAGGCGAATTCAAAAGACCCCAGTCCAAAGGCAAAATAACAAGCAAGCTAGTAATCTTATAGCTATGACCAACGGATTCCAAGCTGGTATCTTCTTGGCTGGGCATCAAAGCCTTTTTCAAGGGATGACAACAAAATAGTTACTAGTTTGATCAGATAATTGAAGATGTAACAATGCAATGATGAATTAAAATAAAAGATTGAAATATAAACTAGAAGGACCTCGTAAGAGCACTTCCCTCAGTATGGAACGAGGTTTTCTCTTTGTTTGATAAAACATTATTTTCATAAACAACTAACATGGCCAAGAAGCAGCTTTGGAGTTCATACGGCGGATGGTGACTTCATGCTTATCAACAAATGCTCTTTATCAGTTGGCCATGTTATCTCGGTTTCGGTTATAAGTTGCATTTGAAATATTTACTTTGTAATAAAATCATTTCTTCTTGGATAAAAACAGCTCTCAGAATCAGCAGATTTTAATAAAAAAAAATATTAATGAAACACCTCTATCAAAAGGAATGCAAATTTTGTTTTAACTTATTTAATTTGTCGCTAGTCATTGATCTTTAGCGTTAGCCGTTGACACCGAATTCCTCACAGCAACAAACAATGACTTTTTGTCTGGTGAAGGTGATCCTTTTTTTTGTGTTCATAGGCGTATTCAGTTCCTGGGTGTCGGCCCGAGTCGAGACAGAATATTGAGGAAGTTCAATAAACTGCATCGGATACTGTTGCACTGTTTCATCAGCAGCAGTGGTTCCTCCTGTCAATCTTGGCTTCCCCCTGTGGGTGCGGGGGTGTATGAATAGGCACACGGTCAGGTTACCGGAAGTAAGAGCCTTCCAATACCTAGTCTAGTTAAGCAATTACCACTTTATCCGTAAGGAAACGAGGTAGTAACCATGCTTCTAGGCGGGCATTCAGGGAGTGTCCTAGTCTTCACCTTGGTTGACTGGATTATGAACTGTTTGTCTTACTGGATGGTGGGTTAGCGACTACATGGAGTCGAACCACAAGTGCGTCTCATGAGAAACGGGCGAGGCCTCACCTAGGGTCTAAAAGTAGGTACCATGGGTTAACAGGAGCCCCGGCTGATTACACGATGGCACGGCTTCGAAAGAAGCGTGTGTTCATTTTCTTATTTAACCTTGATACTAGGGGTGCATGATAGGCCCTGCTTCTTAGCAAGGAGGATAGATTTTCCATGAGAAATTCATCATTTGCTACTAGAGTGGTTTGGCAGCCCACTCTAGTTGATAGTGTGATCTGGCAAACCACTTCTAGGGGTCTTGTCCGCCCCAAGGGAACTCCTTAAGTGGGTAGGCCCGCCGTGGAATTAAGCCTTAATAGGCAGGTGTCCACGTAAAGCCTCTTCACGATCTATCAATCTTGGCTGGGAGCATGTGCTCTCCACCTCCGCGTGGTGCTCCTGGGAACAAGGATCTGATCTGTTAATTCAGTTACTATAAGTAAGTCCTTGGCGAAGTGAGAGCGAAGAAGGGTTGGGAAAGGATTTTGAATGGGTTGGGGATTCGATATTGAGGAAGTGGGATGAAACGCTTTTGATATAGAGAAAATTGATGATAGTTGGTTGTTTTGAGGTTAAAGTCTGAAAAGAAGAGGTGCTAACACACCTCTATCTTAGTAAGCTTTAACCAGGGAAGAGTTTGGAGTCGTTATTGAGAGGTTAAAGCCTGCAAAGTAAAGCTGCCAACACACCTTTATCTTAGTAAGCTTTAACCAGGAAAAGATGGAAAAGCTGGAATCGTTGGTAAGAGGTTAAAGTCTGAAAAGTAAAAGTGTCAACACACCTTTAACTTAGTAAGCTTTAACCAGGGAAAATGGAACTCACTAAAATACCTTTCGGGTATTATAGATGAGTTCAGTAACAAGTTGAACAAAAAGGAAATGACGGAAAAGTTGCCGAGGGCGACATGCTCCCTATGAGTTGGGTTTATAAACTCATGGTTTGGTTTGCCTAACATTCAAGTGCAGCTTAGCTGGGCGTTGTGATGGTGAAGATTCGGTGACATTTCTCAACACTGTTTTCGAATCCATCACTCGGGTTGGTGGTTCCCGGATGACGCTTGTGGTAAGTCAGACCTCAAGTTTCCTTTGAAGCTAGGCCATATCCATGGCTGAATAAATGTTGGGTACCACGGGTTATCAGGAAAGCCCAGTTGATTACGTGAGCAATGCTCGGTAACAACTGCCTGATATTTGGGAAGGATTCGTGGGGGCTGTGGTTGTACCCAAAGCGGGAGCATATGGTTTGTCACAAGATGACTTACTAGAGGTGCATGATAGGCCTCGCTCTCAAGCAAGGGGAATAACCATGACCACAACATGATTATTAATTTGCTACTAGAGTGGTTTGGGGCGCCACTCTAGTGAAATAACATCATATTTATATGATGATACGTAGTTAAAGTGGACTGAAGGCACCACTCAATGAGTGACTGGTAACCACTCTAGGGATCTGGTCAATGCTGATTTTGACTCCAGATGGGTAGGCCCATCGCCAGATTAAGCCTTAATAGGCAGGTGCTGGCGTAAAGCTTATCTCGATCTGTCAATCTTGGCTAAAGGCCTACCAAACGGCACGATGAAATTTGGTCACAAAGTTTTGGAGATTCGACTTTAAGCTTCCCCCAGATAGAGTGTTTTTTGTTACTACATTGTTAGTCTCTTTTTATAACAGCTTTCTATCCATAACTTACAAGTTAACTACAATATCACTTTTAGTAGAAATATCAGCTGGAATGGTTATCTAGCGTTTTTATTACTTTCGTGGTATAAATATAATCTTTCAAGAGAGACCGTTGCAATACATTGTCAAGCCCTTTGAAATGAATCATCGCGTTTAAAGTTGTTTAGATGATGACTAGCTTGATAGTCGGAAAGACCTTTACAAATAACCAATTAAATACTTTGAAATTGTTTGAAGTTTTTTATTTTGATATCTATTGCAGTATTTTATTAAACAAATTACTTTTAAAACCGGTGCTGTAAGAATAATAAAATGAGATATTTTGAATAAGTTTTATTGGCGAATAGATAAAGTTAAAGTGGATCCATAATATTGGTTTTATAGCGATAAAAGCTTCCTATAATATCGTTCTGTCGATAAATGCCATTTGATTTTCTGTTCTCAAGGAGCTGGGCATCATTGAATATTTCTTAGCCTAAAAGTAGTCAGAAGCCCTCCAGGAGGATCTTTTACTTTTTTTCAGTTGTTTTTTATGTATTCCTCAGGGATTCTTTTTATTAGTCCCACTCTAGACTTTCCTTGGGAAATGCGGTTGAAAATTTGCTACAGTTTTTCCAAAGCAATTCTAGACCTGAGTTCTTTAGGAAATGGCAATTGAATTGTTTAGTGCTGACTGCTGAGGCTATAGATCATTGATTTTGTTATTGAGATCATATCTGTTTCAAAAGATACTTAGCAATTTCAGGTTTGATTAAACAATTTTTTTTTTATTTCAGCATATATTTTAGGTAATAGTTTTTATGTAGTTTGCCAATAATTCCGGAAAGCTTATTGCTTTATAGGTTTTTTCTTCTTCTTTGACCGACGAATGTTATGATCTTGATTGGGATCACAAATCTCCCACTTCTCTGCTTCGTGTTTTTAATTTTATTATTTAGCTGCTGTGTTTTGAGAATCTATGCTCTTCAAATACTTTCCAATTGGTAATCCTATGATTAATTAAGTCGGAAACAAGAGTAATGATAAGGACTTCTCAGCGGTCCCTGGTTGTGAATATTGGGTCATTACCGGTATTGCTTACAATAAGGAGAGTACTGAGAAGAAAATCAAAAAGTGACTCACAGTGCATCGTATTATGGTTACATCTCGGTAACTTTAATTAAGGAGTACAAATCTTAAATGTTACTTCTTGCATATAATAAAATAATAATCTAATTTATTATTTTATTACATATATTCGTTAAAATGTATGTACAATTAGCCTAAAACTAACTTTTTAGTAAAATAACAAAACATCCAAATATCCAAACATCCGAATATACAAACATTCTGTGACAGTATGAAAGAATAGCTTAAGTCGACATAAGGGAATTTCCACTTTTTCCAATGATACAAATCTACAGTTTGAATGCCACTTTTCTATCTCACCCTGATTTAAAAACTTTTCTCCGTTAAAGAAATATCAAGTGCTTCCTTACCACTTATGTTTTAATGACTATACAATGCTTTCAACATAGTAGCTTATGTTGAGGCATTTTCTTAAGTTAAACTTTTAATTTCAACAGAAAATCTTATGTCGCGGTAAGTCGCGTGAATTTTTAAGTTTCTTGGTTCCCTTTGCTTTTTTCAAAAAAAAAAACTTCTATTGACTTAAGAGGTTCTGTCAATTTTTTTTTTTTGATCTCATGGACACTTATGATAAGATAAGCTTTTCTGTCAAAACTAATAAAATAGAATTTTAAAAACTTAAGTTTAAGAGAACGACTTATGTGATCATAAGCTTTTCTCTTAAAAGCCAATTTTTAAATAATCGTTACTTATGTAAACATTAGTTGGTTTTGTTGAATGCAAATCAGTTCCTTTCATTGACTTGAGAACGAATGTTGTGTTTTTAGATTTGGAGACATCAAAAGTGTTTTTTATTTAAGGTTAAGTTTTTTGCGCTGAAGTGTGTTTTGTATGCCTCTTCAATTGTTCTTTTAAATTGTTTGTTAAATTTATATAAATAATATTCCACTTACGAGTACATAAGTAGTTTAATAAAATCGAAATGGAACGTGCAGGAAAAATGGCGAAGCAAAGTCAGTTATTTGATAGAAAATCAGAACCTTCTAAAAGCTATGAAAATAAAGTGCCAGACATATCGGTAAATGAAGAATTCCAAAACGTTAATGAAAGCGGAAATAATGCTAATGAAAACCAAAATTCAGTTTCCCATATGGATGTGGAAGAAGAAGAAAAAGATTCTAATTTTGTGACTTCTGATTCTGACAATGTAAGTAACAAATCCGATATTTCCTTGAGTACGAAAAACGCTGGCAGTCAGGTAGAACAAAACCTATTATTTGGAGATTTTGAATCCATACGTTCAGAAAATGATGAAGAAAATAGCGAAACCAATGCAAAACAACCAAAAAAGACCCGAAAAGAAAAAAAGAAACTCTGGAAAAAGCTACATATCTGCAAGTGGGAAAGTTGTTCAAGAACGGATCGTAAGGAAATTGGATGACTGTCGCAACAAATGCAAGGACAAAATTTCATTTGAAAATCAACAACTTATTTTTAAAAAGTACTGGGAACTTGGATCTTACGAGTTGAGACAGGCTTTTGCTTCCGGTTTCATTGTGGTTGAGGATACTAAATTTGAAAGAAAAGAAAAGAGCCTTACTAATCCGAGAAATCAAAAACACACTAATAAATATTTTTTGGAAATAAGTGGTGAAAGGGTTTCAGTCTGCCAAAAATGTTTTAGATATACCCTTTGTGAATCGGAGCAATTCATCAAAACAGTAGTTAAAAAAAAAAACTGGAAGGCTATGGAGCGTTTAGTGGTGATTTGCGAGGAAAACATCCTGGTCCTAAAAAACTCTCTCTTGAAAAAGAAAATGAGATCATTGGATTTATCAATAGCTTTCCCTCATACGAATTCCACTACACTAGACGCGAACTTCTAAAAGATACTTGTCAAGCGATTTATCTATTGCAGAACTATTTCGGCTGTATTCGGAAAAGTATAATCCAGTTTCACTCTCTAAGATTTTCAACACTCTCAACTTGAAATTTAAAAAGCCGAAATTAGACACTTGTCATAAGTGTGAAGTCTTAAAAATGAAAATTGACGTTGCTGCTGACGAGGAAGAACGAGAGAATCTTAAAAAGGAGCAAGACGATCACCATTTTGAAGCAGATCTTGCATATAAATCGAAAGCAACAGACAAATCCAAGGCTGAGAACTCTTCATCTATAAAAGTTCTAACGTTCGACTTACAACAGTGTCTTCCAACACCATTTTTAAGAACTTCAGTCTCTTTTTATAAACGCCCATTGTGGACATACAATCTTACAGTTCATGACTGCAAGACGGGGCAGCCAGTATGTTATATGTGGCATGAAGCGTTAGCAAATCGTGGGGGAAATGAGATTGCGTCATGTGTATTTAACCATCTTCAGAACCTTCCAGCTGAAACTCGACATGTTGTACTTTATAGCGATTGTTGTTCAGGACAGAACAAAAATTCGTTCATTGCTTCGATGTTTGAGACTTTTTTGCAGATGGAAAATAATGTGGAAACCATTGATCACAAATTTCTTCTTCCTGGGCATACTCACATGGAGTGCGATGTTGACCATGCCCTAATTGAGAAAAAGATGAAGCGTACAACCGTCAAAATACACCATCCTCGTGATTGGTATCAATTTGTGACAACTGTGGGCTGAAACATAAATTTGATGTTAAGGAAGTAAATCAAGATCAGATTTTCAATTTCTCAGTATTGTTTATCCACTGTTGAGTCCGCTGCTGGTTCTCTCGTAGAACGGGGCTCCGTCATTGTTCATTATATCCTCGAATGGGTCGTCTGTGATGGCTCGAATGTTGAGGTAGCGATAGTTGGGTTCTTGGAGTAGTTGATGGATTTCAAGTTTGGGGTGGTCCTCCAAGTTCCTCAAAATAGTTTTGAGAGCTGCGTCATGAACTGATTTATTAGGGTCAGTTTAGCGTCTTCATATAGCTTCTTGTTTGGGACATATTTCCTTGTAATGGGGTTTCGGTGCAGACTTGTACAGCTTCGGAGTATCTTCCTTTCAAAAACTTCGATCTTCTTCATATATATTGTAATATGGTGAACGATATAGGACAAGCGTACGTCAGAACCGGACGGATGAGCTGTTTATAGATAAGGAGCTGGGTATTAGTATTTGTGCTTCTGTTTCTTCTCCTAAGAAGCTGGTGGACCAGATGTAGGGAGAGGTTGGCTCTCTTAAGCATAAATGAAGCGTGCTTGTTGAATTTGAAGCGGTTAGGGAAATTCACTCCAAGATATTTTGCTGTTGTCTTTGTCCTTATCGCTGTGTTGTCTGGCGGCTTGATACTAATTCTATCACAACGTGATAGGAAACCTCTTTGACCTCTTGTTCCTATTGTTGGGGTTCTGAAGCAGATAAGCTCGCTGTTATCGCTATTCATCTTCAGTCCCCATTTAAGTAGTAGTCCCACAAGTTTCTTATATGATCCTGAAATCTCCTGTTCGCGATTTCCGGTGAAAGAAATGTTACAAATATTAAGGAGTCATTGGCATACAGCTTCGTTTTCGTCCCTGAGATGTGTGTAGGCTGGTCAGCCGTGTAAATGTTGAAAAGTATGTAGTCCAACTTGGAACCTTGTGGAACTCCAGTTCCAGGTTCCACGATTGCAGATATGTCATGTGGTCGTAGAGGTGGGATTTTGCAATTTCTTGATTTTGTTATTTTATTGTTTTAAGAGGTGCGGAGATCCACCCAAAACTAATCATACCGACCGCCGCGCTAGTGAGTGAAGTCCCTAATGGGTAAGAAAGTCGTATTCCTAAATGCTTTCTTTAGTTTTTTTTTTATATAATTGGTTCGCATTAAAGGGTTTTAGCTACTCTTATAACCTTAAAAAAGCACATCAGAGGTATTAGCTATGTACATTTGTTTTAAGGTTCTGCGTTTAAAAATGGTTGAAAAACAGAGTCCGGCAAGGTATTCCACATTCGCAGTTTCACATCCGAAGAACATGGATGAGAATTTGAAGGAAACGAATATAAAAAGCTAATAGAGCTATCGTCAGCGAAACAATTTATTGCATTAGTTATAGTTTTTTTTTTTAGATAAGATCGTTAATAAATATAAGGAAAAGAGTCAGAGACAAAATAGAACCCTAGGGCACACCAATTCAAATGCAATACTCTTACCTTCACCAAAATTATGGAAGGATTGTTTCCAATGTTCGATGGGATATATAATGTACCATCAGATCAACAATGGTAGTGGGCGTATTGCTGCGGAAGCCGTATTGCCGGTCTTTAGGAAGCCTTCGATCTTCAAGATATTTCTTAATCTTAAAGTTAATAGGTGTTTCCATGACCATGTTGTTGTAACTAATCTTAGATACATAAGTATGCGTGTTCTTTCTTCATTTCAAACACTGAAATTGCTCCTTTAAGTTACTAAAAAACCTAAATTTGAAGAAATCCATGCAGTATCTTCTACATGGCAGCCAGTAATTTTCCAATCCATCACAAAATTCTTATAAATAATTCTATACTTCTCCCTTAAATTTGATTTAAATGCCATTTGGTGATAATGATCCAAAAGTTGATTTATCTATACAAACTAAGGCTTTTCTTTTCCCTGAGTTACTAATTCCATTTAATCTTAATTGGATGACATCATCATGAAACCGAATCAACTACTAATTTCCAATAAATTATCTAAAAAGTTCACTTTCCATTTCGTGGTCTTCCGAAGCTTTGGTTGCCTTCATTAGCATAGCCTGGCATTCTTGAAATTATTTTTCTATTCCAAAGAGTTACAAAACCAAATCAAGTTGCATATCTTTCCGGGCTTTCCCAAAATTGACAACAGCTCTTGCTCGTGCATCCAAATTATGTAAAGCCATCAGAAGCCATTATGTGTTCCATTCTTCGCTTTTTAAAGTCAAAACTGGACACTCAAATGCAGTCGAATCAAAAACACTTTCCATTAATTTTATTGATATCAGTGTCTCGACACCCACAAGTTTATTTTGAAAAAAATTAAATACAAATGTATATTTTCATGTGCATTTCGCAATCAATTAACATCCGTACACTATCCATCAAAATTTCCTTTCAAAAATAAATTTATTTTTTTTTTGTTGCAGAAATCCGAATAATGGACAACTCAATCCAAAATTCGTACAACAAGCAGCGAGGTCACATTCGCTCCGCATCGCTGGAGAATGCGAATTCATTTATTTCGAAGAATACCCTCGGGCTGCCTATGGTGCAGCCGGGCTTTACTGGCACACTCAAGTCACGCAACGAGCAGAAGCGACTGCGCAACAAATTTGGCAGTCAAAGCAATTTAGAGGACTACGTGCAACAGAGCCGATCAAAGTTTCAAAATATCCGAAGCATGTTTGAGGCAACTAAAGGTAGTGTCAGTGGTGTAGGAGAATGTGAGCCACAGCAGGCACAGCAGCTGCAACCAACGCCACCGCAGCAACCACAGCAGCAGCACATGCAAGCAATCAATCAAATGAATCACGCGCAGTATCAGCCAAGTATTCATATGGCGACAGTGATGCATGCGCATCCGGAACTGGGTCACCGAGGGAGCAATACAAGTAATTACGGCACCAACAACAGCAATCATCACCACCCGCAGCTGAAGAGGACAACAATGGGTGGTGGAGTTGAGTACAGTGACAGTCTGAGCATCGTCGAAGCGGACAGGGAAAAATCAGATCAGGTGAGTGAGGTCAACTTTAATGACAAATTTGCGTGTGGCAAGTGCGTGGTGTGATGATTATAGGTTGGTTAACTTTCTCTCATTTTTTAGGCAAGAAATCTTCTCCGACCCATCGCCTTCAAGCCAATCCCCTTCGAACCAGATTATAGTATTCCGGTGAGGTACAACGAGCTTGGTGATCGTTACGGATCAACACCATCGCTGGCTCCAGTCCAAGGCTCGAATCTCAGATTCGGAAGTAAGTCTATGAATCATTTTGTAAATACCTCAACTCTTTTGTATTTCCCTTAAGGCACTACTGACCTTCGACACGGATACTCGTCCAGTAATAGTTATTGCAATAATCTAATGGCACGTCGAAGGTGTTCCAGATCGTTGAAGATCAACGATAGCATGGAATCCATTCGACACACACCCGACTCAGATGCAATTAGCCAAAATATTACTTTGTGAGTGTGATGGTTGTTAGTCACTATTTTGGGCTTGAATGACAGTTAATTTTTTTTCTTTGCAGAAAATCTAACTGTGGTAATAACAAATATAGCATAAGCGAACAGTTCGATATGACGCCATCACCATCGGATTCAGGAATATCGGATTTGGAAGCTGCCCTTAAGGATCGTGACTCAGAGCTGTCGTATTTGCGGCAGACAATGGAGCACAATGAAAAAGTGATTTTCAAAGTTCAAAAAGTAAAATTTTTGAATTCATTTAACCGTTTTGGCTAATTCTATGTTTTTCGATGTTTTTTTATTTTATTTTTGTTGCATACGTTTAGGATAAGGAGGCTTATTGGGAAAATGAGACAAAGCGTTTGAAGGCTTACTATGAGAATCAACAGAAGGAATTCTTGTTGAAAATGAAGAAAATGGAACAGATGTTGACACTGCAGTCCTTTCAGTTTAAACAGAATAAACTGCGGATAACGGATAACACAAATCGACTGAAGGAACAATTTGATGATTTGAAGAAGGAGAGCGAACTATTAAAGTGAGTTTTAGATTTTTGACAGTTACGGTGGAAGTGCAACAAAATGGTTTTAGGGGTCAGTTAGAGCTACCATTGAAACAAATCATTGTTTTTTTTTTGAGGTATCAGTTATTAGATAGCAATAACTTAAATTTTCAGTCATTGGAACAATTATCCTGATTGAAAAACACACGAACAATTTTTTCGGATATCTACAAATCTGTCATTTGAACTGAACGAAATCGAAATTCAAATTAGTTAAACCAGTTGTTCCATTTTCTGTCAAAAAACAATTAAATGAATTTGCATCAGGAAAACAGATACGTAAACACATTTTTAGGAAAGAAATATTTGTATAAATACCGGTATTACACGGCGTATGAGTTTAATGCGCAACTCTTTTCTTCTTTTGTAGTTCTATTCTGACATGCGATCACTATTACAGAAAACATGTCCGAGTTGTGCATTATTTTGACACCCATCTATACACATAAATAAAAACGAAATGTCTCTTTTTAATATCAAAATAACAACTTTTTACAAGATGCATATGAAAGTATACAGTACTTGCATAGAACAAAAACACAATTTTAATTTTGTTTGCCTGTCTGTCTTTCTGTCTGTTTGTTCCGCCCAATTTCGGGAACGGCTACTCGGATTTTGACGGGACTTTCACTGACAGATTGCTGATCTTCTGGGGAGTAATTTAGCCCAAATTAGTAATTAACCCCACTAGGTTGCGCTATTATCGTTTTTATTCGAAAAGTCTTAATTATGGACTGATTTAGACGGGACTTTCATAGGCAGATAGCTGATATTGTAAGGAGTAAGTAAGGCTATTTTAATTACCCCTAGGTGGCTGGAGTCTTGTTTTTTTTTTGAAAATTCTTTTTCGTGCCGCGAGTTTGACGGGACTTTTACAGGCAGTTAGATGTTGTCTTAAGAAGTAACAAGGGCTATTTTAATCACCATTTGGTGACACTGAGGTCGTTTCACAAGCAGATACCTAATTTTGTAAGAAGTAACTAAGGCTAGTTTGATAACTAGGTGGCGCCTCGCCGCACCGAGGTTTTTTTTCGTAAATGTATGGTATATACCCGATCACCGCCGGGTGGGTAAGCATAGTCTTTCATATTACTTTCTGTGCTCTGTTTCGCAGTACATAACGTATTCAAGTTGTTTTTTATTGTTCAGTGTTGAAATTAAGGAAATAATGAATTAGAAGAAACAAAAGCATCAAAAAAGCTATCAATATGTGTGCTGGCAATTAAATTTGTATGTTTACATATATATTTTCCTAAAATCTTGTTGATGCTCATGATATACAAAACATACAAAAATACAATTTCATGACAGAGGAAATTTAAAATCAACACTATAATTATAGTTCTGTAAAAAAAGCAAACATTTTTCCTGCATTCTTGTTGATTTTCATGATTTTATATACCAAAATAATAAGTAAAAAATAAAATTTACAAAAAAAAATATATTTTCCTCGAATTTTGTCGATTGTCATTATTTGGTATGCCAACATTTAAAAACTATTCAGACTGCCTCAGCCCTGTCTTTAAAACTATAAAAAAGGTAGTTTTTTGATTCTTATTGATTCTCATCAATTTGACTAGTTTAATTTATATAAAAAAGAAGTGTCTTTTAAGTCGGTTTACGGACGATAATTTTACGTGATACGTCATAAGAAAACATTAATGTAAACAGCACCAACATACAGCCCGTTAAATCACACCCGCAAACCCTCTCGTTAGATTCACACACACACACCCCAATCTCTACATCTACTTTCTACTTGAACAAAACTCCGCCTATTTTGTATTTCTTTTTCTCTTATTGTTTTTGAATTTGAGTGGAATTATTTGGGAGTTTGTGCCTGTCGATTGATTTTGGTTGAAAGAACCACAGTATCGCGGTTAGCATGAGTGATGAGTCTTATCAGCATGAGTCATGTTATTTCGTAAGTGTAGCCTGTCATTGACGTTATCACGGCAAAAAATAATTATGCAGCGCTTTTGCATGTTCACAATATACAGTAACGCTGCGTCTATACTGGCAATATTCGAAGCAATGGCAATATCAATAAGAAGGGCACTATTCAATTTGAGTGGGCTTTTCATTGCTGGTAATTTCAATTGGGAACGCTTGTTTTCAAATAAGCCATTTTGAAATAGAGACATTTTAGAGATGGAAAAATCATTAATTGCCTTCCATCAACCGTACAATATTGCTATTGCCATTGCTTCAGCGTCTCCACTAGGCAATATGAGGGCAGTGGTAATGAATTGAGCAATTTATTGCCTTGAAAATTGCAAATGGAGAGTGGAGACCCTGGGTAATAATAATACTTTTTTTTCCAATTTTAAAGGTATTCATTGAGAAAAATGTCAGAAAGCGAGCAAAAGTTCAGTTAATTCGAACTTTTTATTATATATCACTCGCTTTGTTACGTTATCTTTACGTACGTCAAGCAAAGCGTTTGTAGAAAAAGCAGTATTGTTATAATTAACTTAATGAAGTATTCCTACTTGTCAAAGTCTGTCGTACGTAAAACATGATTGTGTTTATGCCTTAAATTTCTGAGAAAAAAAGGCTTTACGAAAAACACACAACATAGAAAATGACATGAGAATGTTTAAAATGTGTCTACACCCAAGAAACATTTGTTTAAAAAACATTTCTGAAATGTTTCCCATTTGTTTAAAAATTCATTTCAAAAATGTTTCTCGAAGCGTCCAGACCTAAATAAACATTTCAGAAATAAAGAAACATTTCTGAAATGTTTTTTAAATATTTTTGAAATGTTTGAAAACAATGTTTCTTTGGTGTGAAAACACCCTAAGTTTGAGCTTTGTTTGATCAGTTATTTAATTCTGAAATCTGAACTAACTGACATGGGAGATTTTATCTAGCCTTTAAAAAAATATCAGTTTCTTCTAATGCTAAAAAAATTAAGTCGACATTCCTAAAAGATAATAAGGGTATTCAGGCAACGTCGCAAACCTTACGACGTGGTTATATTGGAAAGTTTACGATCCTCGTTTCGTGTACGCCCCTTCTTGCAAATGTTGTAAACTTTGTCGTAACTTGATCAGCTTTGGAACAAAAGATAATTTGTACATTTGTCAACTCAAATTCTTAACGTTAATTTTAATTAAAATTTGGTAAAATTAATAAACGTGAAAAAATTAGATGAGATCATAGAAACTTGGTTCATAAATGATGACGGAAGCTGAGGGTTCTTGATAAATACTTCACTGAAACATTTTCGATTATTCGGTTCCGAAACAGCAATAGTTTGTTATTACAAAAAGTTTACGACGTTTACAACGTTTTCAAACAAAGTTACAACACCAATTCACGTGGTATAGTTTACAATTAGTTGTAAAAAGATTTTCCATACACATTTTGGCAGCTTGTTTGCGACGTTGCATGAATACCCTCAATAGCTTTGTTGGTTAAAGTTTAAATTTAACTCAGGTAAGACCGTAGCAACTCCATGCCCTTGGAAAATAACCTATAATGGTGCTTCTTATTACTAAAGGCTTTTACATCTTATTTGTTTTCTTAGTTCGTTAAATTGCAAATTCATTGTTTGGCCATATTGCAGAACAATTTTTTAAAATTATAAAATTCAATATCAAACTTAAATGTTTATAATCACGATTAAAGAGAGTCGAATATTATTTCGTAACCTTCTTTAAATAATATTGTACTTTAGTATTTAAAAAAAAAAAATAATTTTCCAGAAGTGAAAATGAAGGTCTTAAAACATCGGAACGCTCAATACGTGACTGCATTAACCAATTGGAAGAGAAAACACGCATAATGGATGGACTTATAGGAAACCTAAAGACACAGTTAGAAGAGAACGAATGGACTGTGTGCCAACGGAATGGTGAAATAGCTTTACTCAAAAACCAACTTAAAGAGGCAAATGTAAGTACATTTTTAAGAAACCCATATATCCCACTCAAGCTCAATTGATATATTCTCCTATATTTTATTTTAGCTCGAATTAACAACAAAAGATCAAGAAATCCTCCACCTTAAGCATGATCAGGCCACTGCACCCGACCCTGTGCCACCATCACCATCTGTCCAAGCTCAAGAAGTCGAAATTAGTCAACTCAATCGTATTATAATTCTTAAAGATCAAGTGATTCTAGCGCTGACAAATGAACTTGGAAAGCTTCGCAAGGAATTATCCGATCTAGCCATTTTCCATGAATACGGAGAAGAACCGTCTGGTAAACTAAGTCGACTGAAATATCAAATTGACAAAATTTCCAATATCTGTCAAAAAAACCAAATGAACGATGAAGACAAGCAGAAGGACCACTCACCAAAGACAATCGATGATTCTAATCTGGAGGTGATCATGAATTGTCTGCAAATTGTCCCGCCTTTTATTGAGTCGTCGTCGTCGGCGCAAAGGCCTTTGGAACGACACATGACATCTGAGTCACGTTTGGCTCAAATGTCAAATGATATCCAAAAGTTCGTCTATGGAAGTTTTAATCTTCCCGACATTGCTAAGAATTCACAATACTTGGAAGAGAAACCAGCGTCCAAGGATGAAGTTAGTCTCTTGCGAAAGGAGTTGGCCGAATTGAGGAACAACTTTGAAATGGAACGGCATCAATGGGCCGAGGAAAAAGAGAAAGTTCTGAAATACCAGAAGCAATTGCAAATGCATTACATCAATATGTATCAGAAGATCAAAGACTTGGATAGCAGTAGTAATGGCTCCGAGGCTGTTTAGAAGGGTCAATTAAACAAAAAAAAAATTAAAACACATATAATCAAATTGTAGCTATACAAACTTATTTAATTTATTGATTGCGTACTGTAACAGTGAAAAGTGTTTATATATATATTATTTTGAATATTTCTGTTTTGTATTTTAATTTTTTTTTATAAGGGAATTGGAGGAGTTTATAGCAAAGATATTCATATAAGAAAAATTAAATAAATAAAACCATGTGTAAACGATATTGAGGCATTTATTAACTTCCCGAAAAAAACAATTTGGTTTGAATGGTAAATACAAACAAATATAATATTTTTTATCTTCTAAGCATTGTATTTTGTAAAATAACAGCTTTTTACAATGCACATGAAATGTTTAGATATTCGGAGAATAAATTTTGTTTATAAATTAACGACATCTGTGGGATTCATTGTGTACAACGACAAACATTTATTGTGTACAACAACCATGCTCCTAAAAGTATGCTACATATTTGCAATATGTTTTGACTGAGTACTAATTCGAACTCGAAGTACTAATTCGAACTCGAAGTACTAATTCGAACTCGAAGAACTAATTCGAACTCGAAGTACTAATTCGAACTCGAAGTACTAATTCGAACTCGAAGTACTAATTCGAACTCGAAGTACTAATTCGAACTCGAATTAGTACAAACAACCGAAAGCTTTGATTGTGCTAGCTTCCAGAAGTTTCTAAATTTGTATAAATACAAGAGTAGATGGCAATGAGAGTTTAGTTTATTTTCAAAAGTTAAATTGTTAAGTTTTATTTGTCGAACCCCTGGCCAAAACTTCACAATGTTTATATTAATAACAAAAACACAATTTTAAATGTGTTTATCTGTCTGCCTTTCTGTCTGTTTGTTCCCGCTAATCTCGGGTAGGGCTGCACCAATTTTGACAGGATTTTCACTGGCAGATAGCTGATACTCTAAGGAATAACTTAGGCTATTTTAATTACACACTAGCTGGCGCTGGTGTCTGTTTTTTTTTCGAAAAAGCGTATGTATTGCCCGATTTTGACGATTCTTCCACAGACGGATATCCGCTAGCTAAGACTATTTTCATTACCTACTTGGTGGGCGCTAAGGTGTTTTTTTTTTTTGAAAATTCTTATTTATGCACCGATTTTGACCGGTCTTTCAAAGGCAGATAGACGATGTTCTAAGGAGTATTTAAGACTACTTCAATTACCCACTAGCTGGTGCTGGGGTCGTTTTTTACGTTAAATTCTTATTTATAGACTGATTTTGACGGGATTTTCACAGGCAGATAGCTGATGTTGTAAGGAGTAACTCAGGACTTAGGTGGAAATTTTTTTTTAATTCAAATAAAAATAATTAAAAAGCATTAAAATTTTATACCGTTAGGTGGCACTGTGAGGAAGATATTGGAAAATGACGTATTCCTGTACCTTTACAATTTTTATATCAACAGTATTAAATTTAAACGACTTCCGACTTTGAAAATTCGTTGTATATTAGCATGGTTAGCATACTATGGCGCAATAAGTAGCGCTGTTGTTGGGATTCTGAAAATGTACGTTACACGTGAGCAACGCCGAATTGGATCCTTAAACCAATTGTATCTTTGCACCAATGACAGGATAATATTCCTGATTTTATATTGAGTTTTTTTGGACTTTGATATATACATTTTCAAAAACTGTCAATTTGTTTCTGAATTTAAGTATTTTTTGTGATGAATAAGAAGCTCCAAAGTGTCCGTCAATGTTTTTTTATCAGTTTTTCCTCAACAACTTAACAGTATCCTGAATATGTGACTATATAGGCTCGACTTGTAGAGCTGTTTGTCCAACCTTAGAAATGAAAAAATTACTTAGGCGGTAAAGTTCTTTTTTATATTTATTAAAAATTAACTCTTTTTAAAATAACCGCTTCATATGGCATCAAATAGATTTCCTTCAATTTCACAATATCCCTAAATAAAAATTAAGAATAAAATGTATTAGTTTCAAAAGAAATAAAACAATTTAACAAACAAATCAAAACTCACCCTAAATTGTGTGGTGAATTACTTGTCACCAAAGAGTATTCCATCAGCTGTTCACCACTCTGCTGGGCATTTAATAAACGACCCAATATTTCTATATTCTTTCCAAAATTAACCAAAACTAGAAATTCTTCGCTTAAAGATGATCTATAAATATAAAAACATTTGTTTTAATAGCATTTGAGCAGGTAATTTAAATTTACTAAAACCCACCTTGTAATCTGAAATACTTGTTCATTCAACGAACCATAACTAAAACCATTCAAGTTTTTGAATGCCTTGAAAGCACTACTGCGTTTCAATTGTTGCAAGTTTTTGAAAACATTCAATGTACTTCTTGGGACTTGTCTCTGTAATTTTACATTGACTTTTTTATAATCTGGAGCTACTGGCAGCCATATTTTTGGTGATGTAGAGAACCCAGCCGATACCTTATCGTTCCATTGAAATGGAGTGCGGGCAAAGTTGCGGAAATCACTATATGTACTATTTTCAACATTTTCCATGCCAATTTCTTCACCCTATAATTGAAGAGTGACATTTGCAATATTTATATATCTATTATACATATTATGAAAAATTTCAAAACTTACGTAATAAGTTACAGTGACGCCTGGTAGAGTAGCAAGAATTATATTGTACAATTCCTTCTTGTGGTGGCCGACACGGTTTGCAATTCTTGAATAGTCATGGTTCCCCATCTGACAGAAAAAGGTCTCAGTCAAATTCCAATATTAAAACAAAAGAAATTGTCAAATTATACTCACCACCCAATTGGCAGTTTGATGCTTGGTCCATATGACATCCATCCACTTATTGACAGCTCTCTCCACATCCCAAGCATTTGAAGTTTCATCGAAATTCATCAGATTGAAGTTGAAAGGCAAATGAACGCCATTATGTGTTGCATTGCCAGAATACTGATCGATCATTTCGATTGGTGAGTAAGCTTCGGCCAAAAGAATTCTGGAGAAATCTTGTGGTGAGAAAAAAATTGATAATGAGAAAACCACTGTGAAACTTACCTTGATTGTCCACCATTTTGTTTTTGATATTGATCCAAAAAAGATCTCCATTCATAGAGTAACTCTACAGTTTCGTATTGATTTTGAGTGTAAATACGATTCAAACTGTCAGAATTGTATGGATACTTGACTTGTTCATGTAATGGTTCATCCGGATACGATCCGTCTTCATTGACTTTTTCATACATATGAGGAACAGCGTCAATGCGAAATCCACTAACTCCTCGATCTAACCAGAATTTCAATACATCAAGCATGGTCTCACGAACCTTAGGATTTCTGAAATTGAAGTCAGGCTGTTGTGGCAGGAACTGATGCAAGTAAAACTGTTGGCGTTTCTCATTCCATTCCCACATTGATCCTCCAAAAATGCTTATCTGCATAGGAAATTATTTTTAAAATAACAAAAGGAGTTACAAAAAATATGGATTGTGAGTGTGTACCCAATTGGATGGAGGAAGCTTCTTTCCTGGGTTTTCTGGATCTTCAATACCATCGTCCCAAACGTAAAAGTCTTCATAGCCTTCTGTCCTGTTGACTGATTTAAGGAACCACTCACATTCGTCACTGGAATGATTTGGAACAAAGTCCAAAATAACCTTAATGCCAATAGCTTTGGCTTTTCTCAGTAGAGCATCAAAGTCGTCCATGGTTCCGAAAATTGAATCAATTTCGTAGAAATTTGAAATGTCATAACCGTTATCTGCCATTGGAGATTTGAATATCGGTGATAGCCATGTTGCCGTAATACCAATTTCCTTTAAATATTCCAGTTGTTCCGTTATTCCTGGGATAGATATTCATTAAGAAATCAACAACTGTGGGAAAAAATCCTTTGTCTTACCTTTCAAATCACCAACACCGTCTCCGTCACTATCCTTCCATGATCTTGGATATATTTGATACAAGGATGCATCTTCCCACCAGTCTATAGCTGCAGCAAAGTCAGTGAGACTTAGTAAAGTCATACTCAAGAGAATTAACCCGCGATTTTTCATGTTTGCCTAGTTCTGCCCAGTACAAACGTTTAACTAAACCCAAAAATTTTCTTGATCCTCCTTAACATTTCCAAATTTTTGGCCTTAATGTTTCTTGGATAAGGCCTTTGTCATAGTTTCCTATTATTGGTATGAAATTACGTTTAAATTAATATACTTCAGGAAATGGATAAGATTACCCTCACTTGAACTTCACTTATTTGGTATATCTAATCGGATCGTAACTATATATAGAGATAATAGAAGACACGACTTTGATCGGCGACAGGACAATGGACGAGATAAGCATTTTAATTTGATTTATTTTTTTAAGATTAGAAAATAAATAAATGGTTTTTGAAACATTTAATTGGTAGGTAATCTGAGTGGTTATAGTGTTGATATTTATTTAATGAAATTAATTTCGAACAACGTGCTGATTACCGCAGTGAGAATATGTAACCATAGAGACTCGTTTTATGACATTTTCCATCACTTGTGTCAGAACTTCCGGTTCTCGATCCCTGATGGATTTTCTCTTTAAGGGTTTCAAAACTCTAAGGCTTGCTGACATAACTCTGGGATTTCAAATAACCCCACAATAATAAGTCTGGAGCATTCACATCGGTTGATCTGGCGGCCAGCATATCGGGCGATCTTTAGGAGTATCGCGTTCCATGCGTTACTGACGTGTATTCTGCATTCAATTTCAAAATAAAATTTACATTTGCCGCCATTTGCAAAATTTAAAGCGTCTTTTAATAGCGTGATAATTTTTGCTCTACTCGATGACTCGATGTATTTGGAGATAAGGTCATTGGAACAACTCTATGTAAGTCATGGCATTGAAATAGAGATGGTGGCGGATGAGCCCTTAATGGGCCAACGGCAGCGCTCATATCCCCGAAGAGGGTTGCTAACTCCGGATTCTCCGGTTCCTTTTGTCCAAATAATCCAACAAAGGACGGATTAACTGTTGACGACCCGGAAAAACGAATTAAGGGCAACGACCTTCGGATCTGGAATGTTAGAACTCTCAACAGACCACGTGCAGCCAAACAACTAGCGGAGACCCTAGACTGCTACAGAGCAGAAATTACTGCCATCCAGAAAGTGCGATGGGATGGGCCGGGCAAAAGGAGAATGAAAAACTGTGACGTGTACTACGGTGATTGTGCAAGAAGACCACAGCTTTTATTTGGGTCCGGATTCGTCAAAAGCGGTAGACTTAGGCAAGAAGTCTTGGGCTTTCGACACGTAAGTGAGCGACTTAGGACAATCCGTATCAAGGCTAAATTCGCCAACATTAGCCTAATATGCGATCATGCCCCCACAGAAGACAAATATGACGCCACCAAGGATGGACTTCTTCTAGCTCCTCAACAAAACCTATGAGCAAAATACGACGTTAAGATCGTACTAGGCGAGTTCAACGCCAAAATATGTAAAGAAGAAATCTTTAGTAGGACTGTCGGAAAACGACACGACACGACACAATGTCTGAAAACGGACTTAGGCTAATTGACTTCACAGCGGAACATAAAGTCACCATTGCAAGCACACGGTTTCCTCATCTCGATAAACACAAATGGACTTGGCGACACTCAGATCAAAGAACCGTCAACCAGATTGATCACGGTGCGATCGATGCCAGACACGCCTCCAGTATATGTTCGCACCTTCCGAGCAGCTAACATCGATTCGGAACACAACCTTGTTGCAGCAAAGGTAATAACCCGAACACCACAACAACGGAGTAATACTGTGAGAAAGTATGACGTCGGAAAGCTGCAATCGCAAGAAACCGCCAGAACCTTTGGCGATCGAATATCCCGTAACCTCTCAAGAAATCCAGTACCGCCAGCATCAAGTGCCGAAGACCAGTGGCAACACTGCCAACAAGCCATCAGAGATGCCGCAACTGATGTGCTAGGTATCACCAGACCACCACCACGAAACCTGTGGTTCGATGACGAATGCAGACAGGCCCATGCAGCCAAAGAAGAGGCATATAAAGCGGCGCTGCAAAGAAGGACGAGAGCTGCGAGCTTTACGAGCAGAAAAGACGGGAAGAACACCGGCTTCTACAAAAGAAAAAAAAAGAGAAAGCATGAAAAGCGCGCGATCGAAGGTATTGGGAGATGCTACTCGTGCGGAAGTTTTACCAACAGGTAAAAAGAACGTACCAAGGAAAAACAACCCGCACAGAAGCCTGTAGAGATAGGAATTGAAACCTCGTAGTAGAGTCACAGTCGGTGCTGAGTACGTGGAAGGACCACTTCTTCACACTGTTAAACAGTGATGAAGACCAAAATCCACTTGACCAAAATGAAGTGAGGATAGCAATATCTAAACAAAAAATCAACAAAACTGCTGGAACCGATGGACTACCCGCCGAACTTTTTAAAGCGGCCGAAGATGACCTGGTGGAGTGCATACACCAACTCATCCCTAAAGTTTGGTCAGAAGAAAGTATGACTGATGAATGGAACCTCAGCATCGTTTGCCCGATCCACAAGACAGGAACCCTATAAACTGCGCCAACTATAGAGGAATAAGTCTCCTGAATATCGCCTACAAGATCCTCTCTGCCGTACTATGTGAACGCCTGAAACTTTTCGTCAGCAACCTGACTGGCCCCTATCAGTGTGGTTTCAGACCAGGAAAGTCCACAATCGATCAATTGTTCACGCTACGGCAGAGCCTGGAAACTACCCAAGAATTCCAAATCGGTACCTACCACCTCTTTATCGATTTTAGGGCTGCGTTTGATAGCATTTATAGAGAGCCATGTCTGGCCAATTTTATCAAAAGCTTGCTCAAAATCGATTGAAAGGATCGATACGATACGTGGTTCTTCTCTGAAAGAGCAGAAGATATGAAAGTATCTAAATGTAAGAGCGAGTCTAGAGTGCCTCTTCTTTTTTGAAGCCATTTTGTTTTTTATCAATGAGTTTGTTTTTTTCTGACCACCAAGCTATACGCACTGAGATTATTTTTCCAAGAGTTTTGAGATGCAAGAAAAAGAAGCGGATCGGACGATAACCTTTAAGAGAAGAACAATTCTTATTGGGTTTTAGAATAGACATGATGGTTGCCACTGTCCATGTTTGCGGGAAATGTTGTTGAACAGAGATAGCAACTTAGTCTTAAAACAAGGAGGGCTATTTTTCAGCATTGTATGTAGGATGTGCCTACTGCTTATACCCTTATTCCGTACGCAACAAAACGATAAAATAGCATTCCATACTCTCATCCTCTGTTAATCCATTGCACAGTTAAGAAATCATTCGATAGCTACGAAGCAGCTAGCCAAATTTACCACTGGGAGAGAGAGAGAACGATTACGACCACGCAACGGCTACGACATCATCGCGACGCATCGAACTCTTCTTATATTAAATATTATTCTTATTTTTGAATTAATTAAACTTAAATAACTTAAATAACTTTGGACTTATTTAGTGTGTGAAATAAAATACTTTAAATCAGGTTAACTGAATTAAACTGTCTTTTGTCACGCACCCCTTCCCACATGTATTAGATATCTTATCAAAACCAGGAGCCTTACCTTTGGCAGAACTTAAAACTATTTTCAAGCTCTAAGAGATTTATTGCGGAGTTAATTAATTTTGTATTCTGCTTTAGTTTTATTTAAACAGTTGTATTTTTCTTTGATATAGTTCTGGTGGAAGTTTGAGTCATCTTGGTATTTTTCCCATATACTATCTGTCCTGTCAGGCTTCTAATATCTGACTACATTTCTTGGGGTTGATTTCGGATTTATTTCTCCAGCTAATTGATAAAAACAAGAGGCTTTTTCTATTTTTGCTGCTTTACGAAACTGGACGTTCGCTTTGCGGTACAATATTAAATTTGAGTCAGTTGGAGATTTCTTAAATGTTTTCGATGTTTTCCATTTTTTTTTGGCGAAAGTTGCACAGATTTTGATTCTACCACGGAACTGTGTTTTAATGGTTCTTATTTGCTGTCTGAGAAATCGACACGTTCGCTGCGAAGCGAACTGACTAAAGGACACTTTTTTGTTAATGTTGGGAGAATTGCCTTAACTTAAATTTGCCTCGAAATTTCAGCCTGGAAAATGTCCCACTCAGCGAAATCTGTTAGGAATTTAGATTGTTGCTTTGGTCGATTTTCATTTCTCCCTAAGGAGATTGTAGTAAAAAATAGAAAATAGTCGCTACCAATTAAGTCATTGGAGACCTCCAAGATGATTTTTGGGTAAGTTGTGAGGATAGGAGGGTAAGATCAACACGAGACAGAGTGAGTGGAAAGGTGGGTGGGTCGTCCGTCGTTTTTTGACGCAAGTCCATTGTTGGCTATAAAGTTTTCGACTATTTTACCACGACTGTTTGATTTGAGTTTTTAAATTTCCAGAGTCTGTTTTGTAGACTTGTGGAGACTTTTCTCTTTCATGAGAAATTTCATTTTCTGAGTGAGTTTTTTGACGACGATGAACAGTTTTCTGAGCTGTGGGTGGCAATTGAATTTGTTTTTTTTCTTTGTATTTTAGAGTCTGTTTGAATTACTTTATTTGGGTTATTTTGTTGTGGATGCCTAAGTTTATCCGAATAGAGATCGGATAATGAAAAGGTGCCAAACGGGTTTCGTTCTTTGTGGATTCGTCTAGCTTCAGTCAAGGTGCATTTTTTTCTTGTTTTAATCAAATCAAAAATGTTAAGCCTTCCGCTAAACCAATGCAGTTCTTAGAAAAACTGCAAAAATCCAAAAATTCATGTGAAATTACAGAGAACATAAATCGAAATTCCAGCTCTAAAAAGCTCTGTGCAGATATTAAGTCTCTAACAGGTAATTATAAGTCTTTTCGTGTAAATTATAAAGAACCCATCTGAAAATCTAATATTCACACACGATATTGAAGAAAAATAAATGTTCTACTTAGGCTGGTAAAGTTTTTTTCTTATATTTATTAATAATTAATTTTCTTTAAAATAACCGCTTCATATGGCATCAAATAAATTTCCTCCAATTTCACAATATCCCTGAATTAAAATGTAGAATAATATTAATTATTTTCAACAAAAAATAAAGCCATTTAACAAAGACATCAAAACTCACCCTAAGTTGTGTGGTGAATTACTTGTCACCAAAGAGTATTCCATCAGCTGTTCACCACTCTGCTGGGCATTTAATAAACGACCCAATATTTCTATATTCTTTCCAAAATTAACCAAAACTAGAAATTCTTCGCTTAAACATGATCTATAAATATAAAAACATTTGTTTTAATAGCATTTGAGCAGGTAATTTAAATTTACTAAAACCCACCTTGCAATCTGAAATACTTGTTCATTCAATGAACCATAACTAAAACCATTCAAGTTTTTGAATGCTTTGAAGGCACTAGTGCGTTTCAATTGTTGCAAGTTTTTGAAAACATTCAATGTACTTCTTGGGACTTGTCTCTGTAATTTTACATTGACTTTTTTATAATCTGGAGCTACTGGCAGCCATGGTTTTGGTGATGTAGAGAACCCAGCCGATACCTTATCGTTCCATTGAAATGGTGTGCGTTCAAAGTTGCGGAAATCACTATATGTACTATTTTCAACATTTTCCATGCCAATTTCTTCACCCTATAATTGAAGAGTGACATTTGCAATAATCTAGGTATTATACATATGAAAAATTTAAAAACTTACGTAATAAGTTACAGTGACGCCTGGTAGAGTAGCGAGAATAATATTGAACAAATCCTTCTTGTGGTGGCCGACACGGTTTGCAATTCTTGAATTGTCATGATTTCCCATCTGACAGAAAGAGATCTCAGTCAGATTCCAATATTAGGCGTTTTTCTTTGTTCATTCAGAGCAGAGTCTGAGTTGTCAAAAAGTTGTATTTTTTTTTAGCTTACAGCGTTCAGATTTTTAAAGTTGCATTTCTTTTTTCGTTCAGAGAATGATCAGAGCGTGCTTTGAGAAACCTTGTATATGCTCAGGATGCATTGAATGAACATTCTGAGAAATTGCTGAACGCAATTAACGTCACTTTAGAGTGACTCAGAGAGTTTCTGAGTGCATAAAGAAAAACGCCTTTTAAAGTAAAAGAAACTATCAAATTATACTCACCACCCAATTGGCGGTTTGATGTTTGGTCCATATGACATCCATCCACTTTTTGACACCTCCCTCCACATCCCAAGCATTTGAAGTTTCATTGAAAATCATCAGATTGAAGTTGAAAGGCAAATGAACGCCATTATGTGTTGCATTGCCAGAATACTGATCGATCATTTCGATTGGTGAGTAAGCTTCGGCCAAAAGAATTCTGGAGAAATCTTGTGGTGAGAAAAAAAAATTGATAATGAGGAAACCACTGAAATTTACCTTGATTGACCTCCATTTTGTTTTTGATATTGATCCAAAAACGATCTCCATTCATAGAGTAACTCCACAGTTTCGTATTGATTTTGTGTGTAAATATGAATCAAACTGTTAAAATCGTATGGGTAAGTGGCTTGTTCATGAAATGGTTCGTCTGAGTAGGACCCGTCTTTATTGACTTTTTCGAACATATGAGGAACAGCATCAATGCGAAATCCATCAACTCCTCGATCTAGCCAGAATTTCAATACATCAAGCATAGTCTCACGAACCTTAGGATTTCTGAAATTGAAGTCAGGTTGTTGTGGCAGGAACTGATGCAAATAAAACTGTTGGCGTTTTTCGTTCCATTCCCACATTGATCCTCCAAAAATGCTTATCTGGATATTATTGTTAAGATAACAAAGGAAGTTAAAATATAATTAATTGCGAATGTGTACCCAATTGGATGGAGGTAGCTTCTTTCCGGGGTTTTCTGGATCTTCAATACCATCGTCCCAAACGTAAAAGTCTTCGTAGCCTTCTGTCCTGTTGACTGATTTAAGGAACCACTCACATTCGTCACTGGAATGATTTGGAACAAAGTCCAAAATAACCTTAATGCCAATAGCTTTGGCTTTTCTCAGCAGAGCTTCAAAGTCGTCCATGGTTCCGAAAATTGAATCAATTTCGTAGAAGTTTGATATGTCATAACCGTTATCTGCCATTGGAGATTTGAAAATCGGTGACAGCCATGTTGCGGTAATTCCAATTTCCTTTAGATATTCCAGTTGTTCCGTGATTCCTGGAGAAGATATTTATTCAACTTCTCTAGGAAAAAGTACTTTGTCTTACCTTTCAAATCACCAACACCGTCTCCGTCACTATCCTTCCATGATCTTGGATATATTTGATACAAGGATGCATCTTCCCACCAGTCTATAGCTGCAGCAAAGTAAGTGAGACTTAGTAAAGCCATACTCAAGAGAATTAACCTGCGATTTTTCATGTTTGCCTAGTTCTGTCCAGTACAAAAGTTTAACTAAACCGAAAAATTTTCTTGATCCTCATTAACATTTCAAACTTTTTTGGCCTTAATGTTTCTTAGATAAGGCCTAGATATCTCATAGTTTGCTGTTATTGATATGAAATTACATTTAAATTAGCCACTTTATGATTATCTTTTTTAGCTTAAACATAACTTATTTGGTATATCTGATCGGATCGTAACTATAAATATAGATGACACGACTTTGATTGGTGGCAGGAAAATGGACGAGATAAGCATTTTAATTTGATTTATTTTTTTAAGATTAGAAAATAAATAAATGCGTTTTTGGAAACATTTAATTGGTTGGTAAACTGAGTGATTATAGTGTTGATATTTATTTAATGAGATTAATTATGATTAAATTAAATAATATTTTTTTTGCGGCATTGGAATAGTAGATAAGATGTTTGCTTCTGACCCGGAGGTCGTCAGTTCGATACTCAGGTTGAGAAAAAAGTTTCTAACTCCTAGTGCAAGCTAGAGCCGTCCGTGAGTCTTAAACGAGAAAATAGTCACCTAATTCTCTATTTAAATAAATAAATAAATTTATTTGCGCGAAAGCTCCTTAAGGAGCCAAGGCCTAGTGGCTTATACTCTCAACCATTGTTGTGTGTGTTGTTAATCAGTACCCCGGAAAAGAAGGTGGCTATGAGTGGGACTCGAACCCAGGCTCTTCGCTTAGCATTCCGACACAATAACCACTAAGCTCCGGGCACTACTTCTAATTCTCGATCTAGTGCGCCGAAAAAAAATTGACTATTAAATTTAATACTCAAATATCAAACTCATATTTGATGTGAATACCTCAGAATCAATACCCAAAAATGTTACAATAGTTTATATCACTTTTATAAACAGAAAAGTAGCAAAAAACGATTTCCTGTAAGTTTATAATTTGAACTCAGTCAGTTGGTAATCCAATGAGAAGCGATTGGCCTTTTTCATTAAGGCTTCTCTTTATCTAAATCTATCTAAATATCTCAAAAACTTGTGAGAATATTAAAGCAATAGGGACATAAGAAGACTAATAATAGATATATCATGCGAAACTAGTCCAGATGATTTAAACAGAGATTGTGCTTCCATTTCAATTGCCTCACATGATAGATCATTATGTTATGCAGAGGAATCACTTATATCAATAATCTCTGGAGATATATGTAGGTAAACTTCCTTCCTGAATATGAAGTTACCGGAATAAAGTCAAATGCGATCGGATTAGATGTAATGCAGCTAAAGTTTTTAAAATTATTTTTCATATGGTGCTCTCCGAAATTACCTTAATTTTTAATATCTTACATTTTAACCTACTCCACATATCCGTCTTCCTGGAAGATTTCCAAAATCATTCCTGCCCTTTTAAAGCGCTGTCTCCAGAAATAAATCATATCTGCCTATATCGATTCTGCTTTTTGTCCCGAAGGTTTTAAAAAAACTTATGAGCAAGTAATTGCTCATCAGTTTTACCTTTTATCACCAAAGCAATCTGGTTCTAAAACAGAGCACAGTTTTACTATGGCGCTCTTTAACTTGATTGATGACCTTCGATGGAATTAGGAATCAGGACCATGTTACTTCACTTGTGTTGCTCTATTTCACAATACAGTAACTCACGAAATTCTTATTCTTCATTCTTGGAAATTTACTTTGTATTTGAGATTTCACTGGTGGCTCCATAAGCAAACAACAAATGTTTAATTTTCTTGAAACTAAAGTTGGTGTCCCACAAGGGTCGATTTCAGGTCCGCTATTCTTTATCCCATTAAATTATGACATCGCCTCAGTCTTAAAATGCTGTTAAGTTTAAATGTATGCTGATGATGTGCAGATGCTATCCGATAAGTCTATTTGAAGATGCGAACTAATGAAGACCTTAGCTTGATAGCCTCTTAGTTTAAGCTAGATTCTGGAGAAACTCAAGAATTTTTGGCAGGGAAAATATTAATTAATAGTTTGTTGTAGTGATTTATAAATATTTTCTTTCACACTTTACATTTTGTTTTTCGTCTTTAGTTTTATATTTCTAATCACTTATCAAAAAAAAATCAAGATACAAAAAAAACTTAAAAGAAAAACTTTTCTTTACTGTTCTTTCTTATTTCTATATCTTTCACTGTTTCTTTCTTTTTTGTATGTTCAATTACGATTTTTACTTGCGATTATAGGGACTATAAGGATTTGTGAAAAAAAATTGAGATAACAATGAAACATGACATTACGATCATAGAGAACTCGAAAACGGCTCCAACGATTTTGACGATAATTTTTAAGATTTTTTTTTTGTTGGTATTGGCTGTCATTTGATTAGAACCAAATTTACGGGAAAAGTCTATTAACGGTAACTTTCATATAACGGTTTTTTTTACTTTGGGCTTTCTCGGTAACGGCTTGTTGGATAATTTTTTTTATATTTGAGAAGATCTATGTAGCTTAATTAATTCTGCATATCAACATTTTTAATAACTGTTTTTTCTTATAAAAATTAATGTTTGATTTTTTTTTTGCAAAATGTATATTTTTTAAAACTAATCAAAAAAAATATTTGAAATTTTATGATCACATGTATATAAATAAACTCTAAAAAACTACATACCAAAATTAAAAATTTTTTTTTTTTTAAAAACTAAAAATAAAAAACAGGATTTTATCAAAACCGGTCTTACAATTTTTGGAAATACTTTTTTCATAAATTCTTTGTTATTTAAGACGCGTGATGGCATTTATCATTTTTACTAAAACCTGTTAAGTATTGTGGTTTTAATACTTTTTATAAGTTCAAACTGTGTTATTTTCAACGTAAATGTTACTTGTTTCTGTCAAAGATCTTGCTGTTCAATGTAATTAGGCACATAAGAACAAGTACGTGCACTGGGTCGCTCATTTTTTGTAATTGTAGTAAGAAATGTGGTTGTCGTAGAGTTAGACTAAGTTGTTCAATTGTGTGAAATCACTGTCATGGCCAAAGCATGTTTCGATACTGACTCTAAAAACTGAATAAAGAAGAGTCAGATTTGGAAGACGATGTCGAACTATCGTGCTTATCTCAACAATTAAGAGCAATAGAGTCGGATTAAGATGATAAAGATGACAGCCTAAAGCCATCAAATTAATAAGAAATAAAAAAAAAAAAAAAACAAAAAATACAAACAAAAGTACGAAACTGAGAATTACAAAAATAAAAAATAAAAAAAAAACTGGTGAATATACAATGTTGGTTTTTCTTTTATTAGATTTAGCGTTAAAAATTACCCTAAAATGATGGGTCATATGCGAATGTTTGCCTCAAAATTATTTTTTCGCTCTTGAATACCCCCTGACCCCAACTCAAAAACCCTACTTATACCCTTTTTATTTCCATACTTAATTGTCAAATCAATCACTTTTGCACAGTTTCATTACTGACATTACTATTTTATGTTACTTTTATATATTAAACCGAGACTTCGTTCCCCTCCTTATAAAAACACCCTTTGACCACAGATATTTGTATGAACTCTTTTGGTCATTCCAATGATAATTGAAACATTTTTAGCAAGTTTAATGAGTTTTGCTTGATTCATTCTATTTTAAATTCAATAAATCAGCGAATTTCCATGGTCGTGACCTTTGACCTCCTTTTTACTTGCGATTTATAGAAAATCTGTATAGCAAGTTATGCATTCGTTAAAAAAATTGTAACAATCAGACATGAAATTACGATGATAGAGAAACATATTTGAGTTACTGGCAAAATTCTGTCTGTATGTCTGTCTGTCTGTCTGTCGGTCTGTTCGGATGTATATTGAACTACAGCCTTAATGGTTTGGCCAATCGTTTTCAAATTTGGAAGGTTATTTTGTCAGTTATTTCTACAGAGGACTTTTTTAATTTTTTTAGATCATATATTAACGTTACCTGTCATATAACCGTTAAGTAAAATCTTATTTTTCTCGAAAACGGCTCCAAGAACTTTTATAAAAAAAAATCAATGTACTTGTAGGTGTAGGTTATGTTTTGGTGAAAAAAAAAATTCAAGGTGGTGGGCTAAAAACGGTATCTCCCATAGAACCGTTTTTTCTTCGACTTTCTCGAAAACTGGTTATCCGATTTCAATCAAAATTGATATTCATTAAGATGCTGGTAGCTTATTAAAATGACAAGGGAAAATCTCGCCGGGTAAACTATTCCAAATTCGTGTTGTTCGGCTAAGAAAATAATCCTATATTTCACGGTATATTCGAGATTGGGCTAAAGGGTGAACTGATGAGCATTCCTTGCGAGACGGGTATTGCGGGAGAAAATTTTTTTTACTTCCCTAGAGAACATTTTTTTTACTTCCCTAAAAAAAATTTTCCCGATGAAACTTGCTTCGCAACAACTTCTTATCCCGGAAAATGCACGAGTTCTGTGGGAGAGACCTAAATTTGAAATGATGTATGGCTGCAGGTTTGTCTGTTACACTTCCATGCCTCAACGACTGCATGAATTTGTAATGCTTGCTAGATGGAAGAGTTAGGGGATTTACTATACTACTACACAGACTACTTTTATTACGAAAAAAATGTATGGCTCCTGCAGGAGAGAGCTAAATATTTTCTTTTACGGGTTTTGATTTAAATACAAATAATTTAACCTGAAGTCCACGCCTCTACACAGAGCTAGTGATTAATAATCAAAGTTAGTGTCCCTTTTTTTTTGGAAACAATAAGAATGAATACCAATCTACTTTCTAGTTTACCCCATCTGATCTGGCTACAATTTGCCGCCCACCATGAATGTCGAAATACGGGCTTACCATTTCACTAAGATTAACAAGCATTCAAAACCAATGGTCATCAACACTTCCTTTCCCTTCCTTTCTTATTTTCCCATTAATCGAGCTGTGACTCTCTTAAAGAGTCCTTACAAATTCTTTTCCGTGCATCATTATTTAAAAAAAAAACATTTAACACCTTTTTTTTAGTATAAATATTTAATTGTAATAGATTCTAATACTATATACTACTATACTATACTAATTGTTTTTTCAAAACTTTTCTTAGCACAATCGCTTCATATGGCATCATATAAATTTCCCTCAGTGTTATCCTTTCTCTGCAAAACAAAGTCTTAAAAATTAAGAAGATTGCGTTTATGTCTCATTACAAACCCAATGTTGTGGGGAGATTTATTGGTTACCAAAGTGTATTCAAAAATGTTACTGTCGTTCTTAGACACATCAAGAAGCTCACCAATACTTTCTAGCTCGCTTCCAAAGTTGGCCAATATTCTGTACTGTTCCTCTGAATGACCACTAAAAAGAAAAGTCAAAGATTAGTGTTTTAGAAATCTTTTCTCCACGTCAAGTTATAAATTAAAAAAAAAGATTAGCAGAAGAATTCAGTTGGTCTCCACCAAGAAAAGCAATCAATCATGAACATACATAAAACATCATAGCAAACAACGCCATGCTTTTAATGCTTACCGAATTATTTGAAAAACGTTGTCATTGACAGCCCCATAACTGAAACCACCTTCTTCCTTGAACGCTTTAAAGGCTGCTGTATGCTTAAGTCTCTGCAAAGTCTTAAATATATTCAATGAACTCCTGGCGATTCCCCGCTGAACTTTGACGTTGACTTTTTTGTAATCCTTAGCAACTGCTAACCACGGTTGTGTTGACGTAGAAAATCCAGCTGATACGTCATCGTTCCACTGAAATGGGGATCTGCTAAAATCACGAACATCTTTTTCTGTACATTGCGGACATTCCCAAGCAACCTTATCCATTCCCAATTCTTCACCCTGGAATAAGAAAATAATTATGGATGTGGGGTTATAACCCTTAATATGCCTACGTAGTAGGTGATTGTAGCACCAGGAAGTGCAGCAAGAACAACATTGGCTAGATCCTTCTTCTCCAAACCCACTCGACTAGCGAATCTCTGAACATCATGATTGCCAGCCTAAAAAAAAAAAATTTATTTTTGATACAATATTTTCCTCCCAAGTACCGCGCTACAATCTTACCACCCAATTAGCCATTTTGTGAGTGTCCCACATAATTTTCATCCATTCGTCGACAATTTCCTCGACATGTCTGGCGTTCGATGTCATATTTGCATTAATAAAATTGAAATTGAAAGGTAAATGGGCTCCCAAGTGTGTTCCGTTTCCAAAATATTGCTTTATGATGTCAGTTGAGGTGTAGGCTTCTGCTAAAAGTACTCTTTAAGAAAAGTTGAGTTATTATGAGTTAAGTAGCTTTAAGGTCACACTTTCTCTTACCTTGTATCTCCACCATGTTCATTTTTATAGGCATCCAGAAACTCCCTCCATTCGTACATTAGTTCCACAGTTTCATATTGTCCTTGGGTGTAAATATGCTGGGTGTAGTGTTGAATACTTGAATTGGTTGTCTTTCCGCTGAGCGCTTCATTGGGGTAAGTGCCATTTTCGAAAACCTTTTCATACAGGTGAGGAACAGCATCGATACGGAAACCATCTACCCCACGATCCAGCCAGAATTTCAAGACATCAAACATGGCTTTGTGTACTTTGGGGTTCCTGAAGTTGAAATCAGGCTGCTCTTTAAGGAACTGATGCAAATAGAATTGTTGACGTTTCTCGTTCCATTCCCACATCGATCCATCAAATATACTGATCTAAAAAATGTAACTTCGATATAATACTATTAAATATACAGTCTGGTTCACATGGAAGGACACACGAACAATTTTTTTTAATGCAAATAATTTCTGACAGACAAAAGACTAAACGTTCAGTGTTCTTAAAAGACTGGGTCATAATGAACAACGAATGCTCTAGTGCGAAAAATCTTCGAATTTACTCGAAGAAAGGGACAGCTTAGAATGACGGGACTGAGGGAACGCACCCAAATAGAAGGGATCTTAATTAGTTTCACTTTTGAAACTGGATACCTCTAGCTAGAGACTTAGCTGTCTGCAGAAGTGTGTTGGTACAGTTCTTTCCTCAGCTGTTGAACCATCTTCTAAAGTAAGAAAATCAGTGGAAAACTACTTGAATACCTACTGTAGTTCCAAAATCATGAGATTAGTTTTTTTTTATAATTAACGCGCGCACAAGGAACTATTTGTTTCCCTTTTAATGTAACACACTGCGCGGGCAATAGGAAGAAAGGGAGGGGAGAGATAGGAGGTGTTGATTAACATTGGTTTTGAATGTTTGCAGATCAAAATGGCAAGGGAAAATCCCACCGGGTAAACTATTCCAAATTCGTGTTTTTCGGCTAAAAAAAGAATACCTATATTTCACGGTACGTCCGAAATTGGGAAATTGGGTTGGTTTTTAAATAAAATTAACGGAATTGCATATTTTCGTATCTGTCAAGCTCCAAACCCAATTGTTCGTAAATAAATTCCATTTCTTACCCAGTTTGAAGGTGGAAGTTTCTTGCCCGGGTTCTTCGGATCATCTAATCCATCGGCCCAAACGTAAAAATCGTCATATCCATCCTCCCGATTAACAGACTTAATAAACCATTCACACTCGTTGCTCGAATGGTTCGGTACAAAATCCAAGATGATCTTAAGTCCAATTGACTTTGCTTTCTTCAATAAATTTTCAAAATCTTCCATCGTTCCGAAAAGTGGATCAATGTTGGTGAAGTTCGAAATATCATAGCCATTGTCTGCCATTGGAGATTGAAAAATTGGCGATAGCCATGTTGCATCCATGCCGATCTCCTTTAGGTAGTCAAGCTTTTCAATGATTCCTTAAGAAGAAAAAATTTATTTTGTTTAACATATTTAAAAAAAAAAAAACTTTTTTGAATAACCTTTTAGGTCACCGATACCATTTCCACTACTATCCTTCCATGATCTTGGATAAATTTGATAAAACGATGCATCTTCCCACCAATCTGTAGTTCCAGAGCTGAATGGCACCACCAGAAGCGTTGCAATGAATATACTGAGAAAAATAATTTTAACCATTTCCGACTAACTGGTCAGACACTAAGAATTGAACTAAATGAACAGGTGTCTCAAACAATCCATAAAACGTGCGATCCTGGTTATTTATCTTACCTTTAGTACTCTCTGTCATTATCTATGTTCTACAGTCATTGAAGAAACTCATAAGTATATTGGAATTGATAAATTGTATTTAAGTTTTAATTTAAATGATAAGATTTTGATGAAATCGTATGTCAGTCAAACAAAAAACAAAATTCCAAACACTGACTATTCAATCAGAACTCGAAATCAGGATAATAAAAATCTACAAGATGTTGCAAACCGTGAAAAACTTTTATCGCAGAACGATTTTTGGTAGTCTTTTTTTTTATTGTTTGAAGTAAATGTCCACAGAGACAGCTTGTTTTTTCGGGATTTTGTCGTGCCCAGCATATCACAATTCTAATCATAAGATTAATATAAGAAATAAAGCCATTATCTCATAGAGGCCTATCTTGTCTTAATTAACTTAAGAATGCAGATAATATACAGTCCAATATGAATGAACCATGGACTGTTAATGCTGTCATCAAAGGTTAAGCGTAGATTTTGAAAAGATAGTTAGTTCCTGTGGAAAAGATATTTTTGTCAGCTGTAGTCAATTCGAAAAAACACTATCAATATTTTGATATGTTTATCATTAATAAGACACGCCTCTAGTATTTTGGATGTTCGCACCTTCCGAGCAGCAAACATCGATTCGGATCACTACCTTGTTGCAGCAAAGGTAAGAATACGAATAACCCGAACACCACAACAACGGAGTAATACTGTGAGGAAGTATGACGTCGGAAAGCTGCAATCGCAAGAAACCGCCAGAACCTATGCCGATCGAATATCCCGTAACCTCTGGAGAAATCCAGTACCGCCAGCAGTGGCAACAAGCCATCAGAGATGCCGCAACTGATGTGCTAGGTTTCGCCAGACCACCACAACGAAACCTCTGGTTCGATGACGAATGCAGGCAGGCCCATGCAGCCAAATAAGAGGCATATAAAGCGGCGCTGCAAAGTAGGACGAGAGCTGCTCGCGAGCTCTATGAGCAGAAAAGACGGGAAGAACACCGGCTTCTCAAACCAACCCATCTCTAAAGTTTGGTCAGAAGAAAGTATGCCTGATGAATGGAACATCGTTTGCCCGATCCGCAAGAAAGGAGACCTTCTAAACTGCGCCAACTATGGAGGAATAAGTCTCCTGTATATCGACTAGTGACATAGACATCATTGGCAGAACTCGGCGAGCTGTCACTGGAACGTTTGCTAGCATTGAAGCTGAAGCGGCTAAGATGGGACTAGCAGTCAATGAGGCCAAAATGAAATACCTGCTGTCCACAGAAAGAGACACACAACATCGGCGGATTGGGCAAAACATTACAATAGACAGGTACAACTTTGAGGTAGTTAGGGACTTTGACAACAACATCTCGTCAGAAATAAATCGAAGAATTACTCTTGCCAATCGCTGTTTCTATCGGCTAGGAAGGCAATTGAGTAGCAAAGTCGAAAGACAAAGGAGATTCTGTATAAGACCCTAATCATCCTAGTCCTGTTCAATGGAGCCGAGGCATGGACTCTATCTAAAGCAGATGGAGATATCCTTAGTCGTTTCGAGCGTAAGATTCTTCGGAGGATTTTTGGTCCTATCTGCGTTAACGGGTTTTGGAGGAGAAGGTTCAACCAAGAGCTATAACAGCTGTACAACGACATTGAACTGGTCAAAAAAATACGGATATCACGTTTAAGATGGCTAGGTCTTCGATTCCATCCCATAGGGTAGATGCAGTCAAGGAAGAACTCGCCTTAGGTGGCGCTCTCAAGTGAAGGTACCCCTCAACCAACCTGGAGTGCGAAACTGGAGACAGCTTACCAAAGACCGAGCTTGCCCGAAAGGCATGTTGGTTGAGGCCCAGGTTCGTCCCGAACTGTAGCGCCCCCTAAGTAAGTAAGTAAGTGACAAGACGATTAATGAATTTCTTTAGACTTTCTACAAATAAAGTTATCAAAAGAAAATCTTCGAGTAAGGTTACTATCAGAATCAGGGATAAGTTTATTTATTTATTTATTTAAAAAAATAACTACAGATATGACATCTTAGTTGATTATAAAGTATAAAAATTTAACATTTTTGAGATTAGCTACAAAAGTTAACATATTTAATAATTTTTTCTTGATATTATTCTTTGATAAATTAAAGTCAATTATATTTGTGTTTCGGAGACATGGTTTTCTAAGGACATCCAAGACGTTACATACTCACTTAATGGTTATAATCTTTTTCGTGCCGACCGTTTAGGACGAGATGGTGATGGTGTTGCAATTTATGTCCTAGTATGGGAAAAAGTTGTTTCTCACCGAATGATTCTTCATGCGAATACTTATTTATTAATGAAGTTGAAGAGGAAAATAGCTTCATTTTGGGAACTATTCATAGGCCATCATGTGAAAATATTTACTATTTGTCCTCTCTCGATATTACATCCATACCTCACCCATACTTTCAACACAGTACTTACTACAAGCATCTTCCCACAGCAATGGAAACTGGCCAAAATAATGCCGATTCCCAAAAACAATGCAATTTGATAAACCAGCAAAACCTGTTCTGAGAACATGCTTATCATTTGGCTGCGGTAGTGCGATGTGTAAATACGTCGGCTTTCACAAACGCTAGATCGCATGTTCAAGGTTCCAACCCAGCTCGGGACACATATAAAACACATTTCCCAAAAACTCACTCTGTGAAGAAATTTAGACCAATTTCAATTCTTCCATTTGTGTCAATAGTTTGCGAACGCATTATGCGAAAACAGCTTAATGACTAAAATGACTAAAGACTTTGACACGGTAGTTCATTCCTTGCTTTTAAATAAGCTATAACAAGGATTTAATGTATCTGCAGATGCAATAAAATTGCTTCGGTCTTTTCTGAGCGATAGGCTACAAGCAGTGTATTTGGATAATAGTTTCTCAGAGTTTCTTCCAATATTTCGAGGTGTCCCTCAAGGTTCTATTTTAGCGCCTCTGTTATTTTCATTGTATATTAACGAAATTGACTCTGTGATTCCTAAAACATCAAAACATTTTTATGCAGATGACATACAAATATATAGAAGCTGCCCTCTAAGCTGGCCTAATTGAAAACTGTGTCTTCACTATAAATCTAGGTCTTGAACGGATCTCCAAATGGGTAGCAAATAACGGTTTGTCACTGAATCCATCCAAATGCAAATGCTTGGTTATCTCTAAAACAGTGCTTGATGTATCATATTTCGCAGTTATTATTCTTAATGGAACAGCATTAGAATTTGTCAATACCGTACAAAATCTAGGTGTCATCTTCAATAAGACCCTAACGTGGAACGACCATAAAAATTCAATAATAGGAAAAACGTATGGTACACTGAAGACACTGTGGACTGCTCAAAATTGTACGCCTTTTAAAACAAGGATGGTACTAGCAAAAACTCTGGTTATATCAGCACTTACCTACGGATGTGAAATCTATTATAATTGTGACTCTGTCAGCAAAAATAAATTAAAAGTGGCCCTCAATAGCATCATAAGATACATCCATGGGTTAAAAAGATATGACCATATTTCTCATTTGAGTAATAGTTTACTAAAAATGTCCTCTCTCAAGTAATCCAGTACTACCAGCATAAAGTGCCGCACACCAGTGGCAACACTACCAACAAACCATCAGAGATGCCGCAACTGATGTGCTAGGTTTCACCAGACCACCACCACAAAACCTCTGACGGGAAGAACACCGGTTTCTCCAAAATAAAAAGAGAGAGCATGAGAAGCGCGCGATCGAAGATAATGAGAGATGCTACTCCAGGAACAAAGTGCGGAAGTCTTACCAACAGGTAAAAAGAACGTGCCAAGGAAACCCGCACAGAAGCCTGTAGAGATAGCAATGGAAACCTCGTAGTAGAGTCACAGTCGGTGCTGAGTACATGGAAGGACCATTTCTGCAGACTGTTAAACGGCGATGAAAACCAAAATACCTCTGTCAGGCAGAATGAAACATTCAACATGGACGATGACAGACAAAACTTCCGTCCACCTGACCAAAATGAAATGAGGATAGCAATATCTAAACTAAAAAACAACAAAGCTACTGGACCCGACGGACTACCTGGCGAACTTTTTAAAGCGGCCGTAGATGACCTGGTGGAGTGCATACACCAACTCATCTCTAAAGTTTGGTCAGAAGAAAGTATGCCTGATGAATGGAACCTCAGCATCGTTTGCCCGATCCACAAGAAATGAACCCTCTAAACTGCGCCAACTATAGAGGAATAAGTCTCCTGAATATAGCCTACAAGATCCTCTCTGCCGTACTATGTGAACGCCTGAAACCTTTCGTCAGCAACCTGATTGGCCCCTATCAGTGTGGTTTCAGACCAGGAAAGTCCACAATCGGTCAAATGTTCACGCTACGGCAGATCCTATAAACTACCCAAGAATTCCAAATCAATACGGCTAAGATGGGACTAGCAGTCAATGAGGTCAAAACGAAGTACCTGCTATCCACAAAAAGGGACACACAATACCGGTGGATTGGAAAAAACCATCACAATAGACAGGTACAACTTTGAGGTAGTTAGGGACTTTGTTTACCTCGGATCCGCTATAACATCTGACAACAACATCTCGTCAGAAATAAAGCTAAGAATCACTCTTGCCAATCGATGTTTCTATGGGCTAGGAAGGCAATTGAGTAGCAAAGCCCTCTCTCGAAAGACAAAGGAGACTCTGTATAAGACCCTAATCATCCCAGTCCTGCTCTATAGCGCCGAGGCATGGACTCTATCTAAAGCGGATGAAGATATACTTGTCGTTTCGAGCGTAAGATTATTCGGAAGATTTTCGGCCCTACCTGCGTTAACGGGCTTTGGAGAAAAAGGTTCAACCAAGAACTATTCGAGCTGTACAGCGACATTGACCTGGTCAAAAAAAATACGCATATCACGTTTAAGATGCCTAGGTCATGTAGAGCGAATGGACAACAATGCTCCGGCTCGCAGGATCTTCGATTCCATCCCAGAGGGTAGACGCAGACGTTACATAAAGAATACCGAATGACTAATAATTACAAGTATGCTTGACTTGTAACTACATGTGAATTTACAACTGCGGCGAACTTTTCTGTTTCATAAAATTATTTGCGCAAGAAGTTATTAGTGACGGACTTGTAACTACAAGTGAATTTATTGCAAGACTAAAGAGACTAATAAAATCAAGTACTGAGAGAATTTGGCTTATTCGGGGTGAGAATTTAGTACTTGGACAACTTGTGTTTAAAAAGGTTAAAATAAAATAACCTCAAGCAATGATAATAGTGACTACGTAGCAGTGTTGCCCGCCCCCAACTGATTGAAAGCGTAGTATTTAGAAAAAAAAAGTGTAGTAAAAATGGAGTAAAAAATTAACAAAATAATTTAACAAATTTTTGAATCCTTGTATTTACTTTTAAATATATACATAGGTATATAATATATAAATAATAAACTATATGAACGTAGTCCTGCCATAAGTTCTGTCCCTAACTTATAAGACGCCAAAAAAAATTGTATTGATCTGTTGTTGTTCTCAAAATATATAACTGACAAATGGATACCTTAAGTAACAGTTATGAGTCAGTTGAATTTAATACGCGAAACGATAAACATGGAGTGGGGCAAAAAAGAAAACCGCGTCGCTATTATTGCACTGCACAAACGCAGTAAAACTCCGAGTGAGATTTTCGAATTGATGAAACCACTCAAAATATCGAAAAAATTCATCTATCGCGCTATAAAACGGTTGATGATAGAGCAAGAAGTAGCCGACCTCGCAAAAGTAGGACGCCAGCAGTGATCAAAGCAGTTACGGAAAAAATCCGAAGAAATCCCCTCCGCAAACAGAAAATTATGGCTGGAGAAATGGAAATACCAACAAGAACGATGTCACGTCTCATAAAACAAGACCTAAGGCTTGGCCATCATCCAGCTTCAGTGATGGTTTGGTGGGGAGTGTCGTATGACGGTGTTACAAATTTGCATTTTTGTGAGCAGGGAGTGAAAACACGTGCTTCCAACTATCAAAGTGATGTTTTAGAGAATGTTGTGAAGCCGTTTACTAACACCTTATTTGCGGGCAAGCACTGGATTTTTCAGCAAGTCTCTGCGCCGGCTCACAAGGCAAAAACCACCCAACTCTGGCTTAAGGACAATTTACCGGGGTTTATCTCTGCTGAAGATTGGCCCTCGGGCAGCCCGGATCTTAATCCGCTGGACTACCGTCTATGGAATGTCTTGGAGGAGAAGGCTTGCTGTAGGCCGTACCGAAATATTGAGTCTCTTAACGCTGATTTGGTGAAGACAGCAGCTTCGCTACCACTGGAAGTCGTACGTGCGGCGATAGACGAATGGCCGGATCGTTTAAGAAAGTGTTTCAAGGCTAAGGGTGGCCACTTTAAATAATTTCCTACAAAATAAATATCGTAAAAAGAATTTTGATAACTTATTTATTATTTGAATAAGACGCGTTTATGTGAGGAACAGAACTTATGGCAGGACTACGTATACACATTTAAAAAAAAAAACTACTATAATAATAAATAAAATATATTTACATCTTAACAAACCAACAAAAATCATTTTTGGATTATTTTTTTTATAATGACTAGCATTGTGGTAGTTAAATATCCTTCAAGAGTTATTTCGATTGTATAATTGCATCAACTGTTGAAATATTTAAATTATTTCTCAAATCATATTTAAATTTGGGAAATACCTCTCTGCAGTTGCACTGCTATCAGGTAAATTACACAAAGTAACCTTGTAACTGCATTCATTTTTGAAAGCTAACTTTCCAAGGAATTTGTTGGCACTCAATAAATTAACCCAAAATTTAACAATGTCATCATTGAAATATTCTTTTAACGCTTCTTGTGAACCTATGATTGAACGAAATTCTTCATTTAACATGGTTTCACTTTTTTTAAGAGGCATTATAGTTGGAATGTATTCTTTTGAAATTTCTGGGGTCAAGATGAGAATGAGCCTGGGTTTGAATCCAGCTCATAGCCATCTTCTTTTCCGGTGTACTGCCTCTTGCGAGGAACTGACAAAACCTCCAAGAGTAAAATTTGTCTCGAAAAAGTGCATCTCTCATGTAGCCGTTCGGACTCGGCGGTAAACTGCAGGTCCCTTCCATTTTTGCAGATTAAAAACACACACAGAGGAATGGTAGAGTATAAGTCACTAGGCCTTGGCTCCTTAAGGAGCTGTCGCGCCAATAAATTTATTTACTTTGTGACTGAAGTAAAAATGAGAAGAATATACATATATTTATTTAAGAAAAAGGAAACCAATCTGATCTGTCAAACTGAGGGTTAAATTCTGGAAGTGGATTGTGATGATTGAGAATGTTGGATGTTGTGGGCTTAAACAGAAAGTATTGGTTAAGTTAAGATATAAAACTACAAACACACTATTAATTTTGAAGAATAAGCTTTTGAAAAAAAGTGTAGTAAAAACACTTCTATTTTAGTAAGGTGGCAACGCTGCTACGAAGACAATCGGAGATAAAAACCGCGAATTTTTAAAATACAAATTAACTATAGCATATTATATATTTAATGAACAGTTTAGAATTAACTTCTCTGCTTTTGAGGAATTGCTAAGAAACATTGGCTTATCACTAGAAGCACAAAAACGCGACATGCTAAGATCGCTTAACTGTGAAGTATAGCTGCAGACTTTTAGTTCCACGCAAATAATGTTTTGCTTGTAGTTGGATTTGTAGACTTTTAACAGTTTAACCGTTACACTTATAATTTGAATCTGCCGCACTACAAGTGTGAAAATTTTTTTATGGAACACAATATTACAACTCCATACTTTATTTGCGCTTGTAGTTGCAGGTTTACAAGTGCACTAATAGTTTTATGAAATAGGCCCCTATGTTTAGAAATTAAAAACAGATTTTTTTGTTTTATTTTTATTTTTTTTTTATTAAAAATATTTTATACAAAACATAGTATGGGATTTTATTTCTGCTATTTTTAATCAAGCTAAAAATTCTTTTCGGCATACTATTGTGATATTTTGGCCTGAGGTTCGATAAATAAAACTCAATCGAAATTCCAAAATAATACAACAAATCTCTTTATTCTATGAAACACAACGTCTTTCAGTTTAAATAACACCAAATATAACTTATTCCACTTATTCACAATTCAAATACGTTTTTATAATTCATCACTTTTTATTTAATCTCAATTCAATCACTTTTTACTAACGCTTCCAGTAGTTAACAATTCAACTTTCGAAAATAAACTGAACTTTCAATGCAATCTACTCTTGTATTTATACAAGTTTGCAGCTTCTGGAAGCTTCTGTCTGGTTCTGGCACAATCTAAGCTTTCGGTACTAATTCGAGTCTCGAATTAGTACTTCAAGTTCGATTTAGTACTCAGTTAAAACATATTGCAAATGTGTAGCATACTTCTAGGGGCATGGTTGTTGTACACAATAAATGGTGGTTGTTGTACACAATGAATCCAACAGATGTCGTTAGTTTACAAAATGTATCCTCCAAATATCTAAACTTGTTGCCACATCACACTATTAACAAGATTTTCCAAGTATGGTACCAAATTATATAACATAATATTTATAATATAACGGGACTTTTTTTTGCTAATTTTTCTTGTTTATTAATTCCATTTAATGATAATTTTATCAGCAAGGCGTCTTTTCTATTTCTGTTTTTCCGGTTTTCTATTAAAATTAAATGCATTTTTTCAGGGTGCGGTTATACTTATGCAAGGCATTGTATTCCGATTAAACGCAGAAAAGGCCGTGTTGGGGGAGGTGTAGCAATATACGTTAAAGTAAATGTTAAATGTAAATTCAAATGCTCATCAGATGCTATTATATTATTACCCTACCTTTGAAGTATACTCAAGATGAGGGGTACGTAGCAATTGTAAAAGAAAAGAGTCACATATGAATCATCAAATTGTTTGCTCAGCGTTTTATAGTCTTAAAAATCTTTATGCCATGCGCGAATATCAAATATCACTTGATCGTGTGCAAGAAGTTACATCATTTATAGCCAAAATAAATAGTAAAGGACCAAGGTAGCTTCCTTGAGGTACGCCAGAGTGGACCACAAATGTGTTTGAAAGACAATTTCTAAATTTTGATCTGATCCAAGCTATGAAAAAGGGAGGAAAACCAAAAGCTTTTAACTTGAACAAGATTCGTGACTTAGTTCGTCAAATGCTTTGGAGAAGTCAGTGTAAATGCAATCAAGTTCATAACCTTTTTCTAATGCATTTGAACATATGTATTAGAAATTAAAAGATTTGTAAGGGTGATCTAGGCTTCACGAATCCGTGTTGCTGTTCAAAGATCAGCTTTTTACTAAAAATTGTCATACTTTCACAGACAACTTGGTCTTTTGCTTTGAGCTTCGTTTTCAAACATGTACCTTAATGGTAAAAAAACGAAGTCGGCGAACACGAAAAAATCGAACCGCGTTCGCAAACCTAGCCCCTAGCCCTTACCGACAAAATACACAACCAAACACCAACCGCTTCGACGAACATGTTTGCCGCTTAGGGTTTTCTTAGGAATCGTGTGGAGTTTAATGCGTCGAAAACAAGATATGAAAAGTAAAACTATCTCTAAAACATTTTCCCCTCCCTAACAAAGGGCGTAATGTTTCAAGTCTTTCCTTATTTTTGTTGTATTACAGTTACCGTAATACTTCACTCGCTTGGAATATTTCATCACTTTCAGTTCACGCTTGAGCCCAATTTCGAACGTACCGCTAAATACCAGCGACGTTTTTATTAGCCGAACAACACGGATTCGGAATAGTTTATTAATTTAATTTTTATTTTTTTTTATTTCAACTTAAAAGCATTAAAAAACATTTTAATCTACACCTTCTGCCCCACACTCTCTAATTTTGTAATGCTCACGCAGTCTGTTTTATTCAAAATTGAATTATTAAATAAATACAAAAAAACAAAAGAAAATTTATCTCTAGCATTTGGTTATAATTATTTCGCTTATAACATTTGTTATTTAATTTTTTTCAAGACAATTGCTTCGGAAGGCAACATATAGATTTCACTCAATTTCACTCGTTCCCTGAAAAATATACATATTTAAATTGTTTCTATTTATATTTTTTATTTTAAACTTTTATTTACCCAATATTACGGGTCGACCCACTGGTTACCAAAGTATATTCGAAATCAGTATTGTCGTTCTTAGAGGTACCAAGATATGGACCAATGTTTTCAAGATTATTTCCAACATTCAACAAAATTCTATATTGTTCCGTTGAATTGCCTCTGTAAAATGGACATCAAAAAATATCTGTCATTTCTTAAGGTCATTTTCCAATAGTGTACTTTAACTCACCGAATAATTTGAAACACATTATCATTAACAGCTCCATAGCTAAAACCTCCATCATCCTTGAACATCTTGAACGCCGCTGTATGTTTGAGCTTGTGTATTCTCTTATAGATATTCAATGTACTCCTTGCGATTCCTCGCTGAACTTTTACATTAACTTTCTTATAATTATCAGCTACAGGCTTCCAGGTTTCAGATGAAATAGAAAACCCAGCTGATACTTCGTCGTTCCATTGGAATGGAGACCGGGCAAAATTACGTATTTCTTTTTCTGTACAATTTGGGCATTCGTATTGAACATTGACCATTCCTATTTCCTCACCCTGAAATGATTTTTATATTGTTTAAAATGAATGGATTTTGTAAAGATTAAACATACATAATAGGTGATTGTGGCTCCAGGAAGTGAGGCAAGAGCAATGTTGACCAAGTCTTTTTTATCGTCGCCAACACGGCTACCCACTCTTTTCAAGTCATGATTACCGACCTAAAGGTCAAGAGCATTCCAATTCAATAACTTCATGGAAAGAATTTTCTTATTTTGCTTACCACCCAGTTGGCCATTTTGTGTGTGTCCCACATAACATCCATCCATGTGTGAACCCACTGATCGACGCTTCGGGCATTTGGATATCCACCAGAAGTTATGGATTCAAAATTGAAATTGAAAGGCAAATGAGCTCCGAAGTGGGTGCCATTCCCAAAGTATTGCTTAATTGTGTTAAGTGAAGCATATGCTTCTGCCAACAGAACCCTTTAGAAGAAATCGGTATAGGTCAAGAGATCAAAATCCTTATTTTTTACCTTGAATCACCGCCATGTTCCTTCTTATATGCTTCAAGGAAATCCCTCCATCCGTATAGTAACTCCACAGTTTCATATTGTTCTTGAGTGTAAATATGTCTCACGTAATATTGATTATTGGAATCATTTGTAGTTCCACTAAGTGGTTCATCGGGATAAGTGCCATTCTCAAAAACTTTTTCGTACATGTGAGGAACTGCATCGATACGGAAACCGTCTACTCCCCGATCCAGCCAGAATTTCAAGACATCCAACATGGCTTTGTGTACTTTGGGGTTTCTGAAGTTGAAATCCGGCTGCTCTTTCAGGAATTGATGCAAATAGAATTGTTGACGTTTTTCGTTCCATTCCCACATCGAACCTCCAAAAATGCTAATCTAAGTAAAAACATATATTTGAACTTTTTCGACAAAAAACAATTTTTTATTGGTTTCCAAACTCAAAAGAAGAAATTTGAAAAAAAATCACTCGAACTTATTTCTTACCCAATTAGAAGGTGGAAGTTTCTTTCCAGGGTTCTTCGGGTCATCTTTGCCATCGGCCCAAACGTAAAAATCATCATATCCATCCTCCCGATTGACGGATTTGATAAACCATTCGCACTCTTCACTCGAGTGATTTGGAACAAAGTCCAAAATGATCTTAACGCCAATTCGCTTAGCCTTTTTTAAAAGGCCATCAAAATCCTCCATAGTTCCAAAAACTGGATCTATATTCGTAAAATTCGATATATCATAGCCATTGTCGGCCATCGGAGACTCGAAAACCGGTGATAGCCACGTTGCTGTTATTCCGATCTCCTTTAAGTAATCTAACTTTTCTGTTATTCCTGCGGAATTTTGTTTCAAGAAATAATATCAAACACCCTGTAATATTCATATCCTTACCCTTCAGATCACCGACTCCATTTCCATCACTATCCTTCCATGATCTTGGATAGATTTGATAGAAGGACGCATCTTCCCACCAATCTGTTGTGGCAGCCAAAGCTGATGCACTACAAACTGTCACAATGAGTGCAACTATTACAAATTTTAACATTTCGAACTTTCAGTTCGGAGGCAAAGATTCAAACTAATTTCCAGAATTTCGTAAACTAAAACTAACTGCTGGGTGTAGGTGTATATATTTGGGTTTTTTAATAAATTCCAATTTCAATTAAATGATAAGATTTTGATAAAAAACATAAATGAGAGAACGTCGAAAACACCAATTCAGAAGTTTTCAGGAGGTAAGTGATTAAATCGAACAGTGTTAGATTACTAAATAGAACTTTTTTGTCAAGTAGAATATTGTTGGTCGTTTTATAATGGTATTGCGTCAAAACGTAGAGTTGAGTCTAAGATACTTTTTTATCAAATCTTAAGATCAAATTTGAGATTTTGTTTCCATTTTAATTTTTAAATCAAAATACTCTTTCGAATGTTCTATAACATTCTTGAACTATTCCAGTTGGATGAGGACATCTTTAAACTGTTTTCGTAGATATGGGCTGTTTTCTGGGATTGGATCAAAGGTGCAGAATCTTCGAAGAAATGTGCATCCCTTTTTGTCGAGAACAATGGTTTGTTTTGAATGAAAGCAGAAATCTCTTCAAAAATCACATTATGTGATCATTTCAGCTCAGGCTTGGCATCAAGGTTACTATCGTGGAAGCAAAGTGACCAGTTAAAGTAACGAACAAATTTATTCAGGCCGTCTTAGTTGGCTTTTTCGTATTGCCAAACAGTTCTGGTGAGAAGTTTTTCTCAACTGGATCAGTGGAGGACGAGACTAAAATAATAGAATGGTTCGAAGTGCCAAAGGGAGAAGTAACACTGATTGTATACTTATCAAAATGAGAATAATTAAGAAATAAGTCAAGCGGTGCAGGGGAATAAGTCCCCGGGAACTAACTCCACTGAGTTACTTAGTTACCATGTATGAGAACTTAGTGCACATCTTCCAACAACAATAGTTACAGTCTGTTGTAAACTACAGTCAGTTATCTCGGCGAATTTCTGTGAATATTTCGGAATCTTTTAACTGAATTTCCAGATGCTCTGAAAATATTGAAAGAAAATCTTCGAAATTTTGTTTACAAGACTCCGAAAATAATTAAAGAAAACCGTCGCGATTACACACTCGCTGGGTTAACTATTCCGAATTCGTTTTGTTCGGCTAAAAACAGAATCTCTATATCTCACGGTACGTTTGAAATTAGGTTCAAGGGTGAACTGATTAGCATTTCTTGCAAAACGGGTATTGCGGGAGAAACTTTTAAGGGAAGTATTCATCTGGCTACTTCGAGTGAACATACATTGCGTCGGTGTTCGAGAGGGGCAATTGTTTCAGCGGCAGTTCTATTTCCTATCAATCTTAACGCTCTGTTTTTTTTATCATAGTAATGTTGTCGGGAATGCCTGGATTTAAAAGTTTCGTCAGATACGACAGAATACTTCGCCGAGGCGTCGGTATCGTCGTAGACAAGTACGGGTTGCCGTGTCTCGCTGCCATTGGCAGGAACATTGTCGGCAAGGGTAGCGATGTTTGAAAAGCACCTGCCCCAGAGGTGGCAGTTATACTCGAGTCTTGGCCGTTTACACGCTAAATAAATTGTAGCCAGATCAGAAGGGGAATAAAAACTTCTTGCATCGATACAGAAAATCTAAGCACTTAGCAGCATTTTTGGCATTTTTAGCTTATCATACAGTTCTACTGCAATTGCACTACCAAAGGGCGTGAATCGTCGAACGAATATATGTAAAGCTGAGAGTAGAGTTGTCAGCAAAACAGTTTAGTGGATTAAAAGTTACAGACCAGAAGATTCTTTATAAAAAATGAGGAAAACAGTTGAAGACAGAACGGAGCCCTGGGGCACACCAGCATTTATTTTGTGGGAGTCAGGCTTGAAACCGTCCCATACAACAATACAATTGTATTGACCGGTCCAGAAGATAGCTTCTAATTCAACGAACAAGAGTATCATTAATACCAAAAGCACGCATTTTCTCGATAAGAGAGCTTCTAAACTCTATCACATGCCTTGGAAATATCAAGCGCAATAATCTTACTTTCACCTAAGAATGAGCTGATCTCTTCCATCTTGTCGTTGTCATGATTGTCTTTCTTGCCAAACACAATGACGTTTAGTGAGATGTCTATTCTAAATTCTAGAAGAAACTGAAAAATTAAATATTGTGATACACTAAACAAAACTAGTTTTGAACAAACTGTGAATTAGATAAGGGGTTTTTATTTTAAATAAAGTATTTAATGTTTTTTCCTTAACTCGGTTTATTATTCTTAAACAAGTTACATTTGTTTGGAGTTTTTAGTGAACTGAATTAAATTATAATAAAATGGACAAATTATACCATTTTAGTTTCAAAATGAGAACGGAAAATTTCAATATGAGAATAGCTAAAGTAACAATTAAAAAAGCAATCCTTGCGTCCTTCGTCAAGCAATGGTTAGACATGGTGAACCAGTTGCTATTGTAATTGACAATGCACCTTATTATAATCAAGGTGAAGATGTTGTGCAGGAGCAGGACTTTTGTGACAACCGTATACTCAGATTTGGTCCCTATAGTCCAATGCCTAATCCCATTGAAAATGTTTGGTCTGTGGTAAAGAGTAACAATAAAAGAGAGCTCTCAAAAAAGTTGTCAAGAATTCTTAACAGCAGAACCGATTCATCCATATGAGAACAGAGAGTAAGAGCCCTAGAAAGCCTTATATAGAAGTTTACTATTCTCATTTTTAAACTAAAATGGTAAAGTTCACTAACACGATTTGAACTAAATTGATAGATCACTCAAATAAACTTAATTCCCAAACTCTATTTCACAGTTTTCGACCCCCGTAGATTTTCTTTGTCCATCTATTAAACAAACAGATTTGACAGATGACAACTAAAAAAAAACATGGCCGCCATATTCTGCCAAAATCTTCCCACGCCCAATTGAAAAACCCATTGTTGAGATAGCAACTTTTATACATTAAACTTTATGTTTATTATCACTGGTGTTAGTTCCATTGTTTGTTTTTTTTTCATTGTGTTGAATTAATCACAAAATATTTGCCAGTTGTCCAAAATCCTTATTTCCGCATAAGTAGTAGAATGCAACTCCTGAAAAAATAAAATTGTTAAAGAAAGCCAAAAGGAGATGAAAAATAATAATTTTTTTTTGCTATTTACATATGTATATTAAATACATAAAATTACTATCATATATTGATTTGAATAACCTATATAAATTTGACAGCTATGACATCTCACAGTAGAGAAAGACTGATAGACTTGTGTATTAATTTATGTACTTATTTAGCATGATTTTAGAAACATGGTAAAGACACAGTTGGATAATATTTACAAAATAAGTATGGTTTTCTACAAATAAAGTATCGCCTGTCAGTATCTGTTTTAAAACTAGCCCAAAAAAATGCATATCGAAACAAAATTTAAATAAATGCTATTTTAGCTTTCTTAAAAAAAATTAAGGCTAAAGGTTTGATTTTATGGTTAGGTTTCTGGATTTAAGGAGCCTTGACAGACTATAGTAGGTTCTGTTAGATTTTAACTTCCGCCCGCGTATATGGCTGGACTTGGTGACGATAGTCCCTCTTGTTGACGTGCCAGAGTCACAGGTTGCTTTATTCATCCTCTTGTCGGAGTCCATTCAAGATGTTGATTGGTCTGGCCAGCAAACGTCTACTTTTATGTTGGTCGTGGTCAGCCTAAATAGTCGTGTCAATTTATTTGGGATGCCGAATTCTCTCATGGCCTTATATACCCTGGCTTTGCGGCCTTAAAGTTTATAAAAAATGGTATGTTGGAGTATTAAATTCCAGGATTTTTTTCCATCACCTGCTTAAGGGTAAAGATCTGATCAATTGTTGATTTGCGTTGTATGAAACCACATTGATATTTGGTGATTATGGTTTTAGCGTATGGGGCTATCCGTTCTTGCAGAATAGAGGAGAATATCTTATAGGATGCACTCAACAATGTTATACCCATATAATTGCTGCACTTTGTGATATCTCCCTTCTTACATGTATGAGACATATGATGCCTTTTCGTTAGTATTCTGGCATTTCTTTCTGTTCCCGTTCATGAATTGTTTGATGTAGTGTTGGCCTTCCATGTTTGATCGGCTCGGCATCGGCAGATATTTATATTTTTGAGCCGATTAATCTCTTTTTGTATCTATTCAATGCTGGCTGCATGAGGTCTTCTTCTTGAAATGTTGGAGTCTCCATTTCTCCCGTGAGCAGACCGTTCCACATGCAATACTTTTTCGCACAGCAATCCGCCCTCGGAAAACCGTTGCCGTTTCTATGACTCGTAGTCCATTGTCATTAGTGTTCTCATGCAAACTATGGGATCCTATGCACTGCCTGAATACTGGCTCCTATCTAATTTGGTGGTGAAATCGCCAAGAATGATTTTAACGTCCTCTTTACAAGTTCGTAGTAGGAATCTTTTTCGTCTTTTTCGGACTTCGGTGCGTGAACGTTTATGAAGCTGATATTATAGAATTTGCTTCGCACGCGAAGGGTGCATAGCCCTTCGTTTATTGCATTAAAGCCGATAATGGTAGGCTTCATTTTCTGGCTGACTAGGAAGCCTACCCCGAGCACATGGTGTTTTCGGTGACCAATGTAAAATAGTAGTGCCCCGTGGCTTAGTGGTTAGTGTGTCGGACTGCTAAGCGAAAGAACCTGGGTTCAAATCCAGCTCATAGCCACCTTTTTTTCTGGGGTACTGCCTCTTGCGAGGAATTGACAAAAACTCAAAGAGTAAAATCTGTCTCGAAAAAGTGCATCTCATGTAGCCGTTCGGACTCGGCGGTAAACTGTAGGTCCCTTGCATTCTTGCAGATTAACAACACACACACAGGAATGGTTGAGAGTGTAAGTCTGAAGGCCTTGGCTCCTTAAGGAGCTGTCGCGCCAATAAATTTATTTATTTATTTAATGTAAAATACCATTCCCTGGGCATCTCATTTCTTGAAATGATGTTAAGTCAGTTCTATATGTGGCCAGGACATCAGCTTTTTAAAAATTGACCAATTGAAAAAAATCTTGAAAAATACCAATAATATTGATGACAATTGAATGTTTCCAAACACAATGGTAAATTCATACAAATTTACAATTTTTCAAATATTTATTGATAAATGACAAGCACAATGCTACTTAAAAAGAAATGGTTTGAAAAATAACAAGTATCAATTCGTAATTGACAATCACAAAAGAGGTAAGTCAACAACATATTGTGATAGTGATATAGTGATAGAAGAAGATTTCCAGCATGGCTGCTAAAGAATACCAAATTTGTCCAATGAATGTTCAGATCGCAATTTATCTTATCTCCAATGAAGTGGAATTCACAGTGTATTTAATTTATTTATTAATTTTGAATGGTTGCAATTATATTATAACGATTTATCAATTTTGTTGATAAAAATCAAACAACGTTGTTTCAAACATTATTTAAAATTTTGAATCTAGTTTAGGATACTTTTCATAACTTCTCATTTATTTTCGCTTACACTAACATAATTTTCATACCTGAATACATTTTAGTCGACGTATTGATGATCCAAAATCTGTACTTGATAACAATTCTCTAATAATTTGTTGGATAGACTTTCCTCAAAACAACACCTTCCAAGGGCATCAGAATAACTTTATTCAATTTTACTTGATCTCTGTAAAATTCGTAAGAAAAAAACATCATACATGCTTACAAAATCATTTTACGTAATTATTGTAAACTTACCCAATAATATGAGGAGAATTTTTGCTAACCACAAAATATTCCATCCATCTGTTATCGTCCTTCGAAGTTATTAGTTTGCCTACGTCTTCTAGGTTTTCACCGTAATTTATCAAGAATCTGTATTCTTCACTTCTAGAGCGGCTAAAATGTTACACAAAATGTAATTAAAAATATAATATAGCTACATACATGCAATTCTTACCGAATAATTTGCAATACATTATCGTTAACAGCATTATAACTGAATCCAGCCTCATCTTTGAAAGCCTTAAAAGCAGCTGTATGCTTAAGTCTCTGCAAAGCCTTGAAAATATTCAATGAACTTCTAGCGAAGGTTCGTTGAATTTTAACGTTGACAGTTTTGTAGTTGTCATGGACTGCCAGCCAAGTTTCGTTAGAAGAAGAAAATCCAGCTGACACTTCATCATTCCAGTGGAAGGGACTCCTGCTGAAAGCACGAGTCTCAACGTAGGTACAATCGACGCAATTAACCACATCAGACATTCCAATTTCTTCTCCCTGAAAAAATTCAATGATAAAGTCAGGTAATCTTACAGAAAATATAACTTACATAGTAGGTGATAGTCACACCAGGTAATGCCGTTAACAAAAAATGAACCAGATCCTTGCGGTTCTCTCCAACACGACCTGCAATCCTCCCCATATCATGGTTGCCAGTCTATAGAATAAACAATGAAATAGTATTCCCCAAATTAAAAAGAATTGTCAATCGAACATACCACCCAATTGGCGGTTTGGTGTTTCTTCCACATGACATTCATCCATCCATCGATCATTCCTTGCACATTTCTGGCATTCGATGTCGAAAACAAACCCCACATAGCGAAGTTGAATGGAATATGAGCACCAAAGTGTGTTCCGTTTCCGTAATATTTATCAATCATCTTGATCGGAGAGTAAGCTTCGGCCAGCAAAATCCTAAAATGATCAAGTTTTTGACAAAAAGATTCAAATTAACGGTTTTTTCCGGATCACACCTTGTGTCTCCGCCATTTTGTTTTTGATACGATTGCAAAAACTTTCTCCAGTCATACAACAACTCAACAGTTTCATACTGATCCTGAGTGTAGTAATGATTGTTGTTGGATCCTCATCAGGATACGTACCATCCTCATTGAGTTTTTCGAACATATGAGGAACAGCATCGATACGGAACCCATCAACACCACGATCCAGCCAAAATTTCAGAACCTCGATCATTGCTTCGCGAACCTTCTCATTTCTAAAGTTGAAATCAGGTTGTTGTTCTAAGAATTGATGGAGATAGAATTGTTGACGGTTATCGTTCCATGTCCACATTGATCCACCGAAAACACTGACCTATAAAGTATGCAATATTAAAACGCTGTCCTTAGAGAGCCTCATTTAAAAAAGCTATACCCAATTGGATGGAGGAAGTTTCTTGCCAGGATTTTCTGGATCATCCTTACCATCAGCCCAGATGTAGAAATCATCGTATCCGTCCTCACGATTGATTGATTTCTGGAACCATTCACACTCATCACTCGAGTGATTTGGCACAAAGTCCAAAATAATCTTAATGCCAATTTTCTTTGCTTTCTTCATCAGAGCATCGAAATCCTCCAAAGTTCCGAAAATTGGATCGATGTCGGTGAAGTTTGAGATGTCATAGCCATTGTCGGCCATTGGAGACTCAAAAATCGGTGAGAGCCAGGTAGCTGTGATGCCGATTTCCTTAAGGTAGTCCAATTTTTCAGTAATTCCTGTAAACAGTATTTCGTTTAAGCAATGTTTGTCTAGTTATAGCCAAAACGTCCGACTCACCCTTAATATCTCCAATACCATTTCCATCACTGTCCTTCCATGACCTGGGATAGATCTGATATAAAGAAGAATCCTCCCACCAATCAGGTTTGCCTAAACCTGAAGTAGCCAGCCCGAATAAGGCCAGAACCACTAATATTAACGCACTTTTTCCCATGTTGGCCCTTCTTTGCAATCGAAAGGCGTTCTCCTAACTAAGAATGTTTTGTTATAGACCTCAGGTGGTAGTCTTTTATATCGAGCCTCTGCTTTTCTATCTGTCTAATATCAGTACGCAGACAAACCAATAATTGATAGTAATTTTAATTGGATTTTGATTTTCATCAAAATAATTGAAATAGGCAATCTTCGATAAAACATTGTTAGGGATAGTTTAGAAAAAAAAAAATTAATTAATATGACAGAGCATAATAATTATTGGAAAATTCACTCGTATTTGAAGATAAATAAAGAAAGTGTTACAAAAATGTTTTGGGTTGTGTTGAAATCTATTATCTATTAAAACCTGGATGATTCTATAAATGGTGTTGCCAAAGTTGATGGGCTTCAACTATTTTTGTATTAATTGTGATTTATTTCTTCACCTAGCAGCCAATCACAGAAATGTCTGGGAAATAAAAAACTTCTCGAAGTTTTCATTGTTTGGGTAGTTAGTTCCGTAAAAGAAGCTATTCGCTGAAATTATCACTCTTGCAACGTGACATTGCATAAGCATCAATACGGAAATATTAGTAATGTTTTTGTTGACCTCGTTATACAGGACCACGTTGGAAGAATACCATTTGTCCTCCACCCACCCACCGGTTTTATACCATGTTATTCGGAGTCCTTTGTGATCTCCAACCTTTTCCAAGTCATAGCGTTCGTGTTTATTGAACTTTAATGTTTTAGACGATTTCAAGAATAAAGTTGTTAACTTAAGCCTTTTGATTAAACAACGTTGTTGCTTGCTTCCTCTTCCCTTTGAATTGCCATACGCTATCCTTTTTAAGATGGCCGATATTTTCCCTCGCATTATCTCTTAGATTATCCCATTCTTTGTCCGGCTTTGCTACGATCACTTGAAATACCTGTGTAAGATTCTCTTCTCGAGCCCGGTTAGGATTCTGAGCAGGGCTTCCGTTTTCGTGCTGATGATCTTCTATAGTTAATTCCGTCAGAATTCGGAGCAGTAAGTGGTTCATTCCTTTTATTTGTCCATTACATTTCTGGACACCAGTGCATGGTAATAACAAGTCAGGTATGATGGTTCTAGGGTTTCTTAATACAGACGCTTGCTTCTTCATTCTCTCTATAACATCATCGCTGGTTGTACTCTTATTGGTGTACAACCAAACAAATTTAAGGAACCATTTACAACAAAAACTTTGTAATTTTACTTTTTCTACGTATTTTCTATCAGACCAAGAGGCACAAGGAAATACGTCGACCAATGACTTGGTTTTATTATTTTATTGTTGAACCAGTCAGTTATCGGTTTTAAATAAGAATTTAAAAAGGCATCCAGCGCCACCTAGGTGTAATTGAAAATGGCCTCACTTAATTCTTACAATAACAGCTTTCTGCCTGTGAAAATACTGTCGAAATTGGTCCATAAAAAAAGAACCGCAGCGCCACCTAGTGGGTAATTTGAATAGCCTTAGTTACTCCCTAGAACATCAGCAATCTGCCAGTAAAAGTTCCGTCAAAATCGGTGCAACCGTTTCCGAAATTACCCCGAACAAACAGACAGAAAGACAGACAGACAAAAATGTGTTTTCGTTATAAATGTAAGCTCTGTATATAGTTTCATATGCATTTAGTAAAAAGCTGTTATTTTTTGTGAATTTTTAAATTCAAAATCGTTCGACCAGTTTTTTCAAAAAAATGTTTTTTTTTTGAAAAACTTTTCGAAAACATATTTTTTAAATTTGTTTATACTAAGAGAAAAATTTAAAAAAAAAATCTATAGATCCGTTTTCAAAATATTCAAAAAACAAAATATTTAAAAAAAAAAATATTAAAAATAAAAAAAAAAATGTTTTTGAAAATTTTAATAAGTAATAGTTTTTAAATCATAAAACACTATATATTTTGTAGAGTACTCTAAAAATACTATATACCAAGTTTGAATCAAATCGGCCCAACCGTTTAGGCTGTAGGCATCGATACGGACAGACAGACAGACAGACAGACAGACGGACGGAATTTCCGGACCCACTTTTTTGACTTCTCTATCATCGTAATGTCATGTTTGACTGTTAGATTTTATTTACGAATGCATAACTTGCCTTATAGTCCCTATAAATCGCAAGTAAAAATGGGTACGACTAAGTCGCACGTACTTGCTCTTATGTGTCTAATTACATTGGAAAGCAAGATCTTTGACAGAAACAAGTTACATTTATGCCATCATGCGTCTTAAATAACAAAGAATTTATGAAAAAAATGTATTTCGAAAATTGTAGGACCGGTTTTGATAAAATCCGGTTTTTTTTTTTTAAACAAATTTTTTTTGACATTTTGGTGCAGTTTCTTAGAATTTGTTAATATACAATTTTTTTTGATTAGTTTTAAAAATTATTGAAAACAAAAATCAAAAATTAATTTTTATTAGAAAAAAAAGTTATTCAAAATAAGCTTTCCTAAACGGTCATATGGCAGGTACCGTTATTTCTAGGCCTAAAAATTAAATTTCAATTTTCCCTCTGGTGAATGCCAAAAGAATCACACACACACACCAAATTTGAAGATAATCGTTTAACGCGCTTAGGCTGCAGCTCGATATACATACATACTGACAGACATACAGACAGACAGACAGACATTTTTTTGTCGATCACTTTTTTAGACTTCTCTATGATCGTAATATCATGTTTCATTGCTATCTCGATTTTTTTTATATTCACGAATCCTAAACTTGCCTTATAGTCCCTATAATCGCAAGTAAAAAGGATTATTATTTACCGACTGATGTCCGCTGCAATACGTTTGGTCTACTAACAAATAGCTGACTTTTATATCACACAAATTTATCGGCATTTTTGGAACCTTGTTTAAAATTTTACAAGCTTACAAGTTTAGCAGGAATATCCGGATGGACAGACCAGTACCCGGTGGTTACCGCGGGGAGGTAAAATAAGTACAATTGATGCGTACGAGATAGTTGCAGCAACTGTGCATCACCTGTTTTGATGCCTTTCAGTGCCTACCTTATTCATATAGCACCCAACCAAATGATCCAAAACAACAACAAAAAACAAAAGAAACATGCTGAATCGTCAAGAAGAAAAAGCGGAACCAGGGTATTTGCAACTAGAGTTCAAAGAAATTGTATCTTATCTTCCATTTTTGCCAAATTACTGTGAAATTTTGCACTCCGGAGCAACGCGTGTGAATCAGCTAGTTTAAGTTTACGAAAAACAAAAAACAAACTAAATAAAATATTTATCAAAACATGAGTCGCCAGTTTCATTCAAAGTGTTTTTGAAGCTGGCAATTTTTAACAACAATCATCCAGATTGATATCAATGCTATGTTTATTTGTTTTACTTGCGTTTAAAGGCAAGTTATGGATTCGTGGAAAAAAAATCTAACAATCAAACATGATAATAATTTTCCCAGGTGAAAATCCTACAGATTTTCTTATAATGACACACTAAAAAAAATTAAAATATTTTTTCGAAAAGTTTTTCAAAAAAAACTGGTCGAACTATTTTCAATATTTTTTTCCTCGATAGGCATTTAGTTTTCAAATTTTATCGCATACTTAGTTTTCCGATAAAACTCTTAAACTATTAAAAAAAAAAAACTAAAGAATTTTTGAAAAAAAAAATTATACGTACATATGCAGCCACTAAGCAAATATTTAGCATAAGAACAAGTTCGTGCGACCCAGTCGTGCATTTTATTTAATTTTTATTCGACGATGTGACCGCACATATGAGCAATTACGTGCGATACAGTCGTGCAATTTATTTTTTTGGAAGTCATACAAATTTTTTAGATTATTGATAAATATTCTGCGTATCTATTGAATAGATGATAAGTATCTAAGAGATAGCGTTTTGTGAAATGAGTTTTCTTCGGACGATAGTTTGATGATCATTTTACTTTTGCTTCATGCTTTGCCTTTTCAAGAAATGGCAAACATGGCTAAGTGTACAGTTTTAATAGCTATTTTAGCTTGCTTGGGCCTAACTCATTCTTTTGTTACAAAAGCTGACTGGTGGGAAGATGCATCCTTCTATCAAATCTATCCCAGATCATGGAAGGACAGTGATGGCGATGGAATTGGTGATTTGAAAGGTAAACAACAAAAAATCAAACAAGAGCTCCAATACAGAAACTTAAATTCCTTGAATCTAGGAATAACTGAAAAACTGAACCATCTTAAGGAGATTGGTATCACTGCCACATGGATTTCACCAATTTTCAAGTCACCCATGTCTGATAATGGCTATGACATTTCGAACTTCTTCGAAATCGATCCAGTCTTCGGAACTATGGAAGATTTTGATGCTCTGATGAAAAAGGCCAAGCAGATTGGTGTTAAAGTCATTTTGGATTTTGTGCCGAATCATTCCAGTGGTGAGTGCGATTGGTTTCAGAAGTCTATTAATCGCGAAGATGGATTCGATGACTTTTACGTCTGGGCCGATGGAATCGAAAATATTAACAATTCTAGCCAAAAACTTCCTCCATCCAACTGGGTAATTGCATTCAAACTAACAAATAATTATTTTAAACTCAATAGATACTAAGAAAGTATTTTTTTTTTTAAGCAAAGTGTTTTCGGTGGTCCAATGTGGGAATGGAATGAAAAGCGACAACAATACTACTTGCACCAGTTTTTGAAAGAACAGCCGGATTTTAATTTTAGAAATCCAAAAGTTCATGAAACTATGTTGAGTGTGCTGAAATTCTGGCTCGATAGAGGTGTAGATGGTTTTCGAATTGATGCTCTTAAGCATATTTTTGAGAAAGTCAATGAAGACGGAACATATCCAGATTTCCCAGTTCCAAATGATCCCAGTGATACCGTGAACAAAGCGAACAAAGTGTACACCCAGCATCAGTATGAAACTGTGGAGCTGGTTTATCAGTGGAGGAAATTTTTGGAAGATTATCAGAAACAAAATGGTGGAGATACCAGGTGGGATATGGGGTTATCAAATGGTTTTTTTTTTATTTTTTATAATATACTATGGAAAAAATTAGAATTGGATTTGAAATTCTGTTTTTGATTTTCCAGGGTAATTCTGGCTGAAGCTTACTCTCCCATAGAATATCTTGATCAATACTTCGGAAACGGAACACACTTCGGTGCTCATATACCTTTCAATTTCAATATTATGAATTTGGATGCGACTTCCAATGCCCGTGACGTAGAAACAGCGGTAAATGATTGGATGAGTGTCATGTGGACCAAGCATAAAACGGCCAATTGGGTGGTTAGTATTATAAGGATTTAAACAGAAAAAAATGTTAACCATTTGAACTTCCTTCCTATTTTCCAGTTAAGCAATCATGACGGCCCACGAGCTATTGATCGTCTGGGTGTTGTAAAGAAGGATATCGCTAATATTTTACTTAACTCATTGCCTGGTGCAAGTATAACTTACTACGTAAGAAGATCCTGAACTTTATTTACCATTTTTCAACTAGCTAAAAACTTTGTTTGTATTATAGGGTGAAGAAATCGGTATGACAGGTTTGACTTGTCAGCGCAGCGATTCCGAGTGCGAGTGGAGTGACATTCGTACTTTCGGTCGATCGCCATTCCAATGGAATGATCAAATATCAGCTGGATTTTCCAATACAACGGAAACATGGCTGCCAGTTGCTGACAACTACAAAGAAGTCAATGTCAAAATGGAACGCAGATATGCCAGAAGTTCGTTAAGTGTTTTCAAAAAACTGCAAAAACTTAGGAGAACAGCCGCCTTTAAGGCTTTCAAAAACAAAGATGGCTTCAGCTATGGAGCTTTAAATGATCAAGTTTTTCAAATTACACGGTAAAGTTCTGTGGCAGATGGAACTTTCTTCAGCTAAATAGTGATCTTTTTTTCATATTATGACCTAGTTCATCACGATGGGAGGAATATCGTATATTGATGAATTTGGGTAACCAGACGGAGAAAATAAGTATACTTAGTTATTCCAAGAGTGCTATTGGAAACCTTTTGTCGTATAGTTTGGTGACAAGTAATTCCCTACATGACATCGGGTAAATATTTTTTTTTTATTTTTATATTTGTTTAACTTTTATTTTCTAGAGATAAGGCTGACTTAAGAAATATCATTTTGAAACCGTTTGAGGCTGTTGTCCTCAGAAAAGTATTTAGGTTTTTGTTTTAGTGTCTAAAACCTATTCTACTTACTGCCGTTACTCGTTTACCTTGGAATTCTTTTATTTTTGTATATTTTAAATAAAATTGAATTAGTTGTTTTTTTCAATTTTCGAAAATTTAAGTTCATTACGCATGAAAGTAGAAAGTGATTGCTCAATTATAGAAATTTAAAGTCATGACTCATGGAGTACATGATTTTAAATTTCCCAAGTCCTTCTATAATAGCAAATCCATTTCAGCTTGACAGTAGATATTATAGCAGCGTCTAAAGGTGTTTCCACACCAAAGAAACATTTAAAAAAAAAATAAGAAACATTTCAGAAATGTTTCATTGGTGTGGACACACCTTAACATAACAAACCAAAATACGATTTTCGAAATACATATGCCACACATACATATTTCCTAGACGTAGTTAAAAAAGGAAATTTTTATTAATAACGGGTCCGCCAAATAACTTTTTTTTTTTTGAAAATGCTATAAAAAAACTACTTAATATTTTCTCAAATTTCTTTTTTTATTTGAAAGTACAATCCTTCCGGTTAATAATGGAAAATAATTTCATTAAAATGGCTGCCTCGGCTGGCCATGCAATAGCCTACACGATCGGTCAAATTTTTAAGCACATTATCGATTGTGTGCAGCTGTATTTCACCAATGGCTTCACGAATATTGTCCTTTAAAGCGTCAATTGTCTCTGGCTTGTCGGCGTAACACTTATCTTTTACGGCAGCCCACAAAAATAGTCCAACGGTGTCAAATCGCAGCTCCGAGGTGGCCAAACGACATCAGCTCTGCGGCTGATAATGCGATCTTCAAAAACAGGGCGCAAAACATCGAGTGTAGCTTCGGCTGTGTGGCAAGTACCGCCGTCCTATTGAAACCAAATGTTGCCAATATCCTCCTCTTCAAGTTTTGTGAACAAAAATTCGTTCAACATGGCCCGATAACGATCGCCATTGACTGTAACGGCCACTCCTTGCTCATTTTCGAAGAAAAATGGCCCAATTATCCCTCTGGACCAAAATCCGCAGCAAATAGTGACTCGGTTTGGGTGTATCGGCTTTTCAATGTATGCGTGCGGGTTTTCTGTGCCCCAAATGCGACAATTTTGCTTGTTTACATACCCGCCAAGATCAAAATGAAATTCATCTGAAAAGATGAATTTTTTGGCAAAATCGGCATCTTCTCTAAGTCGATCACAGGCCCACTCAGCGAAGCGAAAACGCATTGGATGGTCAGTTGGCTTTTACTCCTGAACCAATTGGACTTTGTATGGCGTCATACCAAGGTCTTTATGCAAAATTCGTCTCAATTATGTCTCCGAAATGTTCAATTGTTGAGAACGACGGTGAATTGATGTTGATGGCGCTTCACGCACACTTTCTGCCACAGCAGCAATATTCTCGGGTGTACGCACTGTTTTTGGCTTTTCACGCTTTGGTTTATCGATGAGGATGCCAGTTTCTTTCACTTTTTTCACAAGATAACGAACGTTCGGAACTGACAGTGCTTCTCTTCTTCCAAAATCCGTACGCAATTTTCGCACACATTCTGCAAAATTACCATGATTTTCAAAGTAATGTCGCAATATTTCCCAGCGTTGTTCAAGCGTATACACAACCATATTCGTTCAGCGGAAAGATAAAACTATTTTTTTTTTTTTATAATTAACGCGCGCACAAGGGACTTCTTGTTTCCCTTTTAATGTAACACACTGCGCGGGCATTCGGAAGATAGGGAGAGGAGAGATAGGAGGTGTCGATTGACATTGGTTTTGAATGTTTGCAGATCAAAATGGCAAGTGAAAATCTCGCCGGGTAAACTATTCCAAATTCGTGTCGTTCGGCTAAAAAAAGAATCCCTATATTTCACGGTACGTCCGAAATTGGGCTCAAGGGTGAACTGATGAGCATTCCTTGCGAGACGAGTATTACGGGCGAAACTTTTAAGGGGAGGAATGCAACTGGCTACTTCGAGTGAACATTTTTTGTAAAAAAAAAAAATTATCTGTCAAATCAGACATGAGCTAAGTGTTACCATCCACGAAATAAGCACTAGTTGAAAAAAAAAACGTTAGATGGCGGACCCTTTATAAAAGGATATTCTATCTATCATGCGTACTATCCAGTTGATAAAGCATGAGCTGGATCCTCCTCAAGAAAAAAAAATTGGCAGTTCCTTTAAGACAAAAATCAATAAATCGAGTTTGACACAATGAAAGTTTGTTAAGGATTTCATCCTTGATGCAAGAGAGAAAAAACGTATTTCATAAATCTTTTTGAGCTCACGAACCCATAAGTTTATCAATGGAGGCCACTTAAATTCCAACCACATTTTTTGGTGATCAAGAATAAAGGATGAATAAAGGAATATAAAGGAGGAATACAGTCAGTCTAATAGATAATAGTCTCTATGTTGTGCAATTAATCTTCAAACCCTTCGTCATTGAAATTAAAATATCCTTGCTAGAAATCAAATCTAAACCAAGCACCAAGGGATAAAAAGCCAAAACTCAGTGAAAGCAAATGTGAATTTATCAATTAGAAAATTAAGCTAATGCGAAAATCTTGAAAAAAAAAGAAATTCGATGTAAAGTTGTGATATGAATTTAGAATCTAGACTAGAATTTTAGATCACTTTTCAATCTCTTATGCCAGACTTTAAACATCAGAACCCTTGGTTTGGATGAACATTTTACGCACGATTTTTATATAATTTAAACGCCATTTTATTTCTTTAAGAAATGTTAAAAAGTGTGAATTTTTTTTTTCAAAATCGTAGAAACAGTTTTTAAATAAAACTGTTTATTTTTAACAACTTTTTTTTAAAAAATTAAAAAAAATAATTTAAGAATACAAACCTAAGCACAAAATTAACATACATATAAAAACTTATCTTGTTAAGTTAATTCAGAGTCTTCTCCATGAAAGAAAGTTTTTTGGTTGAAATTTCGTCAAGCAAATCTCCATTGTACTCTATAAAGACCGGTGTTCGTCAAGGATCGATCTTTTCGCCTTTGTTACTTATTTTATACGTATCTGATTTTCCTGTTCTCGGCTTCTGCAAAAGGTTATTTTTCGCAGATGATACGTGCACCTATAGTATCTCAGAAGACTGTCAACAAATTTTATTTAACCTTCAAAAGGCCCTTGACGACATTGAGCTCTACTTTTATTGCTGGAAAATTAAAATAAACCCTGCAAAGACTCAAGCTTGTTTCTTTACAAGGAAAAGAAAACAATGTAATCTACCTCAAACAATCTTTTAGTGTGCAATGCTTCAGTTCAATGGGAAAAAAGTATAAAATACTTAGGTATAACTCTGGATAGTGGCTTGACTTTTTCTAACTAAGTTGGAGAAAGTATAAAGAAAGCTTAATTCTTAATCAAAATTTTGTATCCACTTTTGAATAAAAACTCTTACCTCAGTAGTAGTAGTTTTTCTCCCTGCTATGCTTTATTCTTTACCGTGTTGGTTTACATGTGCAGATTGTCATTATAAGAAAAAAACAAATCTGTCAAAACAAAATCCTTAAAACTATTTTAAACCTTCCTTGGCATTTCTTAACACTAGGACTACATGAAATTGTAGTAATGATAAATGTCACATAATACATACAAACTTTATAAACAAATGCTTAATTAATGAAAACCCAATATTTAAAAATATTGCCAAATATTATATATACATATATAATTGTTTTATGTTAGTCTTAAGATTTTAGTAATAAGTCCAATGAGTTTAAGAAAAATAGATTTTCTCAAAACAAATTACATTTTTCATAATTATTTCTCCATTTTGCTAAATTTATATTTGTTAAGAATTTATATCATTCTCATCTCTATGCTTTAAGTATCTTAAATGAATGTAACATGTATATGCTGAATTAGTTAACTTGAAAAAAAAGTTCACCGACCCGTTTTCAAAATATTGATTTTTCAAAAAAAAATTTTTTTAATTATTATAAAATACAAAAAAAAAAAGTTTTCGAAAAAAAATTAATGCGAAATTACTTAGGCTCCCTACATCTTCTTGAATATCAATTTTGATAGAATCGGATCACCCGTTTTCAAAAAAGTCGAAGAAAAAAAACGGTCCAATGGGAGGTACCGTTCTTAGCATACCATATTAAATTTTTTTTCACCAAATTAGAATGCTTACCTACAGTGGTACACTGATTTTTTTTCAAAAAAAAATCTTAAAGCCGTTTTCGATAAAAATAAGATTTTACATAACGGTTATATGACAGGTACCGTTTATTTTTGAGCTAAGAAAAAAATTGAAAAAGTTCCTCTTTAGAATGTCAAAATAACTTTAAGTTCTAAATTTGAAAACGATTGGCCAAACCGTTTAGGCTACAGTTCAAAATACATCCGTACAGACAAACAGACAGACGGACAGAATTTTGCCAGTAACTCAAATATGTTTCTCTATTATAACATTATAACGGGTCCGCCAAATAACTTCTTTTTTTTTGGAAAATGCTTCATCAACATCGAGTGTAGCTTCGGCTGTGTGGCACGTAGCGCTGTCCTGTTGAAACCAAATGTTGCCAATATCCTCCTCTTCAATTTTTGTGAACAAAAATTCGTTCAACATGGCCCGATAACGATAGCCATTGACTGTAATGGTCACTCCTTGCTCATTTTCGAAAAATGGCCCAATTATGCCTCTGGACCAAAATCCGCACCAAACAGTGACTCGTTTTGGGTTTATCGGCTTTTCAATGTATGCGTGCGGGTTTTCTGTGCCCCTTTAGTACCTATGATCGCAGGTAAAAACTATCACGACTAGTTCGCACGTACTTGCTCTTATGTTACTAATCACATTGGAAGTACATATGCAGATCTTTCAAACAAAAAACATTTACGTAGAAAAATAACACCGCCTGAACTTGAAAAAATGGCGAAACAACAACATTAAAGTTTGTATTAGAAAGGGAGTACACCATACCACGCCTTATATAAAAACGAATTTATGAAACATGTATTTCGAAAATTGTAGGAAGTTTTTATTTTTAGTTAAAAAATTAGTTTTTCAAAACGCAGTTTTTTAGAAATAATGAAGACACAATTTCGGTATTCAGAATTAAATTGGCTACACAGATCTTTCCAAATATAAAATTTTATAAAAATCCAATAAATGAAATGAAAGGTACCGTTAATAGACTTTTCCGGTAAATTTGGCTTTGAGAAAATGATAACCAATGCCTACAAAAAAATCTTAAAAATATTTATCAAAATCGTTGGAGCCGTTTTCGAGAAAATTAAGCCTTTTCCTAATGGTTATACTATGACAGGTAACGTTATTTTTGCTCTTAACCACACATATCAAATTTTAAGATAATGACGAAGACGATAATAGCCGTTTAGGTTTCAGATCGTTATAAAGGGTGTTTTTTTTTAAAGGTATAGAACTTTGAGATTGAATAAAACGACATAAAATTTTCTTTAATCGAAAGATAATCTTCTGGCATTGTAACTGAACTATGATTTTTGGCATATGACCTCCACTGCTAGCTCGGACGTAGTCTAATCTGGAAGTCCAATTTTTGTTGATTTTTTCCTACATTAGTGGCCGTGTATCGGCAATAACGCGGTGAATGTTGTCCTCCAAGTGGTCAATAGTTTCTGGCTTATTTACGTAAACTAGCGACTTCATATATTCTCACAGAAAATAGTCAAACGGCGTTAAATCGCACGATCTTGGAGGCGATTGATACGTGAAACTATGCGCTTACAAAACGTTTCCTTCGATAAATCAATTGTGGCACAAGCTGTGTGACATGTTGCGCCTTCTTGTTGAAACCACAGCTCCTGCACATCATGATTGTTCAATTGATGAACGAAAAAGTCAGTAATCATGGCTATATAGCGGTTATCATCGACTGTAACGTTCTTGCCAGCATCGGTTTTAAAGATGTACGGACCAATTATTCCACCAACCCATAAACCACACCACACAGTCAGTTTTTGTGGATGTGACGGTGTCTCAACATACACTTGAGGATTATCATCTCTTTTTTATTGACGTATCATTTTAGCCAAAAGTGAGCTTTATCGCTAAACAAAATTCGCTTATGAAAATTGGGATCAACGGCAATCTTGTTTAGGGACCATTTACCGAATCTAAGCCTTGCTAGGTGATCCTGTGGCTTCAATTCTTGCACGAGTTGGATTTTGTAATCACGAAAACAAAGATCTTTCCGCAATCTTCCATAAAGTGGATGGACACATATTCAATTCCTGTGCCCGATGACGCATAGACTGATTCGGGTCTTCCTCTAACGCTACGCTCTACAGCAGCAATGACTTCTTCTGTACGCACTGTATGACGTTTCTGTGGATGCGTATTATCATTTAGAGTAAACGTGGTATAAAAACGTTTCATTTTTAATCGAATTAATTGCTCTGATGGACGATTATGTAGACCGTAAAATGGACGTAGTGCGCGATGCGTATTTCGAACAGAACCATGATTTTCAAAATAAATTTGCACAATTTGCAAGCGTTGTTCAGGAGTCAGTCTATTTATGTTGAAATGCCAAACCAAACTTAAAATATATCACCTGACAGCTGACAATATGGCCGCTTGTTAAAATAGTGTTGCCAACTTAAAGTTTGATTCTTATCTCATTTTTTTTATGTTCACGAATCCTAAACATACCTTATAGTACCTACCTATAATCGCCCCCTTACTGTATGCAATCTTTCCTATATTTTGTTTGGGTATCGAAGCGCCTGATCTTGGTAATAGTTCCTTATTTAATAAGTCAAATGCAGATCTGAGGTCATGGTAGTGCACGGCCAAGTCGAAAACGAGCTAAACGAAACACAAAGCACTACCTAACTTTTCTCAAAGGGCTTCGTCGATTTTTTTGAGCCCTTATAACTTGGGTTTGGTTATACTAGATAAACAAAGTTCTCGGTATATTGTTGTCAAGAGCGGACTTATTAAACATATAAAGTTTTAATTGCATAACTCTTTTACTTAAAAATTTATTGATATCTTAAAAAACATGATTTCGTCACTGATTCACTGATGATCAACAAAATTCTTAGTGTACTTTCTTATGTCCTAGGAAGCTGAAATTTGGTATGTAAGCTTAAGAGTCTTACAATAGGGACTTCTAAACTTTGACAGTTGATAGCGGCCATATTGTTGAATCTACATCTGTCAAATTGGCTGTCATTTATACCTTACCTACCATACCTTAGGTGACGGTACAGTCCGGCATGGATCTGGGCCTCAACAAACAAGCTTCTCCAGCCAGCTCGGTCCCTAGCTAGCTGTCTCCAGTTTCGCTCGTGGAGTCAGTTGAGGTCCTCTTCTACTTGTGCGCGCCACCTGAGTCTCAGTCTTCCCTTCTTCTACTGCACCATCCCTCTGGGTTGGATTAGAAGATTTTCCGGGCCGGAGCATTGATGTCCATCCGCTCTATATGACCCAACCATCTGAGACGTTGAATTTTAACTCTTTCGGCTAGGTCTGTGTCGCTGTATAGCCGATACAGTTCTTCATTGTATTTACTTATTCATTCTCCGTTAATGCGTACGGGACCAAAAATCATCCAGAAAATCTTTCCCTCGAAACAGCCTAAAGCGTCCTCATCCGCTTTTGCAGAAATAGCGTTCAATAACACGTGCAAACGATGAAATTCTTTTATCAAAATGAGTGTTCTGTCGGCCTTTCGCAGACCAAAACTTGGCGAATTTCGCATCTTGACTTGGGCGCGCCACCAAGAGAAGCTGCGGCGGACATTTAAACGATGTTATATTCAACATCGATAGGCCTTTCAAACGAGAGTACTGTCGTCAGCGAAACAATTGATAGGATTAGTTGTTTCAGATAATAAGTCGTTACTACATACACAGAAGAGAGTCGGAGACAAAACAGAGCCCTGTGGTACGCCAGCGTTTATTTTGTGAGAATCAGACTTGAATCCGTCCAAAACAACTTGTATTGACCGTTTCAAAAGGTAATTACTAATCCAACGAAGAAGAGATTTGTCGAGTCCAAATGCACGCATTTTCAATAAAAGAGCTTTCACCAAAATGATGGAGAGATTGGTTTCACTTTTCGGTGAGATATGCCATCAGATCACCAGTGGACCTGTTGCTACAAAATCCGTACTGCCGGTCATTAAGAAGCTTTCGGTCCTCAAGATATTTCTTCAGCTGAAAATTAATCAGCGTTTCCATGACCTTAAGAAGGGACGTAGTGAAGTTGGTCGATAGTTTGAGGGGGAAGAAGATTCGCCTTTTTTAGGGATAGGCTGGACAAATGCTGTTTTCCATCCACTCGGAAAGAGACCAGAGGAATAAGACGGATGGAAAAGCTTACGCAATGGTTTTGCCAGCGTTGAAGAACAATTCTTCAGAACAATAGCGGGGATATTATCCGGACCAGCGGATTTGTGTATGTTAAGATCTTTTAATTTTCTTGCAACTGTACGAGTGCGAAAGAAGATTGGTCCCATGAAATCATTTACGCTATCGAGTACAGGAGGAGTTCTAACACCTGCTGGCAGCGTTGAGTTAGCAGCGAATTGGGCTGCAAGCAGATCTGCTTTTTCTTGAGAACTGACAATAGGAGTATCATTGAAGACAAGCGTAGGAACCGATGACAAATGACCTGCCTTTGGGACATTGCAGTATTTTTTGCCGAATTTTTTGTTCATGTAAAAATCTAGTCTGTCGAATGTGAACATTACAGGCCTTTCTAGCTTGCTGAAACTTTTTCCGGTTTTCCTCGGTTTTGTTGGCTTTATAACATCGGAAACTTACCTCTTTCAACCTGATAACCTCTTTAGAGTTGGAATCAAACCATGAGTTGACTCTAGGTTTGATACTTTTTGACCTTTTCGGGACAAAATTTCTCATACCTAAGAGGATTACATTTGTTACCATGATTGCGCTGGAGTCTATGTAGCTACCGAGGAAACAGAGCCGCCAGTTAAAGAACCTGAAGAAATTGTTGAGACCGTCCCAGTTGGCTTTCTCGTATTGCCAAACGGTTCTCCTAGGGGGTTTCTCTTCAACTGGGTTTTGCAGAGAGATTTGCAGAAATGACACAATGGTCTGATGTGCCTAGAGGCGAAAAAAAACAGGAATTTTGTGTTTATCACAATCGGAGGTAAGAAACAAGTCTAGTGTGTTGGCGGCTTGGCCTGTGATGTCAGGAATTCGGGTTCGCTCATCAACAAGCTGAGTTAGTTGGTTTAACTCAGAAAAGATTTCAACATACCTTCCTTCGGGTGTTGTATGGCCAGAATAGCGAAGCCAACTTGATTTGTATACATTGAAATCACCCGCAATAATGATTTCAATGTGAGGATAATGCGCAACAATACTTTGTATGGAGTCTGACAAAGCATCAAATTCGTTGGAAGTTGACACTATCCAAATTAGGGCTTCTATAGATAAAACAAGTATGTAAGATGTGCTTGTTTACCGTGAATTTTAACCACATGAAGTTTAAATCTGTATTCAAACACAGACCGTATATTGTGGTAGAAGTTGGTATGCAACATCATTCCTAATATATACGGCGAGGCCGAGATAGGCAAAGAATAACGGCACTAAATTATACCCATGAAGGTTAAATTCCGAGTGATCAGAATTTTCTCCTACTTGGGTTTCACTTAATGCCAAAACAGCTGGCATTTAAATTTAAAGTTATGAAGCGCTTAAGTATTTACTTATACTTACATCATATAAATAGCAACCGAAAAGCTACAGAAATCGTTTAATTAAATAACAAACTGGGTAACAAAACGGGGCATTATCCTAAATTTTCAAAGAAAAAATTGAATTATGCTACCAAGTTTTGTCGAATGTTTACAAAGCAGTTACAAAATAAGAATTCAACTGTCCCTTGATTAAAAACAGATTAAAATGGATCGTTCAGATCACCAGTCAACATTTTGCTATGAAAGCCGTATTGCCGGTCATTAAGAAGATTTCAATCTTCAAGATGTGTATTTCTTGAGCAGAAAGTAAATTAGCGGTTCCATGACCTTCCAAAGAAAGAACTTTATTGCAATATTCGAAAGCTTCAGAGTGAAGAAGGGGGAGTCTTCTATTTTATTATTTTATAGGATGGACCCAAGAACTCTAGTAACAGTTTCGCAAACAAAAACATATGCATTCAAATTAAATTATTATTCATTATTATTATTATTATTATTATTTATTATTCATTTAAATTAATAACAAATTAACAAAAAAATTACACATTTTGTTTTGAAAACACTTTTTTCAATACAACTCCCTCAAATGGCATCAAAGAGATTTTCCTGACGTCAATTCTTTCTCTAAAATGAGGAATGATGATCAATTTTAGTTTACTAAAAAAAAGATACAAAATTAATGAAACTATTTACCCAAGTCGATGAGGTGAATGATTGGTTAATAATCTGTATTCGTAAATATAATCTTCTGTGTCCCCTGAGTCTGCAAGGATTCCAACAACTTCCGGGTCTGGGCCCATATTCATCAACACTCGATATTCTTCGTTTGATGAGGAGCTGAAATATTTCCGAAAAAAAATTCACAACAATTGCTAAACATATATGGCAGACTTACCGAATTATTACACACACATTAGCGTTTATTGCACCATACTTAAATCCTCCGACATCTTTGAAGGCCTTAAAAGCAGCTGTTTGCCTCAATTCTTGCATTCCCTTGAAAATGTTCAGGGAACTTCTAGAAATTCCCCTTTCTGCTTTCACATTCACGCCGGTTTTATAATCATCTACCACAGGGATCCAGGTCAGGTTTGAGGTAGAAAATCCTCCTGAAATGTCATCATTCCATTGGAATGGAGTCCTGCCAAATGTGCGTTTCTCGCGAATAGAACAAGTTGGACAATCTGTTCGAATGTTGCTCATTCCGATTTCATCTCCCTGGAAAAGGAAAGATTAGAAAAAAACCGAATCGAAGACACACAAAACATTTTACATAGTAAGTAACCGCCACACCTGGCAATGCTGTAATTATAATTTGAAACAAGTCCTTTCTTCCTTGGCCCCAGTGCGAGGTGGCTCTTAGACCGTCATGATTGCTTGCCTAAATACAAAGTTTTATGACGTTATCGATTCCAAGAATAGCGATGGTTAAATTCCCTACCAACCAATTAGCAGTTTTGTGATTTTTCCACATCACTGCCATCCATTTGTCGATGGTGCTTTGTAAAACTCGAGCATTTCCTTCCGCAGGCAAATTTATAATATCAAAGTTAATGGGCAAATGAGCCCCAAAGTGAGTTCCATTCCCGAAGTATGAATCAAGAACATCAATTGGAGAATGAGCCTCTGCCAATAAAATTCTAAAACAAATTTTTGAAATTTGAAATTTTACCAAGATAACAATCTACCTTGTATCGCCGCCATTTTGCTTTCGATAGGCTTCCAAGAAAGCTCTCCACTCATATAGAAGCTCCACAGTTTCATACAGATCTCTTGTGTAAATGTGTTTTAATTTAGAACTGGCTGATGGGAACGGGTTTTCGTCCAAAGGCTCATCAGGATACGTCCCATCGTCATTGACTTTTTCATACAAATGCGAAAGATACGAAATATGAAATCCATCTACACCACGATCCAACCAGAACTTCATAACGTCTAACATTACTTTTTGTACTTCAGGATTTCGAAAGTTCAGATCAGGTTCTTCTTCCAAAAACTGATGCAAATAGTATTGTTGGCGTTTGTCATTCCATGTCCACATGGATCCATTGAAAACGGCATCCTATGAAACGAAGAAAGAATAAAAAGCATAGAAATAAATTTAGATTTATTACCCAATTCGATGGAGGAAGTTTCTTTCCAGGATTTTCCGGATCATTTATTCCATCAGCCCAGACATAAAAGTCATCATATCCATCTTCCCGATTGATGGATTTCTGGAACCATTCACATTGGTCACTAGAATGATTTGGAACAAAATCCAAAATAATCTTAATTCCAAGCTTTTTGGCTTTCTTAATGAGCTCATCAAAGTCATCCATTGTTCCAAAGAGTGGATCGATTGCATAATAATCGGAAGTGTCATAGCCTATGCCCACCATTGGGGATTTGAATATCGGTGACAGCCAAGTTGCTTGGACTCCGATTTCCTTAAGATATTCCAGTTTTTCAGTGATTCCTTAACCATATAGTGCTTGAGTGGCCAACCAAATAGGATTTTTAAGCAAAATTACCTTTTAGATCACCGATTCCATCACCATCACTGTCTTTAAAAGATTTCGTGTAAATGTGGTATAAGGATGTATCCTCCCACCAATCCATTTGTGCGGCATAAACGTAGAAATTTAATAATGCCAAAATGGCCAGAAAAAGCCCCTGATGCCGCATTGTAATCCGTCCTTCACGAAATCAACCGGAGAACTAAAAAGATTAGAAACCGCAATTGTACGAGGTTACCTTCCGAATTATTTTGGACAATTAAAAGTAATTATCTCTTCGAATTGCATAAGATAACTTTGAAAATAATTGAAAGATTTTTATTTATTGGTTAAAGATAATAGAATACTTTTAACAGATAGTAGGTAGGCTAGCAACCGGTGGAAAAATATGTATTTCACTCTTTGTGCAGTCCCGAAACATTAAAAAGATACTTTTTAATAAAAGATTAACTTGATTAAAAAGTTTGCCTTAGGCTAATGGCACACGAGCTCCAAAATGATCGCGCGACCAATTTTCCGCGCGCCCAGAAAAAAAAGTCGTTTTTGGCACACAAGCTGCATTTTGACCGGCTGGCAGCCCAACTCCAATTTGGTCGCGGGCGTTCGTGTGTACTGTTCAATTGCTACTCTGTATCAGCTGTAGGAGCTCGTGTGGCATTAGCCTAAGAGTGTTCGCCCTAAAATTTGTTTGCTTAGTTTAAGGATTTAATGTTTTGTAATTTTTTGTAATTTGATCTAACAGACAAACATGACATTACGATAATAGAGAACTTGAAAAAAGTGGGTCCGGAAATTCCGTCCGTCTGTCTGTTCGCGCCTCTACAGCTAAACGGATGGGCCGATTTGCTTCAAAGGAGCTTGTGTGGCATTAGCCTAAGAGTGGTCGCCCTAAAATTTGTTTGCTTAGATTAAGGTTTTAATGTTTTGTAATTTTTACTTGCGATCTAACAGACAAACATGACATTACGATAATAGAGAACTTGAAAAAAGTGGGTCCGGAAATTCCGTCCGTCTGTCTGTTCGCGCCTCTACAGCCTAAACGGATGGGCCGATTTGCTTCAAACTTGGTATTTAGTATTCATTAGGTAGTAACTCGAGGTGTTTTTCATTTTTGCTCTGGGTCAAAAAATAACGGTACCTGCCATACAATTTTCAAAAAAAAGTTTGATTTTCTCGAAAACGGTTCTAACGATTTTGATAAAACTTTCAGGGTGCTACTTTTTTACAATAATACATCTTTCAGTTCGAATGAATTTTTCGAAATGTGTTCTGTAACGGTACCTTTCATAGAACCGGTTTTTTTCAAATGCGGTTTTATCGTAAACTATTACCCTGATTTCAATAAAATTTTCCACACAGAAAGCCATTTATAATTCAATTTATATTGCAATTCAAAATTTTCAAAAACTTCTTTTTTCGATTTTTTAAGATTTTCTAAAAAAAAATTTGGTTTCGAAATATTTTGAAAATGGGTTGATTGAATTTTTTTTAAATAATTTTCTCTGATGAAAACTACAGATTTCCTTATTATGATATACTAGACAAAAATTTCAAATATTTTTTCGAAAAGTTTTCTAAAAAAAAACGACTTTTTAAAAAAACTTGTCGAACGATTTTCAATATTTTTATTTCTCTCGATAGACATTTAGTTTTCAAATTTTATTGCATACTTAGTTTTTCCAACAAAACTCTTAAACAAAAATTAAAGAATTTAAAAAAAATATATATATTTTCTTATTTTAATAGACGTGTGGTTTTCAATCTGGCAATACCTTTTTCAGAGTTGGTCTTTTTGACAGCTGTCACTTGATTTATGTTCAGTTTGGTTTGCCATTTCATAATGAATAGACTTACTCCCGAACAAGTTTGCAAATTGTGCAACTTTATTACCAAAATAATGGTTCGTTTCGGTGGAGCAGAGCATCGAAGAAGACCCGAATGAGTCCATCCGCCATCGCGCGCAACAATTGGAGATGTGCACATCCACTTTATGGAAGATTTTGCGGAAGGATCTTTGTTTGCAGGCTTACAAAATCCAACTCGTGCAATAATTGAAGCCGAACGACCATCGAGCGCGTCACACGTTCGGTAAATGAGCCCAAAACGAGATGGCCACCGATCCCGATTTTCACAAAATTGGGCCTCGGCTGGAATTTATTCGATCCAGCCGCTGCAACCACTTCCCCGAAATCATTTTTTTAAACATAAAGCAAAATTAAAAAAAAAACGCCCTTTATATACATACATAAGCAATTATCTAACATTAGAACAAGTTCGTGCGACCCAGTAGTGCATTTTTTTAAATTTTATTCGACGATGTGACCGCACATATGAGCAAGTACGTGCGATCCAGTCGTGCAATTTATTTTCGTATGAAATTCGGAGTATTTTTTTAATTAAAAACTAAAAAACCCAATCTGACATGACGTAATTCATCCTAGTAATATTATAAATGAGAATGTTTGGATGTTTGTTCTCCAATCACGCCTCAACGGCTTAAGGGATTTGGATTTGAGGGCCGCTGTAGTTTGTGGCCTATTCCAGCAGCAACTTAAGAAAACACTACAAGAAAAAGTTTAATGGGATCAAATCACACGATCTCGGAGGCCAATTCACATTACCTCTCGTGCAGAATATCAAATGTTGCATAATCTGTGTGGTACGTGGTGCCTTCCTGTTGAAACTAGATTTTGTTGGTGTCCATATCATCCAATTCAGCCCAAATGAAGTTTGTAATTATCGACCTAAAGCGTCGCCAAAGACGGGGATAACCTGGTCAACATCGTTCTCAAAGGCAGCCACCAGGCCAAAATTCACACCAAACAGTGACTTTATCGCTCTTAGCTCTCATGTGGATTGGTATCGTCCCAAATTCAACACTTTAGTTTGTTAACGTACCAATTTATCCATAAATTGACCTCATCGCTGAAGATGATTTTTCGATGAAAATTAGGATCCGTTGCCAACTTCCCAAGAGCGAACACACTTCGTGTCGTTATCTATGATCGTTCACCTTCAGCTTTTGGGTCAGTTGAATTTTTTATGGCTGCAGGCCTAAGTCAATACGCAAAATTCGTCAAGTTGTGGTCTGCGAAAGGCCGAGTTCTTGTGAGCGACGAGAAATCAACTACTCCGGATTCTCCTGTACACTCGACGGACTGCACGGCGGCGATGTTTTCGGTTGATCTTGCGTTTCGTCGACGAACGGGTGTTGGTTGATTATTTACTGAACCAGTGGACTTAAATATATCCACTACACAGCGAATATTCCTCACGGTATGAAGATTATGGCGACTGTACAATGGGCGAAACGCGTGGAACGTTGCCCGAACAGAACACCCATTTTGATTAAACAATTTTATCATTTGCACGTGTTTTTCAACGCTATATGAGTCCATGGTGATATGGCAAAACAGACTGAATAAATAACAGCCAATTTGACAGATGTAGCTTTAACAAAATGGCCGTTATCAACTATCAAAGCTCTAAAGTCCCTATTGGAAGATCCTTTACTTAGTTAAAAAGAAAGATCTGGATGGAGTTCTTTCAATTCTGCTAACTCCATAGGTAGAACCTCGATAGCTCTCCTAAATTTATCTTTGTCTTTGTCCAGCAATATTTTTTTTAGATTCTAGGAAATCGTTTTTCATAACCCCTGTATCCAAATTATATGTTCTAAACAACAACAAATTACAATCCATAGACCTGCCTGTAATTTCAGTATTATGAATGTTCTTTGATAATATTGTGAAGTTTTGGGCTGGGGTTCAACAAATAAAACTCAATCAAAATTCCAAAATAATACAACAAATCTCTTTATTTTATGAAACACAACTTCTTTCAGATTAAATAACACCAAATTTAACTTATTCACAATTTAAATACGTTTTTATAATTCAATACTTTTTATTTACTATCAATTCAATCACTTTTTACAAACGCTTCCAGTTGTTAACAATTCCACTTTCGAAAATGAACTAAACTTTCAATGCCATCTTCTCTTGAATTTATACAAATTTACAAGCTTCTGGAAGCTTCCGTCTGGTTCTGGCACAATCTAAGCTTTCAGTAATTCAAAGTTCAATTTAGTACTCAGTCAAAACATATTGCAACTGTGTAGCATACTTTTAGGAGCATGGTAGTTGTACACACAGATGTCGTTAATTTACAAATTAAATTAGATATTCGGAGGATACATTTTTCCTCCGAATATCTAATCATTTTGTTGCCACATCACAATATTGTTTAGAAAAATGTATTTTTTCAAATAAAGGATTATACATCAGCGTTAGGTTTTATAACTGGCGGATCTACAGCTACTTATTTTTCTATGATGACAATTTCGAAATAAATTTCAAACGGATATCGTTTTCGCTTATTTCTCTGTCTGAATTGAAATTACGGCCGCCAAACTCTCTATGCAACAAAAAAAACCTATCTCAGTTTGCAATAGGTTTAAAAATCTAAGAAGATTGGTCAAGCATAAACTAAAATGAGTATCAAAATTGATCTGAAATCAAATACATAAAGTTTTTTGTAACTCTACAAGGCCTAACTTCATAGACTCTACTCCTTAGTCAAAATATGTGGCTTGGCCATTTCGCTAAATTATACAATAATTCTTGTAGTAACGAAATAGCCAAGCCACATATTTTGACTAAGGTGTAGAGTTTGTAGAGCTAGGCCTTGTAGAGTCAGGGCGTGTAGAGTTAGAAGCTTAGCTCTACATGAAATCTTTTTGACTGTGCGAGTCGTACGGTCTTGTCTTGGCAACATTTTATGTGAAAATGTTTTTGGTGGTATCCTTGTATATGATGAAACCTATAGTAATACTATCAGGGTTTGGAAACTAGCGCCATCTAGTTCGTCTACATCGCCCCTCTAAGTGGAGACTGCAATGTAGATTTTGAGTAGTATGTTTTATTAATTTTCTTAGTCTGTAAAAATTTAATTTGAGTTGAAGTGCCTACCTAGTTCCATATTTTTATAATAAAACACATTGTTTGCAGATGTTTGTACCTGTGTTATTGCTTTTGAGTATTTTCAAAAAAATGGTTAAATTTTTTCGAAATGTAAAATAGAAATTTGAAAAATATTTTCAGTTTTCATTTTTTTTTTTTTAATTCATTAAAACATAGACTGTACTTATGTACGATCCTAAGCAGTAAAATGCCGCTTGTAATAAACATTAACTTTTACTATTCTTTCCTTCAATAAAGCGTTGCCATCCGTCCGGGATAGTTTTCCTTAATTGTCTACTTGCTACTTTTCCCTTATTGTTAGATCCTGATTACTCGATTCATCTTCTTCGGTTGGTATGTTTTTAATTTTTTTGACAGGCACGTAACGTTTTGATTACACAGTTCGTTTATTATCTTCTTCGTCATTTTTTGTATAAGAAGTTTCGCTGTTTTTCTAAAGAAAATAATAAAGTATCTATTTATTTTCACTCAAAAAAAATATATCCATTCGTTTTTAACTTCATAAATTTACTTCTTTAATCGTGCTCAAAATATTTGCCCAAAGAAGGGAAATAATAATGTAGAGCAGCTTGAAAAATCAATATTATAGAAAATGAAGGAAATTATGGTGAAGATGCACAAATTCATATTGTGATGTGGCAACAAGTTAAGATATTTGGAGGATACATTTTGTAAACTAACGACATCTGTTGGATTCATTGTGTACAACAACCACCATATAGTGTGTACAACAACCATGCCCCTAGAAGTATGCTACACACTTGCAATATGTTTTAACTGAGTATATAAATCGAACTTGAAGTACTAATTCGAGACTCGAATTAGTACCGAAAGCTTAGATTGTGCCAGAACCAGACAGAAGCTTCCAGAAGCTTGTAAACTTGTATAAATACAAGAGTAGATTGCATTGAAAGTTCAGTTTAGTTTCGAAAGTGGAATTGTTAACAACTGGAAGCGTTAGTAAAAAGTGATTGAATTGAGATTAGATAAAAAGTGTTGAATTATAAAAACGTATTTGAATTGTGAATAAGTGGAATAAGTTATATTTGGTGTTATTTAAACTGAAAGACGTTGTGTTTTATAGAATAAAGAGATTTGTTGTATTGTTTTGGAATTTCGATTGAGTTTTATTTGTCGAAACTCAGGCTAAAATATCACAATATTGATTAACATTTCGTCTGCAAAATTAATTGACTCGTTCGAGTGACTCGTTTTTTGGTATATTTTCTCAATTCTGAATTTCTGATTATTTTTTCTGATTTTTTTTCGAAATGTCAAATAGAAATTTGAAAAATATTTTCAGTTTTCATTTTTTTTTTTAAATTCATTAAAACATAGACTGTACTTATGTACGATCCAATTTTATTTAATTTTTGTGTTCAGAAACATTTTAATTTTATATTGTGAAGTTGTATACATAACAAGTATGTTTCTCCTTTCAGAAATGTAAAAAAACGATTTCTGGTTTACTAAATCGGGTAGAGAATTGCAATAGCACCCGAATTTGCTCAAGAAACTTGTCAACATTAATAGCAACTTAATTTGAATTTGTTCTTTCATGAATGAATTACATAGGAATCAGGAATGCGTTCATTCTTACTGGTCCATCCTGAATATTTCTTTTGTACCCGATACAAGGAAATAACTTCAGATAAATTGAATTTTCAAAAACAAAGATCTAATGAAAAATATGTTTTTTTTTTTTATTAAATGTGGAACAAATCAAGATTTTTGGTAATTAAGTACCTACATACTTTTATATTTTTTTATTTTTTATGTTATGTTTTAAATTTGGTGCAAACATTAAGCCTAAATAGAAACTAATTTTTAATTATTTATTTTATTTCTATCAACTGAATTACCTTAGTAAAATTATTTACTAAAAAAACATGAAGTATTTGTCTTTGTCCTAGTTTTGTACTCTTTTTTGTGTCCTAATTTATTCGAATAATGTCGGGGGTTTCAAGTATCATTTACCACTTTCATCAAAACCATCTGGCAACCCTACTTCAATAGAAATGTTAATAGCAAAATACCTAGGTTTAAATACAAAAAAAAATCAATGCCTGAATGAAATTGAACATTATACATTAAAACTTTCAACAGTAAAATCTGAATTTGGCAACATTGGTAAGTGATTTTACAGAAATAACAAAATTTCTTGAAAAATGCAAAAGTGAAGTATATCATGTTCACAGAAAACCCTATTGCAGTGACTTTGCGGCTCTATCTCGCTCTAAACTAGATGCTGCCTCATGATACTACTAGATTTCATATACAAGGGTGGTATTTAAATATTCAAACAAAAGATTGAAATTATTAAAAAAAATATAAAAAAAATGTAACAATGTTTTTTTTTCTTTTTAAATAACAATTTACACAGTATATTTGTTCATTAAAGTTTATATTTAAATAAAGGTGTTAATTCTACTTTTATATACACAATATTCCATTTGGGTTTAGAAAAAACTGAATTTTTGTTTTCGTTTATTTCTTAAATATAATTTAAATATGATTTTATATACTTGTGATAATTAGGTATAAAATTTACAATATTACAAACTAGATTAACAAGACTAATCTAATTTTGTTCTTTGTTGATGAACTTCATTCATTTTTTTTTTTAATTAATAAAAGTGCTTTTCATCACATAAATAAACTCCAAAAAAAAAAACATATTTTTTAAAGGTACGAATTCAATTCGATTTCGGATGTCAAAACATAATTAAAATAAAAAAAAAAAAAACAAATGAGAAAAATTTCATTTATAAAAGGCAGTCATATGGAAGACGATCTGACAATATTGGTCCCAAGCCAAAACGGCGTTGACATTTCTCAAAAAAGCCTTCAATAGTGTTCCCCTTTAAATCAGTCTTAGGCGAACTCTTCCACATAGGTGGCCGGAAAGATACCGACATTGTTCCTCAAAGCTCCCAACCACCAGCCGTCCTCTTGCTTAACATGCACTTCGATTATATCGCCTGGATTCAGTTCGAGTTCATCGTATAATTTTGGTGTATAGCTGTAAAGAGCTTTGCATTTACTTATCACGACCGAATGAACATTATTTGATTCATCGGATGCTGATGAATCATTTGCAGGTGCTTGGCCATTTGGCAGTGCAACCGTTGCGCTAATTTTCTGCGACTTAACTGCTTCTTCATTTTCATCGCCATCTTGAGAACTGAATTCATCGAAATCAGAATCTGGCTGGTTAGATCCACCATCAGCAATGCCACGATCAAAGAAGGGACTTTCAAGAACTGTCGTGGGAATGGTGTTGGCCTTGTCACCGACACAAATTTGAGTGGTTCCGGTATTGCTGATTGTTTCGAGATTACTTTGACTGCGCTGAAATTGTTTAACCAAAATGTCATTTTTCACATCAGAACAGCTGCCATTTTCTTCGTTAACCGAATCGTATTCGTTGTCCCGATTATCTGGGCTGTTGACTTTGTCATTGTTCTTAAGCCAGAGTGGAACTTTTAAAATGCTTTGCTGGAGTCCAGTACGATCTCGTGTTATCTGAAAGAAAGAAGGAGAGATAAAAAAAATAATCAGAAGACATATCAATCGATATGTGAACAAATTTTGGGCCAAGCATTCGCATCATGTGAACTGTCTTAAGCATGTTAAATTCTTGACTCTGTTCTCACCAAAATGATATCTCGGATTTCGGAACAGAGAGACTCTCCTTGTTATGATATCTTCCTTTTTGTTGTATTCAGCGATGCAAAAAATTATGGCTGAATACTTAAAAGTTATGTTCTATTTGACAAACTAGAATTTTCAATGTGATTTCAAAGGAATTTCAGCGAAATCTCGAATTTCGAAATCCGAAAAATCTTAATTTTCATTTAAGATCTCAGATTTCGTCTGAAACCCGACATTTCGTTTCAATGTGAACAAGACATTAGGTCTAAAATTTGTATGAAAACTTTACCTGTATATGTTGAGCGAGTGGATGTGAACTTCTAGGCTTATGATCCAATTCAAGTAACGCTGAGTGAAGTTTGAAACGTGCACCTTCAAGGTACGTCAACATCGATCGAATCTGTCAAAAAAAACTATCGTTAACAACAAATCCCTTAAAAACCACAATTCTCTAACTCACGTGATACAATTTATCTGTGATATTTTGGTTTTCCGCATTATTCAGCGATTCCGAAAGTCCCTTGAGGCCATTTCGAGATCTTCGTTCTCTTTCTAGATCAGTTTTAACCAATTGTAACAATTTTATCAAGGCATGTTTCCTTCTCTCTCTGTTCATAGCCAAAGTGGTGTGTTCACAGTAGAAGTCCGGCAGCAATTGTTCGCTCGGACCTTCTGCAATTCGCCGAATATTTTTAATCACACTTAAATCCTTTTGAACATTACAGGACTCCACTGTGGGTGTTAGTCTCTGAACAAGTCCATCCAAAATGGGATTCATATTTGCCGATAGTCTGAGATAATTGTTAACAAACATTTTCATGCTAGCTAATCGTTGAGTTTCAATATTTTGTAAGATCGATGATCCCCGTAAAACTGACATCTCCCAATCGACACGGGCGCGTTCAGCGCGAACACACAGCGTATAGTATTCAACATCAGCACGTTTGACAGCTTCTTCGGCCTTGCGGCGCTTATTGTCGAGTTTTGCGCAGTCTTTTTCGGCAGATTTGATTTCTTTTTCGGCAGCAACTTTGTTAGGCCCCTGGTGGAGCAAGGCAATAGATGGTGATTTCTGTATTCGAACATCCAGCATTCCATCTTGAAGTTTCTCGTTTTCACGTGCAGCAGTGTGGGAAGTCTTCTTGCCTTTAGCTTCGCTGACTCGCCATTCAGCAAGCACGCGGGAACTCTTGTCAACATTGTTTTCAACCTGAATTCAAAAAAGAAAAAACATAAATTTATGTCAACCTACTATAATTTTTGTTACTTACAGATTTCCTTGTTTTGTGATGATTTTCGATCAAAGTTTTTAGAGGTTTTACCAATTCGTCTACCAAAGAACTTGACAGTTGTCGGTGAATCTCACTTCGACTTTCCATTTCTGTGGCAACTCCACGCCAAGCATCGGCGATGCTTCCGGGCAGTTCTCGGCATGCTTTGTTCAGTTTTGTAGCCATTTTCGAAAGTGATTTCGAATACAATTGTTCGGATTCGACTCTGAAACAAACGTAAGAACGTAACGTTAGAATATAAAATATACCGCCAAATCAAATGTCAAATGAGAATTTAAAATATTGTGATTTGAATCAAACTTAACAAACCTTTCTTGTAGAATAAGTATGAGTTCCTTTCCAAAGTCACCTCCTTGTTTGATGTATCGACGCAATTCCTCAAATCCATTTTGACCCTAAAATGGAAAAATTCAAGTGTCAACTATGAGTTTAGCTGATATGAAAACATAAAAACAAACAAAACAAAATAAAGGAAAACAACTCTGACCACAAACACAACCCCACCCTTAGCTCACCTCCCACTTTTCTTTGAGTCGTGATTTCTTCGAAAATGGCGAAATGTCACCATGATGTGTAGCTGTTACCGATGAATCCAAATCATCGTTGTCCGTCCCTATGACAGTTGAAGTATTCCCTCCACTGATGTTTGGCAAAAAGAGTGACGATGCTGCAATTGACTCCGAGTCTTGATTTCTTTCCGCCGATTCCGCCCGACCTCCCCGCTGCGGGGAAACTTTTGAGTCCGGAGAGAAATTATGACCAACCCTCTGCATCGCTGCGTGTTTCTGAACGACTTCTTTGAACTTGACACTTTCTTCTCCGATCCAATTCTTAACACCACTCCAGGCGTTGTTAATTTTCTCCTTATTCTGATTAAAGTTGATCAGTCGAGAATTCTTATTTTTTAACAACGTGATTCTTCTCTCGCTGGGCTTGAGATTATCTCGGTGATTGCAGTACTCAAAGTCGATTTCTTTGTTAAATTCCTCGGATTCGTTTATCTGCCTGGTGATCTCGTTCAGTTCATCGATCGAAATAAACAGATTTTGTGCGGTCAATGATTGACAGCTGACTGATTTCATGTCAAAGTTTTCTATCGAACTATCACAGGCAACGCTGTCTTTACTTCCAAGACGATTGGTGTTGATGCTAATATTACTGGCAAAGCTGGCGCTTTTTCGATTTTTCTTCGATCGAATATTTATAGAATCAGCACTTTGATAATGTTGAGGAGGCACCAATAGAGCTTGGTCCGGATTGTGTGGAGTGCTTGGCTCACTTTTGCTCAAGACCGGCGCCATATTTTCTTTGTTCTCATCACTTCTATGAGATTCATCTAAGCCGATATCAGCTATCACATTATTTGTATTCATTTCCAGAGATGGAGCTTTTTGAAGGAAGACTTTCATTTCTGACCTGTGTAAGCTCTGTACTGATCTGGAGTGATTTTTCTTAAGTACCTTTCTTGTTTTCGGAGTTTCATAATAATTTTCCATCACATCATTCAAACCTGCTGAAGAAACAGTCGTATCATTTACCTCTGGAGATGACTCTTTTCCAGTTGTGATAGGTGATCTTGTCTGAAACTCAAACTTTATATCTGGCAATGCTGAAATGCAATCCACAGCATCCACAAACACCTCATTGTCGCTTCCCGATGAGCCAGGAGTTGGTTCGTTGATCGGAAGTGATTTATATCGGCCACTCATGTCTTCCAAGCGATCAGCATTGATCGTTGTCGTCGATATTAATATGGGTTCGCCAATTTCCAATCGGTGATCTTCGGAGTTCGAACCAGTCATATTGTAACTGCCTGAGATTACTTTGGTGGGTGATACTCCCGATCGCCCTGGCGACTGTCGTTTGATGATTTTGTTGCTGAGCGATGAGTAGCGCTTGGTGATCTTTGTGAAGAGACCATTGCTGCTCCCATCTGGATTGGTTTTGTACTTGCCGGATCTTAGTTTGTTCATGATGAATATGATAATCAAGCGAGTATTTTGACAGCTGTGGAACGTATTAGAAGAAGTGTTTTGATGAGATTGAAGCATTTTGGCACAAAACACTTGCGTTATTGGTTCAGTTGGAAGAATTTTATAAAAAAATGTTTTTTAGCTGAAGCAGTGGTTGACACAAGCGTTACAGAATTGATAATTAGCAGGCGGGAAGATCTTGTGAATGTGATAGAAAACACACAAAAGCCATTTACCCAAGTTTTCAGATTTATTGTTTCTTATGTGTTCTTGAACTTAGAAAGGGACAAGCCTTCGAGATCAATTAACTATGATTTGAAAAGCTGCTATTGAAACATTTAAAGCGAAAAAGTCTGCAACGAATTCAGACCGACTAGACTAGACAGAATGGTATTCAATGCCTACCCCGTCTTATTTATTGCATGGTTGCACCCAACATTTTCTTTAATAAATATATTAAAAACCTAAAATCGAATCAACAAAAACTTATTTGACCTAAAAAAAACGAATACGTAAAGAAAAACTGAAACACATTGAAATTGAAAGTGCGGAGCAGCATTAAATATCGATATAAAAATGCAAGCAAACCTACCAAAACAAATCAAAACAAACAACATGCCCCTTTTAACAAAAAAGAAAAAAATCAAAAGAAAACCATGCAGCATGCACGCAAAAAGAGTGTTTACTGTCCACAGTTATCCACCATTTTAACTCACCTACCTTTTTACCACCCACCTGGCAGCAGCTGTAAAACTGACAGATGCATACGCATGGTATGAGCAGAGCACAATCGATGGAAGGAATACCAACACAAAATCCGATTATAATTCACTCCCATCTCTGAGCTTCTTCAGGTGATTGTAGAAGAGAAGGAAATAGGTGTACACCTCCACAACCAAACAATACAAAACGGTCAATGCAAAGTGTTGACGTTTGTACTTTTTGTCATCAGCTGTGGCCGCTAGACACTTAAGCCTCTTACGACGATAGTGATGATGCATTTGAGGTTGTTTTCGAGGAGGTGGTCTGAGTGAAAGGTGTTTTCCTTAAGTGAAAGAGAAAAAAAATAGAAGAAACGAAATATGAGAAACAAATAGAATATACTATAGTTTGAAATGAAAATGAGAGCGAAATGCCTTAACATGAACACCATAATTTTGTCTGTGATCCATTTAAACTTATGTATATTGTATATGTTTTTAAAACGAAACACATTTTTAATCCTCTTAATTTTCAACAGCGTGCCTTATGAACCTTTTGGGGTATGCCAAAAAGAACTTTCGTCTGCTTTTTATTTGTTCAAGAACTCTTTCTGCAACAGTTTGCGTAAAGGCCTAACTGTAAAAGGCATGACAAAGCATGGCAAACTGTCAAAATCGCATGTGTTAATAACCCACCAAAACACACAGTCATAAAACATAAGTAGATAAGATGCTTCATGCTGAATCATTTTGACACGCGAATTTGACAGCAATGCCATTTCACAGTAGAACCTATAACCATGTTCATTTGTTTATTATTGCTATACATCTTGTTCTTAGAAACATGACAAAACAATCCGATTTATTTTGAAGTAGGCCTTGCTTGCTGATGAAACAAATAGTTTTAAATGACCGAAAAGAATTAGTTCAGTCAAATTATAAGAGTGTGGTGACTGGTGAGTAACAAGTGTACCTTCTAGTTCTCAAAATGAAATGGATTTCAAACAATGCAACAAGTCGATAATCTTCCACATTTGGTTTTTGCCAACACCAAGTTTGACAGATGGTTTGACACTTAAAAGAGCACCGGTATTAACCAAGACGAAACAGTTATAATTTTCAATGTTGCAATGATGTGTTTTCATGTCTTTTTTGCAAATTAGAAGCAAAAGTAATGAATTCTTTTCATAATCAGACCAAAACTGTACAATTTGCAGATTTGTTAAACGTCAATAATATATATGTACATGTACATATGTACATATAAAGTTAAAAACGAACAGCATTATAAAGCAGTGACACTATTTTAAACAATCCATTTGACGTTTGACTGCTACATTTTAAAGGTCTCATTACAATAAAAATGACAAAACATGACTTACGGTCAAAATTGCATGTGTTAAAGACCCAAAACAGACTCATACATATGAATGAATTGTTCGACAAATTTCGATAATCTTGACGCATTTCATTCTGATCGCCCTGCCCGAAATTGACAGTTATAGCATTTCAAAATAGAAAAATGGGCAAGACTGCGTCGCACGTACTTGCTCTTATATGCCTTATTACATTGGAAAGCATGATCTTGGACAGAAACAAGTAGCATTTACGTTGAAACTAACACAGTTTGAACTTATAACAAATGTGAAAACCACAATATTTAAGTTTTTAGTATAAAGGAAGTACGCCATAACACGTATTTATGAAAAAAGTATTTCAAAAATTGTAGGACTGGTTTTGATAAAATCCTGTTTTTTTAGTTTTTTTTTTTAAATACCGTTATATGAAAGGTAGCGTTAATAGACTGTTCCGATAAATTTGGTTCTGATGAAATGATAGCTAGTACCAACAAAATAAATTGCACGACTCGATCGCACGTACTTGCTCATATGTGCGGCCAACTCTTCGAATAAAATTTGAAAAATAATAAAGGAATTTCAAAGTTTTTATTCTATTTTTCCGACTTTTGATTGCTTAAAATAATATGTAAAATAGTTTTCAGTGGAAAAATAAACACGCCATTTTATTATATTTATATTATATATATATTATAATTATTTTTAAATAATTGGAACGGTTTTTATTTAATAAACTTTTTTTTTTTAAATTAAAAAAAAATAATACAAGAATGCAAACTTAAACACAAAAGTGACATACATTTAAAAACAAAACTAAGAAAAAAATTCAAATACCCGCGGGAAGACAGACAGGCAGACGGACGGAATTTCCGGACCAACTTTTTTCGACGTAATGTCATGTTTGATTGTTAGATTTTGCACAATCCATAACTTGCAATATAGAACCTATAATCGTAAGTAAAAAGTGACAGCTAGCCAGTCATTTTAGTTATTCATCAAGCGTTTAAATGAATTTAATGAATCTGTTATATAGAGTGTATCGAATTTACAATTCGTTTATATTTACAATAATGGAGACAATTAAATATGGCATTACGATGATAGATGTAGTGGCAATATTGTTGGTGGCAAAATTCTGTTTGTCTGTATATCCGTCTGTTTTTTTAACCTACAGCCTAAACAATTTAACCATTCGTCTACTAATTAAAAAGGTTATTCAAACTTTTCGCATTTGGGAACAATTGTTACAATTAAATCATTCAAATATAGGTTAGGTATGCATAGGTTTCTTAAATATCCAGCATAAGTTTTTGGTCTCTTTCGCAAAGTATAATTGGTTCCATTAAAGGTCCATCTCCTTACTATATAACAGAAAGGCAAGATCAGTAATAAAGACCTAAGGACTAAAGTCGCTACCCTGATGGATATCAGCTTTGATTGAGAACACTTCGGTGACTATTGCGAGGCATTGTACTTTTATTTGAAATACTCGTACATGGTCCATGATCTTCTACACATAGATTCCTGGAATTTCCCGTTGCTTTAGGTCCACCCATATCAAATATCGTGGTTGTCTAGTGAAAACTTTTTTCAAAATCAACCAACATAATGTGCATGTCTGAGGAATTCCGATTACTATTTACTGCGCTTTAACTGCATAAACTACAGTAGCAGAAATAACATATGTATTTTTTAACAGTTATGCCATATTAGTTATAACAGCTTTTAGTTTTCGTATACATTCCAGACTTGGTAATACTTGACATCACCAGCACTACTGCAAGATGTTGCGGGCTCCTTCTATGATGGAAAATATGTTCACTCCCTGATCAGGCTACAGTCTGGAAGGGGCTTCTACAATGCACTTGAGTTTCTTGGATCGGTTTTTACATCTCTTGAACACCGACGTATAGTTCATCTCCTTCATTGTTTATTTAAAAAAAATTGGTTCAGGAAATTGCCAATTGTATTCATCCCCTAAAATAATTCTATACCATACTCCTTAAAATGCCTATCAGTTTCCCTTTAAACCCTTCTCTACCAAACTATAGGTCAATTTAATAAATTTTTAATGATCGCAGTTATCTCCTGCAAGAAGAGGAGGTATCGGAGAATTGTATCAAATATCCAAGGAAGTTATCGCAAAAAAAAGCAACACCAATCATCCTGTAATGGATGTGGATGGGACACTTTTGGTATTAATTCAAGATCAGCTTCGCAGGTGGAAGGATCACTTTTGTGCCCTGCTTAATGAAGATTCCGTTGAACAGAGTGCTGAAGTGCCCTAACTAAATGAGATGCGCAGATCCTGTAGGGGTATTGACATCGAACCCCCCTCAGTAGCGGAAATCCAAGCTTCAATAAATCTCCTCAAAAACAACAAAGCAGCCGGGCTTGACGGATTACCAGTTGAATTCCTAAAAGCTGATCCCGCCACAGCAGCTAGTATTTTGCATCCTCTGATACAAAATGTTTGGGAAAACGAAACCTATCCCAGGGAATAGAAAGATGGAGTGATAGATAAGTGGCCAAAAAAAGGTGATCTCAAAAACTGCAACAATTGGCGCGGTATTACCATTTTGTCCGTTTTTCCAAAGCTAATTGCAACTTTAATCCTTGGACGGATAAAAGCTGGGATCGAGACTACACTCAAGAGACATCAAACTGGCTTCCGCAGCGGTCGTTAGTGCATGGTCTAACGATCAACACCCTGAGCATCGTACTTGAACAGTCTGCGGAATTTCAATCACCGCTGTACCTTATGTTCATAGATTTTGAGAAGGCCTTTGACCGAGTTAACCGTGAATGTACGTATGTATATGGAGATCACTTCTGGATAGAGGAATTCCGGCAAAAATTGTTGCAATGCAAGGTGTTTCGTGTTGCATAATGGGCAGCTATCCGACTGTTTCGAAGTGCTTCAGGATGTGAGACAAGGGGATGTTCTATTGCGAACGTGATGTGTCAAACTCTACGTGTGAAAGAAGAATTGTGCGGTCTTAGAATAAATAGCAAAAAGGCAAAAATAATGCTGACAGGCCCACACGACACAAAAACGTATTATTCAGCTATACACACCTGTTGAAGAATTTGAACAGTTAAATTACCTCGGAAGTATTGTATCAGTAAACGGTGGTAAGGATCTGGACGTAAAAAGCAGAATAAATAAGGCCAGCGTTGCTGACAATGTTAGATCCGTGTCTCGGCTACCATCTCGAGAAAATCGCAGGCTTGGTGAATCGCTATCTAAGCCACATCCTGAAGAATTGCTGGCCACAAACTATTTCTAATCAGGAATTGTGGCACAGGACCAGTCAAAAGCATTTGGACGTCGACATAAGAAAGCGCAAATGGCAATGGATTGGTCACACACTGAGGAAACCAAACGATGATATTGCGAAGCAGTCTTTTGAATGGAATCCTCGGGATCCTGGAAGACCAAGAACAACATGGAAATCAACAATCCTAGCAGAAGCTAATTCCCAGCGAAAGACGTGGCCACAGTTAAGATATCAAGAATATCTAGTTGCAGACCGTGAAGGATGGTGACGTTTTGTTGGCGCCCTATGCCCCGAGCAAGGTTACAGGTTTGGTTAAATAAAAATTATTCTCAATTTGCTGATTGTTAATTCAATAAAAAACGTCAAAAAGATTAGGTTAGATCCAATTAAGCTTAACCCCTATTCTGTTTTTTTTTTTTTTTTTTTTTTTTGCCCAAGGGCAAGTATTGTGGTTCTCTTAATCAAAAAACGTGACCCATCGGTTCCAGCACACACGCCGCCGGTTTGGACTAACTTTACAAAACAACAAACCGGCCAATACATCTCCATAATTATTTAAACAATTATAATGACAACAATCATTTTAATTTCCGTTTACTAGATTCTTCTTAAGAATGCTGTTGCTTAAAAAAACTGCGAAGAATTTAGTATTTCGTAGTTCTTCATCGAAAGTATGCCACCAAAAAAATTCATTTATTTGCCGTCATGTCCTCTTGTGCTTGGTCATCGTTGTCGCTCTTATAGCTCATTACTGCTGTCGAAGTTTTTTTTGTCCATTCGCATCGATTAGGTGATATTGCTCAACCAAGTGGATTCAATTGCAGCTACTGCTGGCCTGGCCTAGTCTAGCTTTAGCTAATGCTGACGGTGTCAACGCAATTCACTGAATGCTGAATTCGGTGCGACGAAACTTACTTCCACTTGGGCTAGTCTGTGTGTTTTTGTTTACTTTGTTTAATGTGTAGATACAGATAATGACCAAACACACAGATACATGTGGAAATCCAATTACAGATGACGGCAAATGTTGCGCAACAAATCACCTGTGCTACAGCGGGGTGGTTAGGTTAGGTGATTGGGGAAAATAATTAAAGCAAAAAACATCTCCGCTGTTAGTTTGTTAATGGAGTTTGTACCTTTGGCATGAAAAAAAATATACTTTCTAAGCAGATAGTCTTGAAAGCGACTAATTGCTTGACATCTGATTTTTTGAGGTCTTAGATTTCAGTCACATTAACAAGAACAGGAAGATGATGAAGAAAAGGGTTATTAAGTTCTGTTGAACTAAGACATCGAGAGTAGGTGTTCTTAGTTCCCATTAGATACTTAAATTAAGTCGTTTGATGGAGTCTTCGAAACTATCTAACTTTAAAATACGAAATTTGTTTTTTATTTCTTTCTGAGTCCACATATTGTGGAGGCTTGAGAAAAACTGATTATGTGTAAAAGCAAAATCTAAATTAATGCTATATTTTTATTTGCGATTATAGGTACTAAAATGCAAGTTATGGATTCATGCAAAAAAAATCTAACAATCAAACATGGCATTACGATATTAGAGAAGTTGAAAAAAGTGGGTCCGGAAATTCCGTCCGTCTGTTTGTGTGTTCGCGCCTGTACAGCCTGAACGGATGAGCCGATTCGCTTAAAAATTTGTATTTAGTATTAATTAGGTAGAATCTCGGGGGGTGTTTTTCATTTTTGTTCTAGGTCGACAAAAAACGGTACCTGCCATACAAAAAATTTGATTTTCTCCAAAGCAGCTCTAACGATTTTGATAAAAGTTTAAGGGTGCTATTTTTACTTGCGATTTATAGGGACTATAAGGCAAATTATGCAATCAAAGATGACGTTACGATTATAGAGAAGTAAAAAAAAGTGGGTCCGGAAATTCCGTCCGTCTGTCTGTCTGTCTGTCTGTCTATCTGTCCGTATCGATATCTACAGCCTAAACGGTTGGGCCGATTTGATTCAAACTTGGTATATAGTATTTTTAGAGTGCTCTACCTGACGGTTTTTGGAATTGGCATTGGCTCCTATGGTACCTGCCATATAACTTTTGATGAAAAACTTATTTTTCTCGAAAACGGCTCCTACGATTTTGATTAAACTTTCAAAATGTTGTTTTCCATGCAAAATCTATCTTCTAGTTTTAATGGATTTTTCATATAACGGTACCTCCCATATGACCGGTTTTTTTAAAATCAGACTTTCTCGTTAACTAATTGACGGATTTTGATGAAATTTTCAAAATATGTAGTGTTTTATGATTTGAATAATATTGCTTATTAAAATTTTTCAAATACATTTTTTTTTTATTTTTAATAATTTAAAAAAAAATATTTAGTGTTTTGAATATTTTGAAAACGGATCTATAGATTTTTTTTTAAATTTTTCCCCTATATAAACTATAGATTTCTTAAAATTGACATACTCAAAAAAAAATTTTAAATATGTTTTCGAAAATTAAAAAAAAAAAAAACATTTTTTTGAAAAAAACTGGTCGAACGATTTTGAAATGAAAAATTCATAAAATAGAAAACAGCAAAAGAAATAAGATGGCTTACAACATTTTTTTCCAAAAAACGTTATGAATAGTGTTTTTTTGATTTCATAAACATTTTTCCTTAAAATTTTATTTCATATTGCTCGGCTAAGCCCTAGCCATTAGTCAAATAAAAGAAGGTAAGGTGATAACCTACATACATATCTACGTATTTTAAAGCATTTCATCATCATAAAAGCACACAGAATAAATAAGGATAAACACACAAAAACAACTAACAAATAAAAAAAACTATTCGATTACAACAGAATGCAAAAATTTCAAAAACCACTGTGTTAACTTTGGAGTGTGTATCTTAATTTTAGTACCTTCCTTCCTTCCAACCTTATAATAGGTACCTAATATCCTTAATAAATTCCATTAATACCTACCCACACCATACGTTTATCGATCCATCAAACATAATTCAGCTATTTTAATTAATTTGATTTCAAAAAGTAAATTATTTTTATTGAGACCTATATAGGTCCTTATACCTAGCATTATTGCCCTACTGCTGATTCCCATGAATCTTTATGCCAGTTGTTCAAATTTGTCCATACCAAAATGAAAATTGAACTGAAAAAAGTCCTTTATATCTTTCTATTAGCAGATTATATTATAATCAGTAAACAACAAGTGGAAAGATAATACACTAAAAAACTGCGAATGCTAACAATCCCATATATTTTTGTGTTTATCCTTTATGCGCATGTTCGCTCGAGCTTCAAACCACAACGATTCTAAAGAAGTTGCACGTCAAAAAAACATTAAAATTAAATCTTTGTCAAAAAGACGCCTGTACCTATAAAGGATTAGCACACGGGAGCAAGTACGTGCGACCCAGTCGTGCCTTTTATTTTTAAAACAATGCATATCTTTCAGTTAGAATATTTTTTTCGCAATTTGTTCTATAACGGTATGTGTCATAGAACCGGTTTTTTTAAATTCGGTTTTATCGTAAATTATTACCCCGATTTCAATTAAATTTTGCAAAAAGGAAGTCATTTATAATTCAATTAATTTTGCAATTAAAAATTTTCAAAAACTTTTTTTTCAATTTTTTTAAATATTCTAAAAAGAAATTGTTTTTGAAATAATTATTTTGAAAATGGGTTGGTTAAATTTTTTTTAATAATTTTCCCAGATGAAAACTACAGATTTCCTTATAATGACATACTAAACAAATTTAAAATATTTTTTCGAAGTTTTTTTTTTTCAAAAAAACAACTTTTTTAAAAAACTCATCGATCGATTTTCTATATTTTTTTTCCTCAATAGACATTTAGTTTTCAAATTTTATTGCATACTTAGTTTATCCAAGAAAACTCTTTTACTAATTAAAAAAATAAAAGATTATTTTTGAGTTTTTTTTTTAATTTTAGTTTTTTTCAAAAACGGTTTGCTAAAAATCTAAAAAAAAAAATTTTTCTGATAATAACTACAATCTGCTAGATGTTGACATACTCAAACAAATTTTGGAATATATCTTCGAAAAGTTAAAAAAAAAGTTTTTTCAAAAAAACTGGAAAAACGATTTCGAAAAAATGTTCAAAACTGTAAAAGAAATTAAATGGCTTACTTCATTGTTTCCAAAAAAAAACGTTTTAACTATTGATTTTTAAGTGACTAACAAAATTTCAAATGATTTTTACCTCCTTTTATTAAAAATCTCAAGCTCCAAGACCACTGTCGCACATTATAGCAAGTTCGTGCGACCCAGTCGTGCACTTTATTTTTTTCCGAAGTCGATATACAAGATTTGTCTCTTCAAGGGGCCGCTGTATGCTTCTATTACAATGGCCTTGTAAACATGTTTTAAACTTGGTGGACATTTATTAAATTTCTTCATTGACAGTTTCCATACGTAGGTCTCTGTGTAAAACGCTGTTTCATATGTACCATGGAGCACCAACAATTGCTCTGAGGGCTTTGTTTTGAAATGCTTGCAGTGTTTGTATATGGCTTGGTTTGGCTCAACCCCAAAATTGTATTGCATAAGTCCACACAGATTTTAGCACTTGCTTGTAGATAAGCAGTTTGTTATATGTACTTAGATTGGAGTATTTTCCAATACGCCAGTTTAGTTCTCGTAGTTTAACTTAGCATCAAGAGTCATGCCTAGATACTTTGCTTCGTTAGCATACGGTATTTGAACCGAGTTAATAAGGATGGGTAGATTCTTAAGATTCTTATAAGTAAAGTTAACATGTGTTGATTTGGATTCCTTTAGAACAATGCGCCATTTCTTCGTTCAGTTCGTTATTTTATCAAGAGTTTTCTGTAGCTTCGCTTGCTTTTTCGTTTGGTTGTTGGATGATGCAAATATGGCCGTATCATCAGCAAACTTTGCCAGCATGACGTCTAGTATATCTCGAGTATAAAGAACGAATAACACTGGCCCAAGAACGCTTCCTTGTGGAACACCAGCATTTATTTCTTTAAATTCTAAATATTCCGTACGTTCTATTTCCAGATAGGATTCCAGAATATAATATATTTATTTCGAAAAAACCTGTATTAATTTTAATCTTAAGCCGTCGTGCCAGACCTTATCGAAAGCTTGGGAAACATCAAAATGGAAGGGACCTACAGTTTACCGCCGAGTCCGAACGGCTACATGAAATGCACTTTTACATCTTCAAAAGATCTCTAAAGATCAATTCAAAACAGTTCTCTTTATGAGCTCTTACGAACACTATAATAAGAACTCTTCGTTTTACGCAGTTGGCTCCTCCGCTATGGTCCCTTTTGGGTCTTAATGATCTCTTGAAGATAATTAAAAGGGTTGAAAGCTCTTATGAAAGTAGACTTCAAGATATTAAAAAGAGCCGATTGTGTTGCTTGGGTAAGGCATGCATGTATAGCTTGAACCAAATCACTTGGGCAACGGTCAATTGCGCAGAGAGAGGATTCAAGTGAACAAAAATGGTGCTCAAGAGATTTGATGAGTACAATGCCAGAGATGAAATATTTTTTTGATAACTGCATAATAAGCCATAGTCATATCTCATGTAAAGAAAGTCCATCGCTGGAACGCGATTGAGATTATCTTTAAAAATTCATGTGATGAGCAGAGAAATTTGAAGAGAGATGCGCAGTAGAACAGTTTTCTTCAAAACTGCCGCTCAAAGAGGACAAAATGCTCAAAGCCAATTTCGGCTGTGAAGGAATATACTCTTCAATGGCGCTTACTTAAAATAGCTAAAAATCCCGACATCACAGTTGAAGAAATTAGTGCTGCAGTGAAAAATCAGAAAAGAAAAATGGTTGTGGTTAGGCCGGACGAATAACCCTGAGAGTTCTGGAAGAAGATGGGAAACATCGGGTCCAGAGGGCCCACTATTTTTATCTATAAAGTATTAACTTAGAAGGGTGATACACGAATGAAAACTAATGTAAATTGAGAATTAAAATGGAAAAATATTTAAAAAAAATGCATTTTTTTATTAATCTTTTACTATATGGTGAATCCTCAAGAGACTTGCACATTGTTTTAGTTGATTTTAAAAAAAGCATTCGATATACAACTATGAGATCTAAGGTGTATTCTCATCTATTTGTGGATGATCAAAGATATGTACGAGCAAATCATAACCTAGGTAAGATGACCCAAAGAGTCACTGAAGTGTTCCAAATCGAAGTAGGCAAGCGCTTTGACTAATATCTTAGTCCCTGATATTTAATTGACCCCAGACATCGAACATTCCAAAACTTGAGAAGCTGAGAGTCTGTCATCTTCTCTACCATTTTATAAATTAGTACTTTTACATAAAAAAGACGTTAATAAATATAAAGAAAGAAATTCGGATACAATATGAAGCCCTAAGGCACACCAACACCACCCAACGCTACTTATATTTTCCAAAATCTGATGACTTAAATAGCCAAAAACTATACCAAATGTTTAGAAATACTAAGTGGAATATTTTAATTTTTCAAATCTATTGCTACTTTCGTAATTCTGGTAAACAGAATGTATTTCAAAAACGTGTCGTATACAATGTATCTACCCTTTTTATTTAGGACATTTTCTGCTCCTATTCCATACTTTAAGACCAATTTAATGGTCAATTATAATTCAATCATTTAAAATGTCCTCTTTTTAAGAAAATTAAGCTCCATCTACTCATCTATCTGAAGGGTTTTGTACACAGCTATGCAGGCAGTGTTTAAGCCTTACACGGTGCAAATTATTTTTCAACTTAAACCAATTTAAAATCAAAGCTGCGAGTACACCTTACTCAGCTATTCGTGTCTATCAATATCAGCAATTATATGAAATTCCCTTCAGAGTGCGAATCCTTGCCCAACATCCTACTCTTGGAATTATCCCGCCCATAAACATGCGTTTTGCTCATCCTTCGATTGCAATTACCTGACAAAAAGATGCAAAAGATACTCTCAACTATATAATTGCACATTCAGGACACTTGAACCCACTCGAAACCAGGGTACTCGGATCTCAAGAAAATCTAAACATACGAATCTCAAAAGTTGCTGCTGTTTTCATATAAAAAAAAATCATCCTTTTTAGGTAACAGGTAACATGTGTAACCCTAGACCAGTGATTAAGTTGCCCGATCCATTGCAGAGTTATTTATTTCACTTAAAGTCTCGATCAAATTGGAATCAATGGACGCAGGGTAAAGGCTGTGCGGCAAATCAGACGCCTTCAAAGGGTAATCGGAAATAGCCGCTGCTGCTTCAAGGCAACACAACTTCCAAAGGAACTATGCAAATTGTGGAGTACCTATCGACGTTAATGGAAAAGTACATCGGGTATGTTATTGGGCGATCTTGAGACAATTGGTATGCTCAATATGTCCGTGGTAACTATTTATTGTTACCTTTATTGTTAAGGATATGTCGGCCTAAGCTCTGAACGTGTGCGCAAATAGTTCCTTTTTTTTGCAAGGATTGGATAGGAATTGGCAGCCAATTTAGAGGGAACGCTGTGGTTGCAAGCTTGTATCTATGGAATTAAGTTATTGTCGATGGAAATGAGATGAGATTAAAGATAATGCTAGAGAGTTATTTACACAAAAGAGGGTAATTCGTTGGAAACAACGACCGGAACAAACGGAAGATCGCAAAGTGTAGTTTTCTTTAAAGTTAAAGATTGAAGAAGATTCCTTATAAATAGTTATTAGATTGGTTTCGCCAGGAACTGGACAGGGCAATTATATCCTTGCAACACTTTTATCTTCAAAAAATTTTAAATAACAATGAGTCAATGAACGCCAAAATACAATCAGCGGCACAAAGACCCCCAAAAAACTTCCCCCCAGGTGAACTTGATAATCCCTAGGTTAAAACAGCTTTGTATGGAGGATGTATCATACAGTTTTTCCGTGTTTTAAGTGAAAGATTGCAAAATGATCATATGAGAACTTTTTGACGAGCAGCATAAAAAAATAAATTTATTGGCCCGACAGCTCCTTAAGGAGCCAAGGCCTAGTAACTTATACTCTCAACCATTCCTGTGTGCGTGTTGTTAATCTGCAAGAATGGAAGGGACCTACAATTTACCGCCGAGTCCGAACGGCTACATGAGATGCACTTTTTCGAGACAAATTTTACTCTTGGAGGTTTTGTCAGTTCCTCGCAAGAGGCAGTGGCCCGGAAAAGAAGGTGGCTATGAGTTGGATTTGAACCCAGGCTCATTCGCTTAGCAGTCCGACACAGTAACCACTAAGCCACGGGGCACTACTGAGGAGCAAAATGCTCTTCTAAAAATAAGGCAGTGCTTTGTAAACAGAAAGTGGCTTACGGAGCTTTGTCAAGGTGTCGGTCCCCTAGTAAGATAGATTAAAAGAGCAGCTCAAAGTACAACACAGAAGCTTTAGGTAAAACGAATCTTCAAGCAAAGAGCACAGAAGGCCTGTATAGGAAAATACATATATATATATATACTCTGTTCAATTTACATATATTTTCAGTACAAGCCTTGTGGAAGAGAGCTTTAAAACCCACTGGTACCACCTTATAAAATGACGGACCACCTTATAAAATAAAATGCACGGCTAGGTCGCACGAACTTGTTCTTATGCTAGATAATTGCTGCATATGTAAAAATTTAATTTGTTTCGAAAATTCTTTCATTATTTTAATTAGTGTAAGAGTTTTCTCCGAAAACCTAAGTATGCAATAAAATTTGAAAACTAAATGTCTAACGAGGAAAAAATATGTTGAAAATCGTTCGACTAGTTTTTTTTTAAGTTTAAAAAAGTTTAAAAAAGTTTAAAAAATATTCGTGTTGTTATAAATGACTTCCTGTGTGCAAAATTTTATTGAAATCGGGATAATGGTTTACGATAAAACCGCATTTGAAAAAGCCGGTTCTATGAGAGGCACCGTTATAAAACAAATTTCGAAAAATTCTTTCTAACTGAAAGATGTATTGTTGTAAAAAATAGCACCCTGAAAGTTTTATCAAAATCGTTAGAGCCGTTTCCGAGAAAATCTAACTTTTTGTTAAAGATTGTATGGCAGGTACCGTTATTTTTCGACCTAGAGCAAAAATTAAAAACACCCCATACTACCACTACACTACTTTACTACTTGGTAGTATAGTAAATAATAAATACCAAGTTTGAAGCAAATCGGCCCATCCGTTTAGGCTGTAGAAGTGCGAACAGACAGATAGACAGACAGACAGACGGGCGGAATTTTCGGACCCACGTTTTTTTGACTTCTCTATCATCGTAATGTCATGTTATATGAAATATATTTGAGTTACTGGCAAAATTCTGTTTGTCTGTCAGTACGGATGTATTTTGAAGTACAGCCTGAACGGTTGGGCCGATCGTCTTCAAATTTAAAACATAAGGTTATTTTAACCTTCTGCAGAGAACTTTTTTTAATTTTTTTGGCTCAAATATTAACGGTACCTGTCATATAACCGTTAAGTAAAAGTTTATTTTTCTCGGAAACGGCTTCAAGAATTTTTATGAAAAAAAATCAATGTTCTATTGTAGGTGTGGATTATGTTTTGGTGAAAAAGTTAAATTCATGGGCTAAAAACGGTGCATCCGATAGAACGGGTTTTTTTCTTTAACTTTTTCGGAAACAGGTTATCCGATTACAATCAAATATGATATTCAGAAAGATGTAGATAGCCTAAGTAATTTCACACTAAAATATTTTCGAATAATATTTTTTATGTTAGTTATTTATTATTATTATTTATATAATTTTTACGGTCTACATACATGTTTCTGTTCATAAAACCTGAATAAACAGTTGGTAACCCTACCCACATTTGTGTTAGAATTATATCAATTTATAATGCTCAGTACGGAAACCATATGAGAGCTTTAAAATCGAGATAGCTTATTAATATCCATAATAGTAAGGGTGAAAGGCAAATATCCTATCTCCCTGTATTGAAAATATAATTTGAACAGAGTATAGAAGTAATCTCTTCACGACGCGACGTCTGCTGAGACAGACCACATCTTATATCATAAATACTTGTATAAGACACCAATATGGGTGCAACCGTAATCTCGAAAGCTGTCAAAGAAGAGAGTATATAACGGGTGATTTTTTAAGAGCTTGAGAACTTTTTTTAAAAAAAAAACGCATAAAATTTGCAAAATCTCATCGGTTCTTTATTTGAAACGTTAGATTGGTCCATGACATTTACTTTTTGAAGATAATTTCATTTAAATGTTGACCGCGGCTGCGTCTTAGGTGGTCCATTCGGAAAGTCCAATTTTGGGCAACTTTTTCGAGCATTTCGGCCGGAATAGCCCGAATTTCTTCGGAAATGTTGTCTTCCAAAGCTGGAATAGTTGCTGGCTTATTTCTGTAGACTTTAGACTTGACGTAGCCCCACAAAAAATAATATAAAGGCGTCAAATCACATGATCTTGGTGGCCAACTTACCGGTCCATTTCTTGAGATGAATTGTTCTCCGAAGTTTTCCCTCAAAATGGCCATAGAATCGCGAGCTGTGTGGCATGTAGCGCCTTCTTGTTGAAACCACATGTCAACCAAGTTCAGTTCTTCCATTTTTGGCAACAAAAAGTTTGTTAGCATCGAACGATAGCGATCGCCATTCACCGTAACGTTGCGTCCAACAGCATCTTTGAAAAAATACGGTCCAATGATTCCACCAGCGTACAAACCACACCAAACAGTGCATTTTTCGGGATGCATGGGCAGTTCTTGAACGTCTTCTGGTTGCTCTTCACTCCAAATGCGGCAATTTTGCTTATTTACGTAGCCATTCAACCAGAAATGAGCCTCATCGCTGAACAAAATTTGTCGATTAAAAAGCGGATTTTCTGCCAACTTTTCTAGGGCCCATTCACTGAAAATTCGACGTTGTGGCAGATCGTTCGGCTTCAGTTCTTGCACGAGCTGTATTTTATACGGTTTTACACCAAGATCTTTGCGTAAAATCTTCCATGTGGTCGAATAACACAAACCCAATTGCTGCGAACGGCGACGAATCGACATTTCACGGTCTTCAGCAACACTCTCAGAAACAGACGCAATATTCTCTTCTGTACGCACTGTACGCATTCGTGTGGTTGGTTTAATGTCCAATAAAGTAAACTGAGTGCGAAACTTGGTCACAATCGCATTAATTGTTTGCTCACTTGGTCGATTATGTAGACCATAAATCGGACGTAAAGCGCGAAACACATTTCGAACCGAACACTGATTTTGGTAATAAAATTCAATGATTTGCAAGCGTTGCTCGTTAGTAAGTCTATTCATGATGAAATGTCAAAGCATACTGAGCATCTTTCTCTTTGACACCATGTCTGAAATCCCGCGTGATCTGTCAAATACTAATGCATGAAAATCCTAACCTCAAAAAAATCACCCGTTACTTTCCAAGGTACATAACGAAAGCTCAAAATGAGTGCAAAAAGAATCACAATTTGAGAGAGTGTACGCTCGGGAAGGAAAGCGTTGAAGACAAGATCCAAATTCTGATCCGATAGCCTTTGGGCCTCAAATCCTAATCCTACTAAATCGAACTTGAAGTACTTATTCGAGACTCGAATTAGTACCGAAAGCTTAGATTGTGCCAGAACCAGACAGAAGCTTCCAGAAGCTTGTAAAGAGTACAAGAGTAGATTGCATTGAAAGTTCAGTTTATTTTCGAAAGTGGAATTGTTAACAAGTTGAAGCGTTAGTAAAAAGTGATTGAATTGAGATTAAATAAAAAGTGTTGAATTATAAAAACGTATTTGAATTGTGAATAAGTGGAATAAGTTAAATTTGCTGTTATTTAAACTGAAAGACATTGTGTTTAATAAAATAAAGAGATTTGTTGTATTATTTTGGAATTTTGATTGAGTTTTATTTGTCGAATCCCAGGCCAAAACTTCACAATATGCATTATTTGGTAGGTCGTAGTAACAATATTGGGTTTATCATGTCTCCGTTATTGGCTATTCAGAACTAGTGAAACAGCTTAAAAAAACTATTTCGGAAAGCAGGAAGAAAGGATAGACAGTGTCAAATGGTGCGCGCTAGGTGTGAGACGCTTTAGAATTATGGCTGTGAATGTAAATTTACTGATTAAGACCGAACGTAGAGCAATTTTTTTCAATTGCTGCATGATCAAAGTCCAGATGTCTTTTTGGCTATATGAACCACATAGATACAAATAGACCCAAAAAATTACAATATCGTACAACTTCACTCGTGGCCAACATTATGTTGAGAGCAAAATCGAATATTTTGCACCAGACAGTCGATAGTTGCCAAGGAGCACCTTTTCCAAATCTATTACTATTAGTTTTGAAAATGACTCCAACAACATTTCACTTGCACAAGACAGGAATTTATCGATCGAAGAAATCGACGCTATACATTAAAAGCACTGAATAGACAGAAAGTGGACTTCTGACAGGCGGTTCCGAGATAAAAACAATCTGGAGATTAGGAGACCGATGTCGTCAATTAAAAATGTTAAAAAACTATAGATTGTCTGCTAACTCATACTGGGATAACAGCCGTTAATTCTAACGACCCTAATGTTTCCCGATATAAATAAAATCTTTAGAAAAACATTCATAATGATCTTCCGCTTCAAAGAACAGAAACCGAAAAGTTACTCCTGCCCGCAAGAAAAGATATGGCGGAATGCCATCTGGGACAATGATTTCTTTGTGATTGAAGGTACGTTGGAAAAGGTGGAACTGCTTTTCATCAAGATTATAAGTTGAATGAGATCTGGAGATCGGAGCTCAGCTGAAGATGGTAGTTTTATAGAGGCCGGGGCTTACTACCCCAAGATGATTGTTTTTTTAGTACACTTTTGAACAGTTCCATCTCCTCGATGCTTTTTATTATTTACCAGTCGAGGGCCGATGTAGATTGTTCGGCAATTTCGGTGGTCCACAAGTCCGCCATAGGGCAGAAACACTGCTACATGGAGCGAAGTAGAGCTCCTCCTCCAGTTCAGTAGGGTAGTGTCCAACAAGGGTTGGAGGGAATTCTTCGATTACGTCCACCAACTTTGGTAGCTTAGTGAAAATTGGTATTTAAAGTTGACCCTTTATTGCCTACAATTGGCTTATCTATCAATGAGCAGTTTCCGACACTTAGTAAAAGATAAGTTCTAAACTATAAAATAGTAAATAAAATAGAACAATCCAAATAATGTTTGTGCGCGAGCTACTTTCTTCGGCTCAATCGATTTGAATGAAATTTTTAGGAGATTTTTGGAGAGTTTGGAGAGTGCATATAAGAAATCTGTTTGCTGTCCGATGTCTAGTTATGATGTCGGAGTTATGACCGAAAATGTCACTCTAATGGTAAAATCGAAAAATTGATAGTGTAACCGAGCAACGCCAGGAGGATCAGCTAGTCTTTTATAAAGACGTAATTTTTCAAAAGCCAATTCTGTTAGCATATAAAATGAGAACCTAAATTGCTCAGTGATTACCACATTTTATCTCAAAAATAAAGTAATTTTAAATGAGATCAATGTCGCGAGAAAAAACAAGTAATTAACTAAACATTGTAACGCGTAGGTATCTATTGTTTCCACTTGAGGCAACTTAACTTCATCCTAAAGTTGTTTCTAGTTAATCACATAAGAACAAAATAGAAACTGAACTATTTAATCGCACATTATGTTGCCCAAGGAATAATGAACACCTCGTGCCTGAGAATCTGAAAAATATAAAACAAAAGATGTGAAATTTTTCCACATTGCAACACTTGGATGTCAAGCTGCCAGGCCATAAAGCAACTTTCAATTGCTCTATACAATACCACAACTAGTTGCCCATAATGCGGCGACTTATGAACTCGTTTCATTAAATAATGTTAACCCATAAGGTGAAGTGTTAATTTCTGCACACATTGCGCACTTAAAAAAAGTGCAAATGTCCATAAATACATATACATGGAGTCTCAGATGATGTGCCTGCATCTGACGTGAATGAGGCACTATATGAGGCACGACGACAACCCAGAACAACCACAATCTGTGTCGTGAAAAATGAAATTGTTTTTCTTGAGATTGAAGATATTTTTCTATCTCTTCGTGGACGACTAAAAATACAAAAAAAGATAGTTTTTCTGTGAGATACAGATACTCTGCCACTGCCACCGTGGTTTTCCCATCGAATTGTTTTTGTTTTCATTTTCCAGCTCTCAGTGTGCGATCGATGCACTTGATCACTGAAAAAACAGATGACAATCTCTGTGCCGCCGCCGATCTCTGTGTGTCGGTAGTTGGGGTCTTTGCCGCGAGGCAAGGCTTGGGGGTCTTAATGGTGCACCTTGTGTGTGGCTTGAGATTATTATTCAATCTTAATGATCTTGCGTCTAATTTTGACATGTGAGGCTATTTTTTATGCAATCCTGTGCCGCACACGAAAATCGTGGACAATTTTCAAGGACTGAAATGGCAACGAGTGAAGTGTTCCAATTATTTTTGGAATTAAATTTTAGTTTTTTTCTATGAATTTGGAAAATTGTCTACAACAATTATATTAACTCGCAGGTGTTTCTTTACTCTGAAGCCTTAAAAAATCCGTACTCCCTTTGGATTCCAAATGGAAACAAAAACTCCTCAAAGGCCTCAGAGACAGGATACTTGCGCATCTAAGAACCATTGAAAATCCCACAAGAGTGCTTCTTCCTTATACTTTCAATGCAGCCCTATAAACAATAGGACAATAATGTTGTACAGGACGTGGCTAAGTACCACGTCTCATTACACGCAATCTTCTTGGCATATTGCACCCATGGCCATAGAATATGCTTCCATCCACTCCATGTTCGAATTGATTGATTTATGAAAACTCAAGTCGAAGAAGTAGCTATGCGTCGAGAAGCTGGAAAAAATTCACGACAAACAATTGAAGCAACAAAAAAAAACAAGGAATTCATTGTGTAATAGCACTTGCCTCCTGCAGTGTAATCTAGTGATACATCTCTTCCCTTTAAAAAAACGATGGGGCTGAGAAGATTTGTCGGGAATTGAATTGTTGCAAACAAAAAAATATGAATTCCTGCAGAAAAACTTTAAGTTTTTTCTTCTACAATTGTTGTTGTGGAATGCTATGGGAAAGAATATTTTCCACAACCGCTTTTAGCCGCATCATTATTTGTTTTCCAACGTTTTCCTCATGATTTGTGTGTTTGCAACAGATCATTCTGTGTTTTTTGTGCAAAGACACTAGGGAAGTTGGTTTGCCAGCAGAAATAAAAAAAAAATGTTTCCACTTAGTGCAAGCTTTTTTCAATTGACTACATGTGTTTAGCTTATTTGTAACTTAATCTTCCGAACTGAAACCATAATTTGTTCGCCCTTTAGTCGTAATGCTATCTGGACACATAATGTATATTTTGTTGTTAATTCAAACAGAGAATAAATAATTTAAATTATTATTAACAACGTTGCGGAATTCGCAATTTTTCTCAGATAAGACAAGTTCTAAACGGAAGAAACTCTTTATTGCACAATCTGTAGATCATAAAGATAAGGAATCTGGATATCTTGTTAATGCAATTTTTCTGAATACAGTAAATTCTGATTTCATTTCATTTCATTTAATTTTATTTCCTTTCATTTCATTTCATTTCTTTTCATTTAGTTTTATTTAATTTCATTTCATTTCATTTCACTTCATTTTTTATCATTTCGTTTCATTTCATTTCATTTCATTTCACTTCATTTCATTTCATTGCATTTTTGTTCATTTCATTTCAAAATCAGAATTTTTGTTATATTCTAATGATCCATTTCATTTCATTTCATTTCATTGCATTTCTTTTCATTTAATTTTATTTCATTTCATTTCATTTTATTTTATTTTATTTCATTTCATTTAATTTCGTTTCATTTCATTTCATTTAATTTCATTTCATTTCATTTCATTTCATTTCATTTCATTTCATTTCATTTCATTTCATTTCATTTCATTTCATTTCATTTCATTTCATTTCATTTCATTTCATTTCATTTCATTTCATTTCATTTCATTTCATTTCATTTTATTTCATTTCATTTTATTTCATTTCATTTCATTTCATTTCATTTCATTTCATTTCATTTCATTTCATTTTATTTCATTTCATTTCATTTCATTTCATTTCATTTCATTTCATTTCATTTCATTTCATTTCATTTCATTTCATTTCATTTCATTTCATTTCATTTCATTTCATTTCATTTCATTTCATTTCATTTCATTTCATTTCATTTCATTTCATTTCATTTCATTTCATTTCATTTCATTTCATTTCATTTCATTTCATTTCATTTCATTTCATTTCATTTCATTTCATTTCATTTTATTTTATTTCGTTTCATTTAATTTCATTTAATTTCATTTAATTTCATTTAATTTTATTTAATTTCATTTCATTTCATTTCATTTTATTTAATTTCATTTCATTTCATTTCATTTCATTTCATTTCATTTCATTTCATTTCATTTCATTGCATTTCATTTCAAAATCAGAACTTTTGTTATATTCCAATGATCCTATTGGCGGATACTACTTCAAAGAGTTTAAAAGTTTTTATATACCTATCGGGTTGTTGTTTTCAATTAATTAGAAGTTTTTATATTAAAATTGTTTTTATTTGTATGCTTAGATAGCAATACTGCGCATCAGTGATTTATCATCTAAATAATTGATATAAACTTCTGAGGTACCAACAGATATAAGATACTACTTGAGATGAGTAATAATATTCTATCTGTTTATTTATATGACATATGATACGTTGTTTTATCAACAAGATCACAATTAATTTGAATATGACGGTATTTCACGAGCAAGTGCTCAATGATTCAGAGATACAATTCTGGGTAGCTATGTAGATAATTTTGTTTACAAAAATGTAGGGTCGCTGTTGTGATAATTCTTCACATAGCCTAGCTAAACTGGTATGCATGTTTCATATAAAACAAATGTTTATTTTTCGTTTTCACACTAATATGTTCGGAGTGTGTAAATTAATACGAAGATAAATTTTTAAATCTCATTTTTTAATTAGACTAACAATAAGCCATTTGTTTGGCATTGCAGGAGATTTTTTTTACTAACATAAAGAAAAAAAAGTTTATTAAACTAAACTTATATAAAAAAAAGTTTTATGGCAACGAGTTTCTAATTTATTCAAAGTTTACTGTTAAACATTTCATACATTACAAACAAAAACAAAAAATTAATTAAAAAAATACTTTTATTTTAAACTGTTCGAAAAAATGATTTTTAAATATTAGACCAACCTGGTTCTTAGAATTCAATAGAAAGAATATACCAGCTCACAAAATTTTTAAACAAACGCTAGTTTTGAAAAATCTCACTGTTTTTTTTTTTATTAGATATAATAACACACTAAATTTAAATTTTTTATTAATTTTGGATATTTTATTAAAATCAAAAGAAACGTTCCCGAGAAAGTGGAAAGTGGTTCTTTTTGTTCTCTTATTTGGTAAAAAAAAAATATTGTAAGACCATTGCTACAAAAAAAACTTTTCCAGTCAGGTCAGTACTTTAGATACTATAGCTGGTTCCACATTTTGACGCCATAGTCCGATTTTTTTCCTATCGCTATAGCGCAGTTAGTCACTTGGGACAAGGTTATAACAATCAGGAAGAAAATTTAAACGGTTTTTAACCACGTTTTCCTTTGATTTAAAACACGAATAATATACCGATCGATAGCAAATGATTCGAAGATTTTTTTTTTACAACAAAAAAAATTTAAAAAACATATTTTGTTAATCTATCTATATATCTATCTATATATCTATTATCCTGATGCAAATTAATTGTTCATTTTTATAAGCTGATTGGTTTTTGACAGTAAGTGGAACAAATCGTTTCACGGAACTGTGTGCCAATTTCGTTAAGTTCCACTTACTGAATTTATCACGATCATCATATCAGAGATCATCCGTTGTATTCTTAAATGACAGAAAATGTTCAATGGTTGCTATAACTCTCGAACGCAATATATTTAGTTATCAACGAAATATAATTCTTGACATGGCAATGTTAAAGGTGTTAAATGCATTGTTGATAGAGGCATATTTCGTCCGTCTATCCCTCCAAAATCATGAATGAAAGAAAAGAATATGACACGGTCACAATTATTAAGATCAATCCAAATCCATCTGGGTTGTGCTACTGCTACATGTGCTTTATTGAAAGCAGTATAGTGTGTAGTCCGACTATGTCTTAGAATTGAAGATTTAAACGATTTCTTTTATGTTTATAATGACTATAAATATAAAAATGCAATAAAAAAATAGTAAATTAATAAATTTGTTTATATTGTCCCTATGAATAAATATCATATAGTGACGTCATGCGCAAAGTCAGCATTCCTTGTTTTTGATTACATTATAATGTCCAATCCAACTAACAATTTACCTTGTATAAGGTTCAATTTTTTGAATTTGGCAAGCAATTGCTTGCATAGAGCTTGTATATCTAACTTTTTTTTCAACTAGTGCTTATTTCGTGAATGGTAACACTTAGCTCATGTCTGATTTGACAGATAATTAGTTTTATCCTTCCGCTGAACGAATATGGTTGTGTAATGTGTATACGCTGGGAAATATTGCGATATTACTGCCTGCGATCGACTTAGAGAAGATGCCGATTTTGCCAAAAAAAATCATCTTTTCAGATGAAGCTCATTTTGATCTTGGCGGGTATGTAAACAAGCAAAATTGTCGCATTCGGGCACAAAAAACCCGCACGCATACATTGAAAAGCCGATACACCCAAAACGAGTACCTGTTTAATTCGGATTTTGGTCCAGAGGCATAATTGCGCCATTTTTCGAAAATGAACAAGGAGTGGCCGTTACAGTCAATGGCTATCGTCATCGGGCCATGTTGAACGAATTTTTGTTCACAAAAATTGCAGAGGAGGATATTGGCACCATTTGGTTACAACAGGACGGCGCTACGTGCCACACAGCCGAAGCTACACTCGATGTTGATGAAGCATTTTCAAAATAAAAAAGAAGTTATTTGGCGGACCCGTTATAAGGCAAACTTTCGGAAGACACACATTTCAAGCTTTGAAAATTAAAAAAAATAGTTGTTATAGGGCCTTTAAAAGTGAGTTTGGTGAGCTCGTTAAAATTTTAGCCTTAAAAAGGTTAAAAATGGCCTAAAAATTAAACAAATAATTGCTGCTATAAGGCTTTCCACGACATGTCAAAGCAAACAGCTTTTGTAAGGTTTGCCTATAAAGGCCTTATACAAACTGAATTAATTCGCTAATATTAAGAGTCTTATAAGTAAGTTCTTAAAAATAAAATCAGTTGTAAATAAAATAAGAGAGTTACAACTGAATACTGTAAAACAGAAAAGATGTGCTAACAGAAATTATTTTTTAAGTTCAAAGAAATGAAATCAAATACTAACGTGAAGTTATATGATTTCAAAGAATTAACCTTTGAATTTATTTTTATCAAATGACAATTTAGCTTGATTTATAAAATCCAATTGTTTGGTTTTTTTAAGTATTAAATTGTATAATGAGCTAATATGCTTTAAACCTCAGAAAGCACACACAATTCAAACTTTGACAATTAAAACATAGCTGCTATAAGGCCGTTAAAAGTTAGTTTGGAAAGCTCTATACAAGGCTTGTAGGTAAAGGTTAAAAATGGCCTGTATAAGGCCTTACAAAGATGTTTACTAAAAAATTAAAATGTAAACAACTTGTGTAAGGCTTGCCTAAATATGCCTAATAAAAATTAAAATAATATTTGTTTTATCGATGTTTGATGTAAATTTTCCCAACCGTGAATTGGTGTAGAGGTAGAGTACTGGAGTACTACGAGAAGGACTGGAGTTCAAAACTCAGGTAAATAAAAACTTTTCACTTTTATAATAAAAATAAAATTTCAATAGTTACAGTATGCAGTAGAAAAGTCGGTTTTGGCAACTGCTTAACGAGAAATATAGCTAAAAAAGCAATACAAAAATATTGCAATTTTTGTTTAAACAAATCCTATATCAGCTTTTTTGTGCTAACAATTACTTTTTTCCCTCAAAAACAAAATATTGTAGGCTAACAAGTATTTACCTTTTGTTCGTGGCAATACAAAATAGCCTTTATATTAACATAAGGCATGATATTAGCAAAAGCTGTCATTAAATGGCTTGGGTAGGGCCTTTTTATAACATCCAAAGCAGGCTATTAGCATTTAGCTTTCACAAAATTGCCTGCTTAGCCGAGCTAATAACATTTCATTAAAAGCAATTTTCTGTTATAAGGCCATTCAACAAAAGTATTATAGCAGTTAAATAGCTTGTGTAATGTGCGCCAAAATAACTTGTATAAGGCCTTTTAATGTTACTATAGCAGTCAGAAAATGGCTTACTTAGAACCTTATACAAGTTACATTGTTAGTTGGATAAATACTTAGCGTCAGATTTCAAATGTCAAGTTTAATCTCTGTAATACAAATGGAAACACCACTAGGTAATTTTTATTCTTACTGGAATGAAATCTAGATTTATCGTCAGGTGAAAATGTAGCATAAGTTACCCAAAATATTCGCTTTAATGGACATATTTTTTTTTTTTATAATTAACGCGCGCACAAGGGATTATGTGTTTCCCTTTTAATGTAGAACACACTGCGCGGGCATTACGAAGATAGGGAGGGGAGAGATAGGAGGTGCCGATTAACATTGGTTTTGAATGTTTGCAGATTAAAATGGCAAGGGAAAATCCCGCCGGGTAAACTATTCCAGATTCGTGTCGTTCGGCTAAAAAAAGAATCCCTATATTTCACGGTACGTCCGAAATTAGGCTCAAGGGTGAACTGATGAGCATTCCTTGCGAGACGAGTATTACGGGAGAAACTTTTAAGGGGAGGAATGCAACTGGCTACTTCGAGTGAACATTTTTTGTAAAAGAAACGATAAAATAATGAAAGACATGAAACATTGCGTCGGTGTTCGAGTGGGGCAATTGTTTCAGCGGCAGTTCTATTACCTATCAATCTTAACGCTCGATTTTGTATTCTATCAAGCAGGTGAAGCGATGTTTGCGAAGCACCTGCCCAGAGGTGGGAGTTATACTCGAGTTTAGGGCGTATAAACGCTTTATAAATTGTAGCCAGATCAGATGGGGAAAAGTACTTCTTACACCGATACAGAAAACCTAAGCACTTTGCAGCATTCTTAGCGATCTCAAATATATGGTCGTTCCAACGGAGGTCGTCGTTGACACACATACCGAGTACTGAGAGCTTTTCGGTTTCTTCGATGTAAGTGCCATTCATGGACAATGGCATTGGGGGAATGTTTAGCTTTAACGACAGAAGACAGCATTGAGTTTTCGAAGCATTAAACTCCACACGATTTCTATTACCCCATTTGACAATGCTGTATAAATCGGAGTTTAATGAGCTTGACATACGGCACCGTTGCAATTGTACGTCCGAAGGCGAAGGACGTGAATTATCGAACGAATATGAAAAGCTGAGGGTAGAGTCGTCAGCAAAACAGTTAAGTGGATTAGAAGTAACAGACAGAAGATCATTTATAAAAATGAGGAAAAGAGTCGGAGACAGAACAGAGCCCTGGGGCACACCAGCATTTATTTTATGGGAATCAGACTTGAATCCGTCCAATACAACTTGTATTGAACGGTCCAGAAGATAGCTTCTAATCCAACGAACAAGAGTATTATCGATCCCAAAAGCACGCATTTTCGATAAGAGAGCTTCATGCCAAACTCTATCAAATGCCTTGGAGATATCAAGAGCAATAATCTTACTTTCACCAAAGCGATGTAAAGATTTGTTCCACTGTTCGGTGAGATATGCCATCAGATCACCAGTGGAACGGTTGCTGCGGAAGCCATACTGACGGTCATGGAGAAGCTTACGATCTTCGAGATATTCCTTAAGCTGACGGTTAATCAGTGTTTCCATGACCTTAGAAAGAAGGGATGTCAGTGCTATGGGTCGGTAGGAGGAGGGGGAGGATGGGTCACCTTTCTTAGGGACAGGCTGGACAAATGCTGTTTTCCATCTTCTAGGAAAGATTCCAGAAGAGTAGGAGCGATGGAAAAGCTTACGCAGTGGCTTTGCCAGTGTGGAAGAACACCTCTTCAGAAGAATCGGGGGTATACCATCCGGGCCAGCGGATTTGTGTATATCGAGATCTTTGAGAACTCTTGCTACTGTACGAGTGCGGAAAAAAATGTGTCCCATGGAAAAATTTACATTCTCAAGTACAGGAGGGGCAACGTTGCTTTGAGGCAGCGTGGAGCTGGCAGCGAAATGGGCGGCGAGCAAGTTTGCCTTCTCTGAAGAGTAAACAATTGGTTTGTTATTGTCGATGAGCGTTGGAACCGAAGATGTCGAGGAGTTTTTTATATTTTTTACAAATGACCAAAAATTTTTACTGCCTTTGGGACACTGCAGAATTTTTTGCCGTAATTTTTGGTCATGCAAAAATTTGGTTCTTTCTATAACGGAGTTGCATGAGTTCCTTGCTTGTTTGTGCTTTTTCCGATTTTCCTCTGTAGGGTTGGCTTTGTAAGATCGGAAACTTACTTCTTTGAGCCTGATAGCTTCTTTACACTCAGAATTAAACCAAGACTTTTCTTTAGGTTTGATGCTTTTTACTCTGCTAGGAATAAAAGCACGCATCCCTAGAAGAATCACATTTGTGATCATTTCAGCACTGGCATCAATGTCACTATTGAGGAAGCATAGTGACCAGTTAAAGTTTCGGAAAAAGAAATTCAGGCCGTCCCAGTTGGCTTTCTCGTATTGCCAAACGGTCCTGGTGGGAAGTTTTTCTTTAACTGGATGGGTGGAGGATGAGAAATTAGCTGAAATTACACAATGGTCTGAAGTGCCAAATGGAGAAGTTACACTAATGGTATATTTATCATTGTGAGAAGTAAGAAACAAGTCAAGAGTATGGGCTGCTTGCCCAGCAACATCCGGTATACGCGTTGGCACATCGATCAGTTGGGTAAGGTGATGTAACTCGGCAAAGAGCTCGACATACCTTCCTTCGGGTGTTGTCTGACCAGAATAGCGGAGCCAGTTGGAATTGTGTACATTGAAATCGCCCGCAATAACGATTTCAGTGCGAGGACAAAGGGAAACAATTTTCGAGATGGAATCAGACAGTGCATCAAACTCGTTACAAGTCGAATTACTGTCAAGATTTGGACTCCTGTAAATAAAACAATAATGAATGACATGCTTGCGGACAGTGAATTTGAGCCATAAGAAGTTAAAATCCGTGTTGGAACATTGCCCATATTGGGGAAGGCTCTGGCAAGCAATATCATTCCTAACATAGACCACGAGACCATGATGAGAAAAGAGTAATGGCACCAAGCTATACCCATGTAGAGCAAATTCTGATAAATCAGTATTTGCTCCAACCTGAGTTTCATTTAATGCCAAAACAGCTGGCCTGTGTTGAACAGTGTAGACGTACACGTGAAAGAAATTCTTTCTTAAACCACGAACATTTGAATACACGACACAAAAATCACTTACCATTTAAAAATACTTACATACAAAACACAACTCTGATTAAGTCGAACTGCGCAGTGAAAATCAAAATTAACTTCTGTAATAATCAAACTGTCTTAGGTGTTATGCCCATAAGACAGCCTGTTTACAAAAAATCAATCCAAACATTCAGCACAATAAGACAAATTCAGATGCCCTTATCTATTTACCGCAAGCATTGTATGGTCATACGATGCCTACAGTAGATAAGAAAGAGGCAGTTAAGCACAAAGGTCTTGGGACAGAATAGAGGATAATTTGTTATGCGAATGCGTTTTATTTATTTTTTTTTTTTCTTCTTCAGCGCGAGTGGGCATCTTTTTCATTCATCCTACGACGCGAGTGAACACTATTATTTTTTTTTTACAGCACACGCGAGGGGTTTTTTTCTAATTTCTCAACGAGCGTGTATTATTTTTTTTTTTCCTTAAAGCTCTCGCGATAACAACGCGCAACAATTATTTGTTTGGACTTCGTTTAACTAATTGTGCGCGCACCTCGACATCCGTCTTCAACGAGCTTAGGATCGACACTGATATGCAGCCTTCGGTAAGTTTCGTTAAAAAAGATTTATTTCATTCTTAATTTCTCTGGTATAAAGTAACGAATGGAAGAATAAAATAACGAATCTACTTACATAGGTGTGAATAAACGAATGGAGGAATTTTAAGTGTTTTCAGGGTTGAACTTTGGCGTTTCTTACGTCGTTTGAGAAAAAAATTCTATGAACGGAATAAAAATATAAAGTTTTAGAATTGAAAAAAGTTCCCAAACATATTTTTAAGTGGTAATGGATATTTTTGACGTGATAACGTCTTATAAATCGATGACAGGCTACAAATACGAAGTAAGATGACTCATGCTGATAATGTTAAAGTGACGCACGCTGCGATACTGTGGTTCTTTCAACCAAAATCGATCGCAAGCACCAGGCGAACATGAAAAGGAACAGATGCAAACTTCCAAAATAATTCCACTTAAATTCAAAAAGTACAAGAAGAGAAAAAGAAATACAAAATAGGCGGAGTTTTGTTAAAGTAGAAAGTGGATGCAATAATGGTGTGTGTGTGTGTGGAGGTGAGTTTACGAGCTATCTGTTGGTGTTTTCTTAACGTTATCACGTAAAATTATCGTCCGTAAACTGAATTTACAGACAACCAAGTCTTTTTTTTTGATTTTCTTAAAGTTTTGCAAATTTTATTGTAATAAAACACCAGAAACATCCAGAAGGGAATTTAAATATACGGAATAATCAAAACCAGTGCACCACAAATAAGAATTATATAAACTAGGTCCAAATAACTTTTTACATTCCGACAATGTTGGCAGAAATTTCGAAATTCGACATTACTTGATAATACTTGTATATAGTTCGTCTGTAAAATGCTTAGGTATTGGTTTGAAATGCCTGCTTTTTCCAAGAACTGCCGGTATTTAAATATTTGGTCGAAAGTGAACTTTTCTTAATTTCGGCAACACTGACAATAATCTCTCAGATTGTTGAAAAGTGGCTTTATGCGATTACAGAGTACAACCGAAAAGATCTCGTATGCCATGTTAAAAAAAGATTTTAGTCTTTGTAGGCCTTTCTAAAAAATCTGGATATTCCAAGATTAATTTAATTATTTACATAATTTACCTGAAGAATAATTCTTTTCGTAAGCACTAATATGATAGATACCGAATACGGGGGTAATAGATTAACAATTTAGGCCAAGAAATGTCCTAAAATATAGATACAAAGACAAATAAGTTTTGCAACCAATTTCTTTTTCAAATGTTAATTAAAAATGTAAAAAAATATTGTATTCAATAAAATCTCAAAAGTGTTGAATTTTTTCTTCGGAAATCATTAATCTTGATGATTTCCCTTTGACTGTAATGACAGATGTGTTTAGATTATATCATTAAAAGACATTACACAAATCATGAAAAAAAACAAATACAAGGCGCAAAAATTAATACAATAATTACAACTTCGCGCCTGCGTTTACGACGCATCATTTGTATTTTTAGAGACATTTTCGACAAACTTTCAATGTTTTTTTAAAACACTATTTGGCCTTAAATTGAGTGATCAAGCATTATTTTATTAGAATTATTTTAAGTTTAAGCCTGGTTCACACGTATATTAAAACCATTCGAGTAATTGATATATCAGAACCGTCTTAATCAATCAACTTTCAGTTTTAAACAATAAAGGTGTATTCATTTATGACTTAATGCGTTCTTAATATTTCAACTGATGAATTGTATATGTATTCGCAACCTTTGGTAAAAAAATAAATCATTCCAAATAATTTATTTGTTTTTCTCTGGCATGTTAAATAAAATCGCTGATTACAAGCTAATTGTAAGTTCTCTCTCGGTACACACAGATATCGTATAAGTATTATCTTACGAGATATGTATATAAGATGTCAAGGTGGATGGATATTAAGAATTCTTTCGGAATTTTAATTAAAACAAAAAAACCATCTCTATAAATAAAAACAATATTAAAATCTTTCAACGCCAAAAAAAAAATTAAATGTGATTTTTCTTGACAAAAAAAAAATGTCTTCCTCATCTCGAAAATAGTGATGACATTAAGAAATTCCATTTCAAAAATAAAATTCTTACCCAAAAAAATACAAAACAAAACGAAAATTCTGTTTTCAATGACATCAAAGAAAACGCATTAAACAAATATTATACAAGGGTAGCGAAATCAGGTGGAATTCAAGATAGAAATTTAAAGTATTCACCACTTTGCAGAAAATTGTCACATGGAGTTTATAAACCTTCAAACTTTTTGTTACATTTTACTTTTTTTTGTAAAAATTGTATGATATGAACAGCCATGCAATTTATTCATTTAAGCAAAAATACATCTGAACCAATAACACAAGTGAATTATTTTAATTCATTTAAATTCATATAAATTGCATAATAAATTGATTCGTATATCTCTGCAACATGTGTCTGAGACAATATTATATTGTTTTTTTATATATGTATGTATGACACTCACTTTTTTATTATATTTTTTTATTAACAATATATGAAGATTTAATTTTTGTTATCTCGCGTGCTCGAACTCCCGTGATCACTCATTCAACCATTGCAACAATGATGCAGCAACATACATTTTATTCATTCTTCGGTTTTGTTAAACCGATTTTCACTTTCCATTCGTGATTAAATTGAATAATTTTTGATTAGTATTTAAAATCCTAGCGGAAAATTAAAATCAAAATGCTAATTAAAGTCTGAATGTTGCAGACACATCAAGCAGCACCGCACGAGCTATTTTGCAAATAATTATTCGAAATTCTATTTTTGATAATCTTTTTTTTCTTCTCGTCTAATTGTTGTTTGCCCCCAAGATGAGATAAAAAAAAACACAAAATCTCTACGCAGAGGTATTTGTTTAAACAAAAATACAATCCAACATCTTGTCACAGATAGGAGAAGATTAATGATCTACAAAGCTTATATCACGCTTGGTGTACAATTTGAAGTGATTCCCGGTTCACCAAAACGCCGATAGGAATTCAATGTGCAACTGGGAGACCTGGACAGAATTCTATGGTGCAACAGCCGCGATAACTAGAGAACCACACACGCCCGAAAGGTTCTCCGTCTGTTCCAAGAATAAAACCGTGTGCGACGCAGTCTGTACGTCGGATAGGCTAGAGCGGCACTAGTACGAGATTCAAACGTTCAGACTGCCGGTGGTCGATTGGAGTCGACAGCAACTGGGAGCTGGGACCAGCACCGGCGTCAATGTCAGTGCGCGGTGCGAGTACTTTACCATATTCTCTTGCTCTAGGTGGGCTCGTTAGTGTCTTGTGTGTTGTGCTTAGAGTAGAGCTATAGGGATGGCTAAGGGGAGAACATATTTGTATAGTACACCCAGAGAAATGTATGAACTAAATTTAATCAGATTCTAAAACGTTATATCTTTCAACGGGATTAAGAAATTATTGATTAACAAATTTATTCATAATTTTATGAGCATCATAAAAACAATAAATAACTTGGAACAAAAGGGCTTATGTTACAAAAAAAAAACAGAAGAACTGTTATGGAAAGAAAACAACTTTGGTGATGAGATGAAGACGGACCCTAATTATTGATGCCAATATTTAATTTGACTTTAAGCTGTTTGGCTGCTTATCACAGGGCCTTGACTTCTCGCAAACAGAATAATTAATCACACGTGTATGGGTCAATCGCTTCTGTAAAATGTTCTTTTCATATAAAAATGGAAACAGAATTAGTGACGCATCTGATATCAATGTCCCGGAAAAATAAACAATATACGCAACAGGTTGAATTACAAAATTATTCATTTAAGTAAAATATATTGAGAAGTCATGTTAATCACAAAAAATGTATCTTTTCCTTTTATAAAATCGTTGCGGTAATAGGCAGATTTTCAAGGTTTAGGATTGGATTATTTAAATATTAAAATTCAAACAACTTGTTTAATGAATCAGTTATTCTATATTTTTAAACACCTTTTAGTATTTTAGTGATTCTAATCACTTCAATGAAACTAACTTTTGCAGTTACGTGAAAGCAGTAAGAACACTCAAATCTTTACTACAGAATTCAGTTTTTTGTAAAATTTGTTATGTACCTTTTTTGTGTTTTTTTGTTAAAAATAGATACAAGAATTAAAAAAAAAAATCTGTTGAATTTAGAACATTTATTGGAGATAAATTAGCATGTTCTTTGCTTGTTGGGGGAGTAATATTTATTCGGAAGCATACTTCCAATAATTCAAATATTTAAGGATAATACAAAAAAATATAAAATATAAATATTTAAAGCTAAAGATAAAAGGCAAATTATGAATTAGTGCAAATGCTGTGGTAAAAGAAGATCGGTAGGTCATATAAAATCTCATTCTGACCAACAGTCCACCTCAACTGAACCAAATTAGAGGATTTTTAACTTCAAGGAATATCTGGCTGAAACTCTAAGCCGCGTATATGAATCAAAAGGAACCATTTGGAAGTCGACGTTGTTAAATCAATTTAAGCAAAACAAGATAATAGAAAAAGACGACCGGACCGACATGATTGAGCATCTTTTTTAATATGAAATTATTGAAAGAAGAAAATCATCGAAGAACATAATGTGGGGACTAACAAAATGAATAACCGATCTTCTGGAACACTGTTCACCAAAAACACAGCACCGTTAGCAAATACCCCAATGAAAAAACTTATAATTACACAAAACCACAGAAAATCAACCCACTTCAAATATAGCTGCAATCACTATGAAAAAATGGATACAAGGTAGGTTTTAAGAAGCTTCCGAAAATATGCCAAACATGCATGGCATTAAAATTGACACATTTACCGTTTCAAAGTAGAAGCAAGCGTAATATTGTCTTCATAACTTCCATCGATGACAGTAGGTAATCAGTTTTGTATGACATATTTTGTACAAGAGAAAAATGCAGTTGCCGCATTATTCATCGGGTTCAAAAATGTTGCAGACTCATACGGGCAGACTAATAAACCTTTGAGTCAGATAACAGGAAAAAATACTTGAACGAAGTAATGCATAACATCCTGAAGGTACACCGCAATAAGCTAGGACTTACAACTGTATATATTTATAGTCCCGAACAGAACCCAGTAGCCGAAAGGAGTAATCAAACTTTGGTAGAATCGGCTAGGAGTATGCTGAAGGAATGAGATCCTCCGTTAACATTTTGGGTTAAAGCTGTGGTTACATCAAATCATATTACCTGCATCCATTCGGTAACAAAGTTAATATCATAGATAACCCACTTGAAAAAGTAAAGTTTGATGACAGAGCCATCGAGACAATAATAATCGGTTATTCTAGTTCAACCAAGGGTTATCTATAGAGTTTAAGTTCCATTTCAGCAAACTTCAAAATATAAGAAAAAAATTAAAATTAAAGTTCAGTGAATTTACTAGCGAAGAAAACTGTTAATGAATGAAACTTTATAGTAACAAACCCTAGCTTGTATAAGGTCCTACTTTTCAGATTTGGCAAGTAATTGTTTGTATAAGGCTTGTATACGCAAAACTATCACAAGCCACGCATTTCAAACTTTGACAATTAAAAACTTATCCGCTTTAGGGACTTTGAATTTGAGTTTCACAAGATTTATACAAGGCCAGTCGATAAAAGGTTAAAAATAGCCTATAACGGGTCAAAGTTGTGTACTAAAAATTAAGAAATAATAGCTGATATAAAGCTCTCCACGACAAGTCAATGCAAACTTACCTATTAAGGACTTTTTTAAGGCGACTGCATCGCGTGTCGTAAAACCGTAAAAGGTAACGTAAAGTTTATGTTGTCAAGTAATTAACATTTGATTATATTTTTCTGAACCGCAAGCCACTAAAGTTACAAACCGGTATTATTTCAACATGTAAGGCAAGCTAATAACAATAGCTAGCTGTCACAAAATGGCTTTGCTGAGCCAAGGTTACTACATATCATGAAAAGGTAATTGCTGATTTAAGGCCTATCAACAAAAGGGTTTATAGCAGTTAAATAGCTTGCGCAATGTGCGCCAACATTGCTTGTATAAAGGCTTTTGAATGTTTCTTAAGCGATCTTAAAATAGCTTGTTTAGAAAGAACCTTATAAGGAATAAGGACTTGACAACTTTTTTTTTAAATAAAACGCAAACCATTAGAGAAATTTCAAAAACTTAATTATCGGCTTGAAGTACAATCAAAACATTTATGAAAGGAACTCGACTTCGTTCATATGGCCACCGCGGGAACGTTTGCAGCGGTCGATTCCTTTGACCCGATTTTCGATGACTCGGCCACACATTTTGGCCGAAACGGCCGCTATTTCGCGTTCAATGTTGACTCTGAGCTCTTCCAACTTCGTAAGTTTGTTGGCATAAAACAATGACTTAACGTAGCGGCCAATCGACTGGCCCTTTATTGAGATAACACGCTCATCAAACTTACTCTTCAATAAATCGATTGTAAGGTGTGCTATGTGACTTGTGCACTATCATCCAAGTCCATATCTTCGAATTCGGGCCAAAAATAATCGGTAATCATGGCGCGATAAATCTGGCCATCCACAGTAACATGACGTTCGACGAAAAAATATGGCTAATAACGCCGCTGGCATGCAAACCGCACCAAACAGTTATTGTTTGTGGATGAAGTGGTGATTCATGAAGCAAATGTGGATTTTCATCCGACCAATAACGCATGTTTTGCTTATTGACAAACCTATTGCGCCAAAAATGAACTTTGTCATTGAAGATGATTTTGCGATGAAATTCAACAATTCAACGCTCTTAAAGTTGCGGTAACTGAATCATGGTAGAATTTTTTTATAATTTGCAGACTATGATAAAAATGTTGAGTTTACTGAATAAGTTTACAATGACAGTTCGATGATTAGTGAAAGGGTGCGTTCACAAATTAAATTCAAAGTTGCCACTGATATTAGAAAACCCGATACCAGTTAAATTATTAGTTGGGAGACCCAGATACTATTCTCTTAAAAAAACTAATTAGATACAATAAAATCTTAAGTTACTTTTCAGGAGCCTTATTTAATTTTTTTAAGTTTAAGTTTAAGGATTCGTTTATAGTTTTAAATTGCGAAACAACGCCTCTTTAAAATGTCAAAATAACCTCAGCGCTAAATAGAAAAATGGCCTTTTAGCTCACAATTTAAGATACATCCACGCAGAGACAATTTTGCCATTAATTGATTATTTTTTTGAATCATCATAATGTCATGTTTGATTATTATCTCGCATTTCGCATCTTAAGTTTTCATCTTAAATAGAGCAATATTTTTTTCATAATGAATTGATTCTACCAACTTTTTATTATTCTATTGTATTTTGATATTTTTTTAATTCAACTTAAAAATTTACTCTTAAAAAATTAATATATTGTTTTTAACTATCTATTTAATTATTTAACTATCAACTTCAAAAAGTTTTTCAAACGAAAAAGAGGCTTTAAGCGTTTCCAACCAAAAATGTACGTAACCATTCGTAAAATCATCAGCATTGATTAGGTTATCAAGTTTTTAATTTAATTTCAACTTTTTTTTCAGTGCATAATTACACACCACCCAGGCCCAAGAAATCACCGCACACTTTGCGGTAGTTCAATGAGTTTGAGTTGTTTCTTCCTCTCTTTCCAATTAGCGTTTATCTCTCTGCCTATTCTGCTTCCACATCAACCTCCTCTACAGTGTTCGCGCCACAATGAAAATAATGCACTGTACTGCACACTGCACTGAAAGAAGCATTATTCCCTTCTTGACTCTTGCACTCAAAAACTGCAATAAGCTTCTTTCCGCAACCCTTCAGGGTTTTAGTGGATTTTTCAAGAGCTTCACCCAAGGTACAATACAAAAAACGTGTACGCATTCCGATCTCAGGATAAAGAGGCTCAACTCGAAGCACCTGTACACTTTTACTCTCTCATTAGAGGTACAAAACGGCGAACTGTCAATGTAAATTTGAGGGTTTTTTTTTAAGAATTGTCAGCCAAAACACTATACATAAACATAACACTACTTTTAAATAAAGACAAAAAAAAAACCAACAACAAACGACCTCCTCTATCGGCCGTACATTGAACTAAAAAATGCACCTACCGACTGCAGTTCAGTTCAGTGTGCGACTGTGCGTATATACTTACATACACACTGTTGCAGTTGCAGGTCAGGTACTGAGCCTGAGCCACAATATTATTAGATAGTTGTTGCCGATGCCGATTGACAGACCGATATTGAGAGGAGGCAACACGCTTAAGCTGTAATAACAGCCTTGACTATTTACGGCATATCTAGTCTCCGAGCTTGGAGTATGTATTGAAGACTGCAATAGCAATAATTATAACGGCAGAAAGCATAAACAAAACGTGAGCGTCATCTGCAGAGACGCAGCCAGATTGACATAGAACTTGTTGGTTTCGCACAGCTGGAGCTGGAGGTAGAATGGTAAGGGTTACCTTCCTACCGTCTACGACGACCCACTGTATATCTGCATGACGTCGACGTAATGTAAGCTCATTAGTGGCTTGGATTAGGTAACCGTTCTCACTTATGATAGAAGAATGACAAGCCAACGGGAGGATGCCATTTGACAGATATGTCACTTTTCTAAGAGGAATGCATTCGTTACACATTTGTTATGAATTGGTGGTAATTTGTGTGTCACTCATGTCACAGCAAAACATGTGCAGTTGGTTGCGGAAACTATGGGATTGGAAAAAACGGGGGGGTTGGTAATTGTTGATGATTGAAGAAGATGCGATTTAAGTTGCAAAATTTGGTTTGGCTTAGTATATTTTTTTGATTTGTATACAAAATAAAACAAAATCTAAGCAACTTGTTGAGGGACTTATGTATACCAACAAATATTATTACTTTGGGTAGATGATGCGGTGATGGAGAAGCGTATGAGGACACTCCCGCTTCCTTTGCCTCTGCCTGGAGTTCTATCATCTAAGATCCTAGAAATTCCAGAAAACAGGTTGTTACAATTCATAATCGCCTCTTGTTAGCTTCAAATTGTTCTTATTATGCTCTTCTTTTGATTGCAGATCTAATGTATAAAAGTCATTCTTCTCACGGCATATGGCATCATAATGGATCTAAGTGTGACGGAAACCAAGATCAACCTTCAATCCAATAACCTAAAATTTCAGCTTTATTGGAGTAGTTTTTTGAAGAAAGATGTTGCTATTAACAGCGCTACCGTTGCTGGAAAGGGGGGACCCTAAACTTGAACTATATGAACTTGAATAAATATTTTTTTTTATTGGAAAATTAAGGATTTAAACCTAAGCTAGTGATTTCATATGAACATAACCAATTGACCAATAGTTACTAAATAGTTTATTGTAACACTGAATAGTAAAAAATTAGAGAAGTTACTTTAAGGTTTCTTTTGACTGAGTAACTCATGAAAGAGCTATAGTCAAGCTTACGCTGTCTCTTTTATTTACAAGTGACCACTTCTTAATACTTTTTATTTTCAAAAGGTTTATAAATGTAGGTAACGAAAATATAACAAGAAACCCAAATGTTCCAAAAGTAGTACAATTTTGAATAATAAATCAAACATATACCAACATATATGTTTTTAATTAGTAAAAACTCTTACTTATCTTAACTTATCTACAAGGTGGGCAAAAAGAAATCACCCTATTGGAAGATGCTCTCATTTTTGCAAATGGCCGCCAATGTCAAATCTATTTTGACATTTGTGGACTAGACAGATGCAGAATACAAGTGAACAAGCCATGGAGCGATACATGAACCGACAGGCACCGATATTCTGAAGGCGTTGTTCCCGGGTCGCCTCATTTCTCGTTTTGGCGATTTGCACTGGCCCGCAAGATCGCCCGATTTAACCGTTTCAGATTTTGTTTGTGGGGTTTTTTGAAGTCTCGTGTTTATGTGAACAAGCCCGAGACTCTGGAAGCTCTCAAGGACAACATTCGACACGAGTGCGAGAATCTGTCGCCCGAAGTTCCCACTGAAGTGATGAAAAATGCAATAAAACGAGAAACGAAGAACAGAGATCAACAAATAGATAATTTTCGACGGACAAGAAGAGATTTATCAAGTGCTGATTTGAACTGAGCAGCGCTTCGATACGATTGCAGCACTGATTACTGCTTGCATCCTAGAGTTTGCATTGGGCCAATGGACGTCGTTTGCGAGTATTGTGACGCATTCTGATATAGGCAACTTCGTGGCAGAGAATCGTGCATGTTTTGTAATCCGGACTTCTCATTTGATGTCTGTCGATGGTGTGATAATAGAGACGAATGCTTCGCCCTTGTCTTTGCCAAGATTGTAACAATTGATTCCTCTAGAAACCTCTGTTTGTTTCCTTGCCTTTTCTATTAGCAGAAGACTGTTCCTGGTCGATCGCATTTCTCTTAATTATATTACAAAATCTTAAAAAAAAATTATAATAAAATCACATTTTTTCATCAAAATCGATTTGATAATTTTCGAAATATATCAGTTGTTATTAAAATCTTCTTATGACGTAGTTTGTTTTTACCAGGAACCATTTGGGTGTATAACTTGAAGACTCTTAATAGTTCATAACGTGTCTTTCTCAAGGAGCTTATCATATGATTTGATAAGCACATAAGTGCCTTCAATTCGTTCACATTTATTATTACATCCCTCAATCATAAACATTTTTTTCTAAAAAACAAATGAAACTTTAAAAAATCAATTAAAATTGAAATTAAATAAAAAAAAACTAAGTACCGTTAATGAGTCATGCTTTGTTTCAGAGCAAAAATTTTAGGTACAAAAAACTTCAAATAAATTTCGTATTTCCTTTAAATTAATTTAGCTATCAACTTGTGTGCACAGAAGAAGATGTATTCTTCAGTAAGTTAAAATCAAATTAAAAAGGAACTTCAAAAATAGAAAACTATTTAGAACACAGGCGAGTAAATTGAATGAGTAAACAAAAAAAAAGTAAAAGAAAATCTCAAATTCAGCCCATTGTTGGTTTAGATCCAAAATTCATCGAATTCTCGTTCGGCCTATCAATAAAAAATAGACCCGAATTATTTTGATCTCTTAAAATAGCTTCCGCTTATAAAAGTCACTTCATTTAAAAAAAAAACAATAAAGTTTCTTTCTTCATGAGAATTTTTATTAACCAAAAGTGCATCTGAAATTCTGTAGAAGTCATAGCTGGAGTGTGAGCTGAAATGTCTTTTATGAAAATGCATTCGTTAATTATCAAGTGATGATAATGCATTCAGATTTTATGACATAAAAATGTTACGACACTGAAAGGAGGTCTCTTCTTCAATGGACGCCTAATACATCACCCAATTGGATTTCGATTAATCCACGGAAGCTTGTAGCTTACATTCTCCAGCATGGGCAGTAAATCCAATTAAAATGTTCACTCAGATCACAAGAATTGTTGTTTTTCCACCCATGTTCTGTTTAAAAATAAAAAAAATTAAAAAAAAAAACATAAAATCACCCTAAATTGGAACATAGTTAACACAACTTAGCCCCTAGCAACATGTTGCTAACGTTAACTAGAGCATGAAGTGATTTAAGTAATTCAAATCGATGGGGGTGCGGATGGCAGTTTGTGGATGCCAAATAAATACAAATTTCCTGATTCGAACTTAAAGACAATCGCAGTAAGAGATCGATGAACTCCACAATTAGCCAGTTTTTATTTAGCAAAACATTTTATTTCAGTTCCAACATAGGAAAAGTGACTTTGCCTTTTAAATGATTCCAGCCCATGAATGTCGCCATAAGTAAAAACAAAAATAAAACCATCAAAGTGCAGGACTTGTTTTAGTCTGCGTTTGTTTTAGACTTTTTAGACCGGATAGACACGCAATTTAGCCAAAAATGGTAAAAGTTACTTTTGCAGCAAAAATCTTTTTTTTTTATTCTCGCTACTTGTTTCCTTAGAATGGCTGAATGTTGAGTTCTTATTATGTTTTAACTTTTTTCAATTATGATTTGTGAAGTTTTGTTTAGACTTTCGAGCTATTTTATGACACCCACTGCACCAGAATAGGTGTGGTTAAGGTGTTGCAGAACGTTTTGAATTATTGGTTTAATGGGCTTTGTCGGCGTGTTTTTTTTTTAGGTCGTAGATACATAGATACATAATAATTAGCTTTATTTGCTTAAGCAGACTGCTTAAACAAGGTTCGTGACAAGTCTGTATATGATATGATAGCAGTTTTTTTTCAAATCAGTTTTTTTTTTAGTTTTTAGTGCCAATGGTATTATTTTTCTACCCTTAAAATGTTTGAGCGGCGTTCGAGGATTAGAGGAAGGAAAGGATATGAAATGAGTTTTGAAGTTCTAAATATCAAAATGGGAGAGAAAAACAGAAGCAGATAAAGCGTTTCACATTCGTGTGGTGTGACTAAAGAAACAATCTCAGTACTTAACGGTAGATATGTCCGAACCTGGGCTCAAGAGAAAACTGCCTAGAATTTCTAGGAGTGTAAGTATTACGGTGGAATTCTTTCAGGACGATACACTAACCACTAAGCTTCATGCACTTCTGAAAGTAAGTCCGTTTCTTTATTACAAGTACTGCTCAATGATAGTGAAATATGGGTTTGATTTCGCCTTAACGACAAAAGACAACATTCAGTTTGGGAAACATTAAGTTCTGCATGATTTCTTGCTCCCCATTGGACAAATGTTGTCAAGATCAGAACATAATGTACTCCTCATATGTCATATGTTGCTGATGCTTTTTCACATCCCAAGAACTTGGCTGTGAAATCGAATATGAAAAGCTGAGAGTTCAATCGTCAGTTTAATGGATTAGACATTTCAGATAGGGGTTGTTAATGCATTTAATAAATAGTGTCGAGACATTGCAGAGCCCTTGGGCATACCAACACTCCTTTTGTGATTATCCGACTAATGCACACATTTTCCATTAGAAAATTCAAATGCCCTTGAAATATCAAGTGAAATGATAGATAGATAGATAGATAGATAAAGATAGATAGAGGTTAGTCTACTTTTCGGTGAGACATACTATCAGACTTATGCGCGAAACAGATTGAACCGCAGCAGCAACAGCGGCCGCCATTATTTTAGAACTTATGTGTTTCAATTGGACAAACTAGAATAGACCAGCAACAGCAACGTCAACAGCGTAGTTAGACCAAAGTCTTAAATTTGCTGTTGCTGTTCCATTGCTACCAACTTTACACAAGTGATATTCAGGGGCAAAAAAAAACTGACAGTGTTATTGTTCTAAGAGGATGCTGGTGCTGGTGGCAATGTGTTTGAATTTATTTTTTTGCTGGTCAGCCTGCTGTTCGCTATTGACGGTGCTGATGCTGTTGCTGGTTCAATTTGTTCCGCGCTTTAGACTACCAGTGGAGTGCCTTGATAATAAAATGGAATTAATCCACCCCTGAATTACAAGGAGTGAATTGATTAAAACATCCGATATCGATTTAATTAGTTCATTCGGATTTATCGAAAATGTACGGTTAAATCATCTATTAAAGTGGGTTATAAATAAACAATTTGACTCTGCGCCTTTCGCGACATTTAAACTTTGCACTAAATAAAACTATAGATGTAGGTAATAGCTACGGCGACGGCGGGCGGATCGACTCTGATATGAGGCAATTTAAAGTATCTCTTACACAAGTTTATTTCCATACATAGTTTTTGCGATGAAACGTCTAACATAAATAGACCTTAATCTTAATTTTGGAATACAGGGTGATTCGCATAATATGCTAGAGCATGTAGGCTGGGTCGGAACAATTAAAAAAATGAACGTTTGGAAGGACGCCGTCTATTGTCCTGCTTAAGCGGCCAGTTAGATATCAATGAAACTCATCGCTGAAAATTTTAATTTTTGATTCTAAGGCGTTCAAAAACTCAAATCAGTGATTATGTTGATGCAAAAGTAAAGCTTATGACTTAAATTATAATTTAAGCCAAACACAATGGGATACATAAAATAAATGACTTTGAATATTTTAATGATCATTTAATTATATCATTGATCGAACTACCTTATCATTGAAATCTTTTCGAAAAAATAAAAATACTTTTATGAAGAAAAAGTATTTCGAAACTGGTAGTTTGAAAACTATTGAAAAGTTTTAAAAACATAAATACAAAAAGAAACAAATTATAATAATTATAAGTGTTTGTATGTGGAATTTATTGTATAGCTTTTGTCTTTGCAAATTTTAAATTTTGTAAAAACTAAATGTGTCGTTACCGAGCAAGTCGAAAACCGTTGTTAAAAATACTGTCAGTAAACGTTTCTGACGGAGTGTTTTTTTTATAATTAACGGGCGCACAGGTAATATTTGTTTTCTTTTTAATGTACAGCACATGGCGCCGGTATTAGGAAGATAGGGAGGGGAAGAATAGTAGGTGTCGATTAACTTTGGTTTTGAATGCTTGCAGATCAAAATGACAACGGAAAATCTCGCCGGGTAAACTATTTCAAATTCGTGTTGTTCGGCTAGTAAAAGGAATACCTATATTTCACGGTACGTCCGAAATTGGGCTAAAGGGTAAACTGATGAGCATTCCTTGCGAGACGAGTATTACGGGAGAAACTTTTAAGGGGAGGAATGCAACTGGCTACTTCGAGTGAATTTTTTTTGTAAAAGAAACGATAAAATAAGGAAAGACATGAAACATTGCGTCTGTGTTCGAGAGGGGCAATTGATTCAGTGGCAGTTCTATTTCCTATCAATCTTAACGCTCTATTTTGTATTCTATCAAGCAGGTGAAGCGATGTTTGCGAAGCACCTGCCCAGAGGTGTTTACTCGAGTTTACGCCTTTATAAATTGTAGCCAGATCGGAACGGGAAAAAAACTTCTTGCATCGATACAGAAAACCTAAGCACTTGGCAGCATTCTTAGCGATCTCAAATATATGGTCGTTCCAACGGAGGTCGTCGTTGACACACATACCGAGTACTGAGAGCTTTTCGGTTTCTTCGATGTAAGTGCCATTCATAGAAGGACAATGGCATTGTGGGTATGTTTAGCTTTAACGACAGAAGACAGCATTGAGTTTTCGAAGCATTAAACTCCACACGATTCCTATTACCCCATTTGACAATGCTGTATAAATCGGAGTTTAATGAGCTTGACATACGGTACCGCTGCAATTGTACGTCCGAAGGCGAAGAACGTGAATTATCGAACGAATATGAAAAGCTGAGGGTAGAGTCGCCAGCAAAACAGTTAAGTGAATTAGAAGTAACAAACAGAAGATCATTTATAAAAATGAGGAATAGAGTCGGAGACAGAACGGAGCCCTGGGGCACATCAGTATTTATTTTGTAGGAATCAGACTTGAATCCGTCCAATAGAACTTATATTGAACGGTCCAGAAGATAGCTTCTAATCCAACGAACAAGAGTATTATCGATCCCAAAAGCACGCATTTTCGATAAGAGAGCTTCATGCCAAACTCTCTCAAATGTCGTGGAAATATCAAGCGCAATAATCTTACTTTCACCAAAGCGATGTAAGGATTGGTCCCACTGTTGGGTGAGATTTGCCATCAGATCACCAGTCATGGAGAAGCTTTCGGTTTTCGAGATATTCCTTAAGCTGGCGGTTAATCAGCGTTTCCGTGACCTGAAAGAAAGGATGATAGTGCTACGAGTAGGTTGGAGGAGGGGTCACCTTTCTTAGGGACAGGCTGGACAAATGGTGTTTTCCATCTTCTAGGAAATATTCCAGAAGAGTAGGAGCGATGGAAAAGCTTACGCAGTGGCTTTGCCAGTATGGAAGAACACCTCTTCAGATGAATCGGTGGTATACCATCCGGGCCAGCGGATTTGTGTATATCGAGATCTTTGAGAACTCTTGCTACTGTACGAGTGCGGAAAAAAATCTGTCCCATCAAACAATTTACATTCTCAAGTACAGGAGAGGCAACGTTGCTGTGGGGTAGCGTGGAGCTGGCAGCGAAATGGGCGGCGAGCAAGTTTGCCTTCTCTGAAGAGTAAACAATTGGTTTGTTATTGTCGATGAGCGTTGGAACCGAAGATTTTGAGGAGTTTATAATATTTTTTACAAAGGACCAAAAATTTTTACTGCCTTTGGGATACTGCAGAATTTTTTTCCGTAATTTTTGGTCATACAAAAATTTGGTTCTTTTAATAACGGAGTTGCATGAGTTTCCTTGCTTATTTGTGTTTTTTCCGATTTTCCTCTGTAGGCTTGGCTTTGTAAGATCGAAAACTTACTTCTTTGGCATCCCTTACGCGAATCACTCTGTAAGCCTACAGTAACTAACAGTTCTAAGCAAACAGAATCTTCAATGAATTTTGGAGAAGTTGAAAATGGCGAATTATTTCAGCAAAAATTAATCTTGAATGATGAAATGGCCCAGTTTCAAATGAATACAGTTACGTTAAAAAGCATATCAAAACCAATCAAGAATGTCAATTCTTTGATTTAATAGATAAAACAAATTTCGATGTTGGTACAAATTTTGATGTATCCTCAGCTTCCATCTAAAATTTGACGTTAAATATGGAAACCAAAAAAGTATTCTTCGTTAAGTTAGTTAAATTCAAGATGGTAGCTGTGACTATATCGAGATTTGCCTGAAAGTAGAACTTATATCGGCAAGAACTTCCCTTGCAAGATAAAAGAAATGTAGATATTTTCTACATGTTTTTCCTAACTCAGTTCTTAACAAAAAAAAAATAAATACTAATTTAATTCAAAATGAGAAAAAAATTAAAGAAAAACGGAAATTCAGCTGTCAATAATTGGAGTTGCAACAGTAAGATCGAATGTAGGCTTAGGGACGAAATTCGATGTCAACGTCGATGTCGATGTCAAAGTCGAAGTCAATGTCAATGTCAATGGCGATGTTTCTGTGCTGATGTGTTTTAAGCCGTTAAGAATCAGTGGCTCTTCCATTGCGATATATTTTTGTTGAAAACGCTGAAAGTTTCTCGCATATAGACGAATATATGACAAAACCCTAAGCTTATAGACTCTTTACAAGAAATTGTGGAACAAACGCTTAACGCTGGCGCTCTATGAAATATAAGGGGAACAAGCTTTTAGATATTTTTTAAGGGAAATAGAAGAATGAAGATAGTGATATTGGATTGTCGAGAGATTTCTTTCAGAATCTTTTCAAAAACTCTCTCTTTGCCTAGAAGAAATTTTTCATTTATCTACAAAAGCCGTAAGCTTTGTTATAAATTATAAACGAAGAATCCGCGGAAGTATTCATTTCAGTTTCCAGCTGATGTCGTTATGCATTGTATTCACTAGGCCTGTATTTCACATTTAGGCCTTTTTTGCAAGCCTCATTCTTATTTTTTATACCTTTTACGGCTTCATATTTCTTCGATGATTTTTACGCCATGGACGAATATCCTTTAGAAAGACTAAAGTCCCAACCTTCGTTTTCGTTTGGCTTTTATTGGGAAATCCATCAATGAAATCAAAAATAAAAATAAATAAAAAACTTACTCATAAAACCCGCTTTTGATTTGTAGTCAGAGTAGTCCCCAAAATTGTGCTCAAAAGTCAACTCACCTGCAAATAAATAAATAACAATTAATACTGATAAAATGACAACCAAAAACATGACAAATCAAAGCAAGGTGTTAGTAAAGCAAAGCATTATGTTAGAAAACCCAGTGAAAACGTATCAAATGTTGACAATCCGTGAGTGAAACAAGACAAATGTATCTGATGGTGATTTCTCTGCACAGCACACAAAACACGACACACAATAAAACAAAATGATGCAATCTGTTTCATCGTTTCATGTCCGATGCAAAGGACTTGCACTTCACCTCTATTATCTGATACAGATGCAAACACCGTATCCAAGTATAAGGCCATGGACCAATCTACAAATAAAAATAACAAAAAATATTTTATTATTGTCGATCCTCAATCTTCATGTTGCTTAGTCGCCTTGGGTGTGGAACCTCATGGGCCCTTTGCTATCACGAATCTCAAAAGTCTATAAAACTCAGAAATAGATCATTGAAATCTTAAAATTACACGTAAGAAACACACGCACATGGAAAGATGAATGCTCATTTTCCATTGCTATGTATAGATACACTCCTCGCAACATGTTTGTTTGAATATTGTATCCCATGGGAATGAAGCTAACATTTATCTTATGATGTGTGTTTTTTCTTCATTTTGAGTGTCGGTGGCAGATGAAGTATCCACTTAATTGGTGGCACTAAAGTTGAGATTTTTATTAAAATCGTCTTGTGCTGAATATGAGGAATATTGCATTAGGAGTATGAATGCAAAATAGCGGACATCTTATGATGGCTCGTAAAATGCATCCTCCTCCTCCATCAAAAGTTGCGTGGTCTGGAATAAAGTAATATTTTGTGTCGTAGCTGTGCTTGGCACGAGCTTATGACATCATGTGGTGAGGATTTACTACACAAATTATGTTTAAGTATTAAGTGCAATAACGTAGATTGTATTCAATTATTAAGTTTGATAAGTGTTAATCTTGGTGCTAACTTGAGAATGGCTTCAAATTTTGTTGCATTCTGGTGGAATACAGCAGAGCGGGTTTCTGGGAACAGAATTAGAAATTTCATTTAGTTCTTTAAAGAAAAATTACTAGTTTCAATAAAATCTTCATAAGGTATTGATTTTTGGGATTAAATATGCTTAAAGGCCGCAAGATTCTTGCAGATTAACAACACACACACAGGAATGGTTGAGAGTATGTCACTAGGCCTTGGCTCCTTAAGGAGCTGTCGCGCCAATAAATGTATGTATGTAAAGGCCGCAACCCCGTAAACTCTCAAACATGGTAAGAGTCAGCTTGGTTTGACTCAAACCCGCAGCAGAGAAACCAAACTCAAACCAATTTACTCGAAAATGCGATGTTTTGAAAATGTATGTCAACGTGTTAACCGTTTAAAGCCCTGCGCCTGCGCGGGTTGAATTCGCAGTCAATCCTACAACGTTTGGTGGCCAAATTTCAGATGACCGGTATGATAATCAATCAGCCAACAGTCGTTCGTCAAAGGAACGCAAGGTCGGCCGATAACATTGCCACATATGGTGAAAATATGCACACAAACTTGCCCTTTCGCAGAATTCAACTTCGCAAATTTTGCGTCAAGACTTGGGCCTATACCCGTAAAAGAACCAACTGAACTAGGAGCTCATGGTTCAAGGAAGGTTTGTTCGCTGATTATTCTTTGGGCGTATGGAAACGGACCCCAAATTTGGCCGAAAAATCATCCTCAGCGAAGAGGTGCTTTTTGGATCATCCTCAAAAAGTTACCATGGATTTTAGGCTGGCGAATCGACGTTTCCTAAGTTAGTCACCGAAGTATTTGGATTAGCGAAGGAATCAGAACCTTATGTGTCAAATTTATTCTCAAATGAATTATTAAGTGCGTTCAATAATGTGAGCTTTACTATTGTTTTTTTTCATACCAAAAAATCCAAGTTTGAGAAACTTTTCAAATATTGTAATGGATTTTCTTAACAAAAAATATTTCCAGAGTGCCAAAGTGGTTTTTCGTGTTATCGTGATGTTTATGTGTATAGTTGTTAAACTGCCTTAAGTTTTAAATTTGTGTTGTTTTTTATGTGTAGTAAGAGCGTGACCACCGGTGTGTCACATGGCCCCTCACACAAACTAACTTCAACGTAGTGCCACTTGACCCACCGGTGGTCATAAGCTAATTTTGTGTGTTTCATTAGTTTAACTAAAAGTTCACTAAAATAATTTATTTTTTAGCCGCCCGCCACTTCCTATACATCTCACACAAATTTTTCAACTTTGAAGCCTATAGATTTTTTTTCATTTATGGTAACCGAAGATGTGTATGAACTCATTGTGACCCAAACGAATCTAACCGCAAACAATTTCTTGGAAAATAATGTTGTCACCCGGAATTCACTGGCAAAAACCTGGAAGGACACTTGTGTCCCGGAAATAAAAAAGTTTTTAGTCTTGGTCATGTATATGGGTATAGTGAAATACCCTTCCATATCACTGTATTGGAGTACCGACAAGTTTTATAAAAACTCTTTTTTCCCTGAAATAATGTCCCGAAACCGATTTCAATTGCTGTTGAAGTTCACTCATTTTCCGGACAAGTCAAACATTGTAAGCGGTTTGCTCGAAATTCTCGAACGAAATTTTGTAAATTCTAGAACCCCAGGAGAAGTATTAGCTGTTGACGAATCCATGATTCCCTGGCGTGGACGCTTACAATTTCGTCAATACAATCCGGGGATATCACACAAATACGGAGTAAAGATCTACAAGCTTTGTGACCCTAGTAGTTACACGTACACAAGTTCTATTCATGCAGGGAAAAATTACTCCCACAACCAAAAAGGAAAACCAACCCCTTCAACTTCTCACAGCACCCAAATAGTAATAGATCTGGCAGAAAAATATTTGGATAGAGGTAAAACAACTGCGACGGACAATTTTTATACTTCGGTTTCGCTTGCGAAATTTCTAATCAATCGCCAAACCTATCTTATGGGAACGCTTCGGAAAAACCGAACTGGAAATCCCAAAGAGGTTACTCTTGCTAAGCTCAGGAGAACTGAAATAATTGGGTGCGAGTTGTCTCAAAATGGAAAGACAAGCGAGAAGTATAGATGCTGAGTACAAAACATGGACTAGAAGAAGTATCAACAGGGAAAAGGAATAGAAATGGTGAGGAAATGAAAAAGCTTCAAGGTAATCACAGAATATAACCATCACAATAGCTATAATAACGGGTGATTTTTTTGAGGTTAGAACTTTTTTTAAAAAAAAAAACGCATAAAATTTGCAAAATCTCATCGGTTCTTTATTTGAAACGTTAGATTGGTCCATGACATTTAGTTTTTGAAGATAATTTCATTTAAATGTTGACCGCGGCTGCGTCTTAGGTGGTCCATTCGGAAAGTCCAATTTTCGGCAACTTTTTCGAGCATTTCGGCTGGAATAGCCCGAATTTCTTCGGAAATGTTGTCTTCCAAAGCTGGAATAGTTGCTGGCTTATTTATGTAGACTTTAGACTTGACGTAGCCCCACAAAAAATAGTCTAAAGGCGTCAAATCGCATGATCTTGGTGGCCAACTTACCGGTCCATTTCTTGAGATGAATTGTTCTCCGAAGTTTTCCCTCAAAATGGCCATAGAATCGCGAGCTGTGTGGCATGTAGCGCCATCTTGTTGGAGCCACATGTCAACCAAATTCAGTTCTTCCATTTTTGGCAACAAAAAGTTTGTTAGCATCGAACGATAGCGATCGCCATTCACCGTAACGTTGCGTCCAACAGCATCTTTGAAAAAATACGGTCCAATGATTCCACCAGCGTACAAACCACACCAAACAGTGCATTTTTCGGGATGCATTGGCAGTTCTTGAACGGCTTCTGGTTGCTCTTAACTCCAAATGCGGCAATTTTGCTTATTTACGTAGCCATTCAACCAGAAATGAGCCTCATCGCTGAACAAAATTTGTCAATAAAAAAGCGGATCTTCTGCCAACTTTTCTAGGGCCCATTCACTGAAAATTCGACGTTGTAAGTCTGTTCATGATGAAATGTCAAAGCATACTGAGCATCTTTCTCTTTGACACCATGTCTGAAATCTCGCGTGATCTGTCAAATACTAATGCATGAAAATCCTAACCTCAAAAAAATCACCCGTTAGGTCCGTTTGTCTACTTTTTGGGTTATTTTAGGAAAACTGTCAAACTTTATAGAGTGGGGATGAAAACTGTCAGAAAATAATAAAATTCGCTCAAAAGTAAAAGAACGCTTTGTCGATCAAAATATGGAAACTTTTTAAACGTCAAATAAATTAAAATTTAACTAAACTAAATTTGCATCAATTGAGTGCAGATAAAATAAAAATTGTGATGGAAACCATTTTATTGGGCCATTGTAAGGTCATTTTATTATTTACTTTTGATTTAACTTTACAATTTAATTTTTACTTCACAAAACGTCAATTTTCAAATGTACTTTTGAGTTTGACAGAAATCACATTTCTCAACCAAGAATTTTTTGGTTTAAAATAGGGAATTAGGGGAAATGTTTTGCTCTCTCGCAACATTTCTCTTCTCACGAAAACTCTTTAAAAAGGAAATTAAATTAAAAATTAAATTAAAAAAAATTGTACAACTTGAATTAAAACAACAATAAAATTCGAAGTTTTGCAAATAAGTGATTTTAGATTTTTTTACTACAAAGCAGGAACTTTAAATTAGATGCCCAGACAAAAAAAAACATTTCATCAGCAGGCCAGTTAAAAAACTTCTTTCCAAAAATACCTACACCGTGACCCACCGGTGGGTCACATAGCAGCGAACGTGTAAGATTTTTGGCAAACGTCACTTTACTATTTCACGTACATTTTGTTTTTATTAATGAACAATTTTAGTCCGTAGCTTAACTAAGTCTTATTCCATGGTTTAGTTATCTCTTGAAATAAAGGTGGAATAAGCGTTTTTTTTTTAATAGGGCTGTTAATGCTTTGTAAGATTTGTCTTTTTATTTCTATCAAAAGTTGGGTTTAGTTTTAATAATCATTAAATATAAATTTCGTTTGCCATATATGTAAAGTATATAACTGTAGTAGCTTAAACATTTTTGTTTCTATTACACGAATCCATACTATGTGCTTAAATTGTTTCTTTTCATATTCTACTTAAATTACCAAAACATCGAGGCCAATTCAATTAAAATAATACGAACATTCAGATTTATCTCTTCTAAATAGCTATGTAATTATCTTTGTTGAAAATGTATTCTTATACGTCGTCGGGTAATATGCCTCTAGTACTATTCAATTGAATTACCTACAACTGCACATCTCTAGGAACTTTTTTTGTCCATATAGGTTTGTGTACAAGCTGGTTAGCAAAAACTTCAACCATCATTTTTGATTTGGTCAAAAGCTGTTTAGCTAAGTTCTTAACCTACGACTCAACTACAATGAAAGTTACTAAACAAATGGACTAGTTTTTCTAAAATTCAAATACTAACGATCTTTTCAAACGAGCTTTGACAGTTTGAATAATATAAGAGCTAATTATTTATTAACGCGTCCAAGTGTGGCGTCGCGTCATGTCGCCTTCAATGATGATACATAGAAAATCTTTTTAATTTGTTCACCGGATATGTTGAGTCATTGTTTATAAAGTAATTTTATAAATAATTATATACCTTTATCATTATTTGTCCATGTAAACGCGGCGGGAGTAATTGACTCTAAAATAAGTTTTTTTTTCAAATCAAATGTAAAAATGTATACTTGTACACCACACAAGGTTAAAGTTACAGATAATTAAGTTATGCGCAAATAAAGGTATACATTTTGTATAATTTTTAAATATTTTAGTAATTTAGTAATAATACAACTATTTGCCAGATGTTATTCTTTTGAACATGAACTTAATAAACATAAAGTGTTAGAGCAGGTGCACTCCTTATAAGAAAATTGTTGCATTTTATTTACATAAAGCCAGATTAAAATGTCAAATCGGTTGTCAAACTTACGTCACAGAAGGCGTTACAACATAACTATTTCTTATAATAGGCAATAAAACTTCTTTGCAAGAATGACCATGAGAATCACAACATTTGAAAAAAAAACTGCATAATAATCACAATTGCATGGATAAATTGCAATTATTTAAGCACATTTTACAAAATTTACATTTTGTTGCGGAATAATTTATAACACATAACACTGCGTACGGAGTGTTCAATCAATCATGATAAAACTTTCCTTAGTACTGATAACCGGAACATTGAATAATTTTTGCGAGGGGTGATAATTTCAGTTAAAAATTCCATCCAACTTCTGATCAATTTTACGTGATGTGGATTTTTCAAGTTAAATATATTATAATAAAAAAAACTATGTGTCTTAAAATAGCAGCAAAAATTAGTCGACTTATTAAAAAACAAGTTAGTTATTTAGTTAGTAAAATATTTATTAATTTTATTAAACAAAACTGTAGATATAATTTTGACAGATAACTACATATGAGAAGAATAAAGGAAATTATATAGGGGGAATAGAAAAGTCGTTTTTCTTTAGGCATTTTTCTTTATTCACTTAAAAAAGTGATCTGAACAGAGTCTGAGCATTCTGAGCATACTCTGATAATTCTGTGAACCGAGCGTGATCGTTCGCTCAGATATAATGTAATTATAAAATACATTTTAGAACTTGGGTGTCACAAATCGACACTTCTCATATGGCTTGTTCACAGGCGGCAATATTATGCATTAATACTATTGTCTCTTTCGTGTTGGCATCTATTTTTCGAAGAGTGGCGTAGGCAATGTGCATGGGATAGAGTGAAATAGCTACAACTCTAAAGTGATGTTAATTTCGTTCAGCATTTTCTCAGAATGCTCAGTCAATTTATTCTGAGCGCATACAGCTTTCTCAGAGCACGCTCTTAACACTCTTTGAGCGTAAAAAGAAATACAATTTTAAAGATCTTAACGCTCTGAGCGAAAAAAGAAATACAACTTCTTTTTCGACAACTCAGATTCTGTTCTGAATTCACTCAGAAAACGCCTTTAAACAGAGTCTAAGCATTCAGAGCTGTCACAAGTTGGCATTTGACATATGACGGTAATATTTTGCATAAAATATTACTGTCTCTTTCGCGTTGCCATGCAATGTATACAATAAAAAATGAAACAGCCCACACAGTTCTTAAAAAACGCCTATTAACACAGCTACATCAACAGCAACTTTGATAACCAAATCGTAAACTTTTTTTTTTTTTATTTTGAATGTATGCGGTCAGAACTCAAAATGCTGTTTAGGTTACAATGTGTTTACCACCACTTTTAATGTCAAAGTTGCGGCATGCTAACCTTATTTAATCGTCCAAATAAGAATCCGTAATTTTATTTCTGTACACACTTTTTGCGTATTGAATTCGCGAAAATGACGATTCGCAAACATAGCTAAGTATATCCAATTTTAAAAAGAATTTGTGCACATTTTTGGACTGTTTTATATTTTTGGGGCATAATGCTCCAAAATTTTACGAATTCTCCTGCTTTTCTTTTTTAACAGAACTTCAAGGTTAGTAGATTAACTACGTTTATATGCACGATTTAAAGTTCGAGTTGGATAAGGTTTCAGACTTTCGAATACACAATAAACGCTAGTCATGACGCGCGTCAAACCGCGGAATGTGTGATTTTTTTAAATATTTTTATTAATTAAATAATTTTGATCAATTTTTTTCCCATTTTGTCTGTAACAGCAAATTCGAGGTGTTTCTTTTCATTTGTCAAAAAACGAGCGGCACAAGTAAAAATGAACCAATACCTAACATAGAGATTCACGGTTACAGCGCTATTATAATTTCGCGTCTGTTGTGTTCTGTCAATAGAGCTCAATGCTCCATCTAGGGTTGAGTTGAATTGGAAATGGAACAGGGTAAAAGTGTTGATGACGTTTTTGGTCGTGTGATGTTCATCGACGTTTGGTGTCAATTGTTGTTATTTTTTCTCAACTCAGTATTTTAAAAGTCTTGGTTATTTATTTTTTGTTCTTCCGTTTTTAGATCGGATTTTATGTAATTTTGCCAAATGGGCCACATAAAAAATTCAACGGGCCACAGATTGAGTATCGCTGCTCAATACCGACACTCGGTACACCGCTTTCTTACCGTACCGATTCCGCAAATACCACACAAATCAGTAGGTGTTCATTGAAATGTATGTATTCAGTGAAATATCGGTACCGAATGTGTACCGAGGAAACCGGAAGAAACGATACCGCACCGACAAGTGAGGGAGCGGCCTAACACAACAATATTTTGCCCAAAAGTTTAATTCAAACCCTTTATTTCTAACAGTGATGACATTTCGTGATTAAATCTAACGTCTTATACATAATTTACATAAACTATGGTTCAGATGCATTAAATTTCTTTTTGAAAAAAATGTCAGTTCGGCCAACCCTGAGAGAAAAAAATAAATAAAAATTCACAGGTTTCGAAGGTAGGTACGCCATATTTGCTTTTTTTGTAGTTTAGATTAGAACCAGGAGGTCAATTCCCGATATGTTTTTTGTGGTTAGATGACAACGAAGGGCCAGTTCCGCTAGCGACATTTTTACCCCAGTGTACGTATGTAAGATGTAACTGACATTTTAATAGAAGTACATACAAAAAACATGGGTAATTATACACTTTAAAAAAAGAATCATGAAAATCGGTCCAGTGAATTTTGTACAGCCAAAAAACAAGGTGACCGCGAAAATGTATAATTAACAAAACATCCACATCTTTTGCTTTTTAATTATTGTAATAGAAGAATAGTAATAGATTTTCATTATTGTTATTGTAAATTTCAATAATTTAACTTAAATCAAGCTTTTAGCATGTCAATATGATGACAGTTTATATAAACGGATTAGTAATGTCACTCATTAAAATGGTTGTTAATATTGTGATGATCATCGTGAAAGTCTGAATGTGATATACAACAAATAAAATTCATAAAGTGCAATGATTCTTAAAACAAAACACAACAAACTATCAAAAGAAAACTCGTTTCGATTGAGTGATAAAAATAAATTCAAAAGCTTGTGGGTGTTAAGGCATTTACGATTAATAAAATTGTAGGAGGTGCGGTATATTAATTAAAGGCGCTCCAAATGATTGAAAGAAAACTATATTGAACGCCCATTATGATGTTAACGTGTTAATCCAGGTTATGGCCAAAAACAGAAACGAACCAAAACGTGTAAACAAGCAAAAGAGTCATTCCATTCCGAGCCAAAACTCAGCCAGGTGGTGGTGTTTGGAATGATGATGCTCTGCTGCTGCTTGACAGTCTTACCTTAAGTTTATTATGTTTTCCCCGGCCAAGATTATCGGTTGAAAGCGAACGCGATCTCGCACGGCTTGTTGTACATCTGAGACTCATCAGGACGGATTTTGACCGTGAACTTGCCAGCTTTTATTTTTCAATATTTTGTTTCATTTTTATCAGTTGTTGTTTGGACGGAGTTTATTGTTATTGGTTTTGATTTTTATTGTTATTGTGTAAGACCACGTATAAAGGTAGACAACCAAGAATAAAAAAGAAGGAAAAAAAAAGAAATGCAAAATTAAAAACAAATACAAAAATATTGTCATGTTTGGGCTTTTAAAAGGTGACATTAGTTATCTTGAAGTTAGACATTTTATTTTAATGGGATTCCACAAAACAGTTACTTTTGCCAACAGAAAGTGTTATGTTATGTATGGGAAATATTAATTTTGGTAATAGTGTTGCTTTTAGAAATTGTAGTAGATCATAATATCATTTTGGGTCACTTTCACAGCTAAGATACTTTGTTTTAAGGTTCTTAACACAAGAAGCTACATAAATTAAAACACGTTAGTACAGTAAACAGTTATTTGTGTAGTTATTAACGCGCTATAAGAGGGTTTAATGATAAGGCTTAAGCATTGATACATCAAAATTCCCTGGAAAAATACACTTGGTTCAGACAGAGCTCTATTCGCTCAGGTCCTGTCTGCAATAAGGTATTTCTGAATTTTGACAGCTGATAGCGGCCATATTGTTGGAGCTACATCTGTAAAACTGCCTGCTATTTACTAAAACTGTCAAAAGTTTTGACTGTTTTTCTCATGTATGGGCCGGTTCTGCGAATGGTTCGTGGTTGGCGAAATAAAGGGTTTCCCAATGACTTGAAAACTTTTTTCTTTAAATAAAACGCAACCATTTGAGATATTTCAAAAATTTTAGTATCGGCTTGAAGTACAATTTATGAATGGAACTTGACTTCGTTCATATGGCCACCGCGGGCACGTTTGCAGCGGTCGATTCATTTGACCCAATTTTCGATGACTCGGCCACACATTTCGATCGAAACGTGCGATATTTCGCGTTCAAGCGTTTAATGTTGGCTCTGAGCTCTTCCAACGTCATCGGCTTGTTGGCATAAACCAATGACTTAATGTAGCCCCAAAGAAAATAGTCTAGAGGCGTTAAATCGCACAAACGAGGCGGCCAATCGACTGTCCCATTTCTTGAGAAAACACGCTCATCAAACTTACTCTTCAATAAATCAATTGTCAGGTGTGCTGTGTGGCTTGTGGCACCATCCTGTTGAAACCACATGTCGTCCAAGTCCATATCTTCGAATTCGGGCCAATAATTATCGATAATCATGACGCAATAACGCTAGCCATTCACAGTAACGTGACGATCGTTATCGTCGACGAAAAAATATGGCCCAATAACTCCACCGTCATGCAAACCGCACAAAACAGTTATTTTTTGTGGATTAAGTAGTGATTCATGAAGCAAATATGGATTTTCACCCGACCAATAATGCATATTTTGCTTATTGACGAACCCATTGAGCCAAATATGAGCTTCATCACTGAGGTGATTTTGCGATGAAATTCAACAATCCAACGCTCTTAAAGTTGCGGTCACCGACTCCGAATTCTGCTAGAAATTTTTTTAAATTAGCAGACGTTGCCATGATAAAAAATGTTGAGTTTACTGAATAAATTGACAATGACAGTTCGATGATTAGTTAGAGGGTGCGTTCACAAATTAAATTCAAAGTTGTCAAGTCCCAAGTTCGCGAACAAAGTTCATTTTTACTGTGAACGTCGCACTTATTTATCGAACACGTTTTTACTTTGACAAACCGACATCACAGAGTGAATGTTCGCGGAATGTGTTCGCTGTGTAGTGCATAATGCAAACGGACAGATCAGGGCTACCATACCGGATATAGCGTTCAGCAACACGTGCATATGATTAAATTGTTTTATCAAAATGGATGTTCTGTTCGGGTAATATTCCGCACGCTTCGCTCATTTTACGGTTACCATAATCGGCATACCGAGGCGACTATTCGCAGTTCGGTGGATAAATTTGAGTCCACTGCTTCAGTAGGTGATAAACCAAGAACCTAGCCAAAACGAAACTTCTGTCGAAAACATCGCCGCTGAGTAGAAATACTTCAGTTTTCATTTGAGTAGGTCTATGGCAAAGAGTGAGAGTAGGCTTGATTAAACTTTAGAGCAGAACTAAAATTAGCAAGTGCAGTTTCGTTGTACCTACTTTAGGACTATACGAGCTGGGCGGCAATGGTAAGGTTTCTAGTGTCCAAACTCAACACTAGTCTCACAAACCATTGTTTTTGAACGGATGATGGTTCCCGAAACACTGTTGTAGAAGTCGTCTAACCATAAGTGCAATTCTTCGGATGCGAGCTGGGCCATACCCATGGCTAAAATAAATATGGGGTACCAGGGAGCCCAGCTGATGAGCCTAGCTCGGTAGCAGCTACCTGGTATGTGAAGTTGGCCCCCTAGTGGGAGCTTCGTAGTGGCTGTGGTTAACCTAAAGCGGGAGCAATAAAGGTATTTGAAACTGGCATCTTATCGCTGTCTTCACAAGGAGATGGTTGAGTGAAGCTAAGGGGATCTTACCAGAGGTGCAGAAAGGCCTCGCTCCTAAGCAAAGGGAATATCTATGCCACAACATAGAATGCTTATTTTGACTCCAGGTGAGTAGGCTCCCCGCCAGATTGGCGTTATTAGCTAGGAGCTGGCCTAAGACTTATTTTGACCTTTGTTTTACTTATCTTAACAACCAAATGCAATCATTAAATTTTTGTTTATAAATCTGATAAGATATCCCAGAAGCCATATGAAAAACTTGCAACAAAACTAAATTTGTAATTTTTGTATATCATTTTTAATTTATTGAAAACATTGTAAATAATTAAAAATCACCATCAAAGAGAGTGCGACTGTGTAACATTTTGTGCTTTACAGTTTGAATGCTAATTTTTTTTTCGTATTAAAAACTTTAAAGTTGAAACTTTCACGCTAAAAAAAAAATAACAATTATACCTACTCAACCCAACTTTTCTTTTATTTATTATGAGAACAGCACGCTGAGCTGCCGTCGACATGACTACTGCATTAGTAATTTAAAATTGAAAAATGGAGAAAAAAAATTAAGCACGAGGCACCAAAATACACATCATTGTTAAGCTTGTCTTACAAATTACATTTCAGTTTATTGAAACAATAGATGATGAGTTACAAAGCCTTGGAACACCTTCCAGAGGTAAATAGTGAATACAATCCCAACAGAAATTAGATACGCCTCATCGTCAGTTGAATGAATGAATCTTTTGTAAAACACTTTTTGTGTTTTGTAAAGCTTTTATGTTTAACGAGGAAGGAAATAGCCTTTGTTGAAATATCGTTAGCAAAACTAGGTGGCACGGAATTAGTTGGATCGAAATTAGAGCAAACTAAGGTTATTGAGTTCGAACTTATACAAATTGATTGGTTTTTTTCAAAATGAGATTAGTGTGAGTACAAAATTTGTCTCGAAAAAATGCATCTCATGTAGCCGTATGGACTCAGCGGTAAATTGTAGGTCCCTTCCATTCAGATGAACAACACACACACATGAGCTATTGAGAGTATAAGTCACTAGGCTTTTGGATCCTTAAGGAGCTGGTCGCGTTAATAAATGTATATTTATTTAGAAGGGTCATTCTTTGGCTTCCTCAGAATTCAGAACCTTATATTGGAGAAAAAGAGGCTTTCAACTATTAAAAAGAAGGAGGATCATAGAGCATATGAATAACGAAACGGTACTCCAACTCTTTACTTTTTCATTGGTACTAAAAGGTTTTCCAATGAGAGCTTTCATTTTGATATTAATAAAAGCGATTATTTGTTTAAGAGAAATCAATGGATGTTTATTTCATTGTAAAGAGGAAGCTATGCCACTAACAATGGACAACCATATCAGCCAAATGGCCTCCACGGTTACGGGTTCCAGCACTTTATACTTTTTATGAAATATTCCAAAGTGTTAAATCACAAGATTTCGATGGCCAATTGTGATCTCATCTTCGAGAAATAACACGGTCAGGAAACTTTTCTTGGAAAATTGTGATTGTTTCGTTGCTTGTGTGGCACGTAGTACAATCTTGTTGAAAATAAACGTCGTCCACATCAATATCTTCCAATTCCGACCATAAAATATCATTAATCATAGCTCGGTAGTGCAATCCGTTCAGAGTAACAGTTGCACCAGCCTCATTTTCAAATAAATAAGGTCCAATCACATCGCTATGCTAGCCCAAAAACCGCACCAAACAGTGACACGTTGAGGATGTAGAGGCTTTCCAACAATCATTCTTGGGCCTCATCACTGAAGATGATTTTTCGATGAAAATTCGGATCATTTTGATGCATTTCAAGGCCCCAATCAGCGAAGATACGACGTTGCTGGTTATTGACCAGGTTGAGTTGTTGAGTTAACTGAACTTTAAAAGCCTTAAGACCTTTATGCAAAATACGGTGTAATGCCGTTTGTGGAATGCCTAATTCCAAAGATCGACGAGGAATCCACAAACCTGGGTTTTCATCAACACTACGGGCTACAGCAACAATATTCTCAGTTTTCCACCAGTTTCACTAAGAAGGTGCTTTACGATGACCCAAAAGTGATCTAGTATAAATGTGACTTCTAAATTGTCACCATTTTTGTAGTGAATTTTAACAATTTCATTGCGTGATTGAAGCGTAATTTTTAGTAATGGCGTAGGTTTTACTTGTCAAATGTGAAAAGATGACAGCTTCAAAAGTGACAGCTGCCCAAATAGTGGGCTATTCAAAATGAAACCCCTTATTGGAAAACCCTTTATATTGTTACTTTTTTTTATATAATCGGCGTGCACTCAAGGGGTTGTTGCTACCCTTATCATGTATTAACACAGTGCGAGCGTTTAGGAAAATAGGATAGAAGATGAAAGGAGGTACCGATGCACATTGGTTTTGAACGTTTGCAAATCGCAATGGAAGGGAAAAATCGAGCCGGGTAAAGATTTCCACATTCGTGTAGTGCGGCTAAAGTATGAGTCTCTATATTCAACATTAACATAACGAAATTAGGCTCAAGGGTAAATCTATGAGTATTCCTAGCGGTTCGAGTATTACGGGGAAACTTTTAAAGGGGGAATGCAAATGAGAGGAAACATTTCGACGATGTTCTAGTGAATCAAATGTTTCTGTTAATCCTTATCCCGTATCATTTTGAATGCATTTTTATGGATTCTATCCAGGAAACGCAAGTAAGTAACAGGGGCACCTGCCCGAATATGAGAATTGTACTCAAGCTTCGGGCGAATGTACGCCCTATAAACAGTAGCCAGATCTCACGGGGAGAAGTATTTCTTGCATCGTCTAAGAAAATTTCGCGACGTCATATATGTGTTCATTCCACAGAAGGTGGTTTGTGATACACATACCTAGAAGGCAAAGCTGTTCTGTTTCCTACTATCAGATAGGAAGCCATCCAAAACAACGCGAATTGAACGTTCCGAAAGGTAATTTCTAATCCATCGAATAAGAGGTTCGCCGATTCCTTTTGATAAAAGAGCTTGATGCCAAACTCTATTAAATGCTTTTGAAATATCAAGTACAATAATCTTACTTTCTCCATAACGATATAAAGATTGATTCCACTGTTGGGTGAGATATACCATCATATCACCAGTGGACCATTTGCTACGAAAACAGTATTGCCGGTCATTTAGAAGTTTCCGTGTCTCAAGATATTTGTTAATCATTTTTCAATTTCCATGACCTTGGAAAGAAGGGATCTAAGTGCAATTGGTCGGTAATAAGAGGGGGATGAATATATGTCTTTTTTAGGTATGGGCAGGACAAATGCAGTTTGCCATCCTTTTGGATAAGAGTCCTGTAGAATACGACAGATGGAAAAGCCTACACAGTGGTTTTGCCAGCGTGGAAGCACACCTCTTCAGAACTATAGGGAAAATACTATCCGGGCCAGCGAATTTGTGAATATCGAGATCTTTAAGAACTCTTGCAACTGTACCAGCGCAAAAAAAGATCTGTCCCATAAAACCATTTACGTTATCAAGTACAGGGGGAGCCATATCATACTGACCCAATGTTGAATTAGCTGCAAACAATGTTGCAAATAAATCAGCTCTAGCTTGGGAGCTGACCACTTGTTGCTACTTGTTTCCGACAGCAAATTAGAAGACATATTTTCCGGGGACTTGTTTCTCAGGTGAACCCCTAGCCAAATCAGGACATTGTGCTATGACCTGTGAGGCATTTAAATTGAAGAGTATTACTCAGCAAAAAACATTAAATCGTTATGCCATTTAATTGGTAATAAGAATTAATTTATTCAGGTAAAAATTAATGCATATTTCAAAAACAAAATATCTTTTAACAAAGCTGTCTTTAACAATTCGTAAAACAAGCGCAAACTGCAACAAAACAATCATTCATCAATCTACATCTACATCTAAACCATAATTAGCTACATCTTTGCTGGCTGCCGTGTTAATGGCAAATAAAATGATCTCACGACCAAAAACAATCTCATTGTTACCCATAAGCTGCGCAATAAGTCTCAAACAAATTAGCACAATTATTCATAATTCAAGCCAACCTATAGCAGTTCACCTGTTTAAATGACTTTTAAGGCATCTTACCGAGTTAGCAGATTATTGTGAATGATCTAAGCCAACGAGCGTCTACTCCAACTCCCTCTTGTGACTAAGTTAGTAAGAAGTCGGTGTGATTCTGCCGCAGCGTGACCACAATGTGAACACAAACATCATTAAATCGAAACAGTGAATCCATTGTCAAGATAAATCGTTTCTTTGTGCTCGCGAGAAGGCCGCTTCGAAATTACACGCTGCTGCTGCACCACACTGGCCACAGGCTTTTCGAGTATCGCGCGGATCCACTTGAGGTAGTGGCAAGGCGGAATGAACAACAAGCACTTGCACTTGACTTTATAATGACTGAGTTCTGTTAGATACATTACTTGAAGTTTTGCAGCTGAGAATTAATTTAATTTGTTGTTGTTGTAGATATTGAGTTGAGGTTGAGACTTGAAACCCGAAGATTCTCATATAGGTCAGTTGGCGGTGGATTTATAATTGGACGCGTGGGGCTGGGGACTTCCAATATGGACGGCAAAGTTGAGGCGGAATAAAAGCTATTCGGAGAAAATGTAGTAGTAGATGCGGATGCTGTGAATGGAAAGATAATTGAAAACTATTTTCCACGGAGGTGGAACTTCACTTGAACTGTAATTAATGGAATTAATTTTATTATTTTCCAAGCTTTTGAACTCGAGTGCTAGGGGTTAATTATTGGAATAGATTATAAATTCATTATAAAACAGAGATCCCATATGGTGTGAAAACAATTTAAGTATTCCAAGGAAAGAGCTTATACTTTGGCATGTTGGATCTTGGGAGATAAGAACATCATTTTATGATTTAGAAATGTTTATAATGCAAATAACGCGAATTGAAATTCGAGGATTACAATTACACGCCTAAAAACTTGCCCACAAAAATAAAAAATCCCTGGGTTGACACGACTGGAGATCCTACGAGTTAGACAATACAAGGCACCCAAGATGACATTAATACAGGACAGATCAGAAGAAGGAGAGAGAACGGAACACAGATAACAGATGTGAACAGCATGCAGTTGGTTTTCGGACGGTCCCCCATCCCACTAATAACTAAGTGCAATTAAGCTTGATTTCGCTAATCTTTTGGGAAGCATTGCTTTATCAGAACTCAAGCATATCTTATAGCCTTTCACTTCAAACCATAAACTAGATTTTACTATAAACCACGAATACCATAAACGACTCGATTGGAAAACAATAGATTTTTAATAAACGATTTGTTTTGCAAATCGACTCGTTTTCGAAAAAACGACTTGAAACCGTGTTGCAATTCAAAAATGAATCATACAAACAGATCTTTATGTCAAGATAAATTGGTATGATTGTGAATAGGTCTTTAAAAAAAGAACAGATGGTTGCTTGCTGTCAAAAATATGTAAAAAATTGTATCAGTTATTTTTATTTACAGAACATGGAAGCGAAGAAAAGCAAAAAAAAACCTTGGGGAAGCTCAAATGAGGACTTCTGTGCGCCGAAAATGAACCAACCTTTCGAGGAAGTTGAAAGTATGGCCATAACTACTTGGTGAAGGCGGTGGCGTTTGAGGGGCGGACAGTTCTCAACAAAAAATTCTATGAGATGTTTTATGATGTGTGAATAGTGTGACACAGTCAAGGAAGACCTCAACCAACTTGGTGTGCGAAACTGGAGGCAGCTAGCCAAAAAGACCGAGCTAGCTGAAGTGGAGACGCATTTTGGTTGAAGCCCAAGTTTGTCCGAACTGTAAGAAGTAAGTGCAATGCCTCTCGAAAAATCGCTGTTTGGTATGAATTTTAGGCTAGCGGCTTAATCGATCCATATTACTTTGAGAACGATGTTGGCTAGGTCATCACCGTCAACGGCGAGCACTATAAGTCGATGATTACCAACTTCTTTTTGCCTAAATTGGATGATATGGATACCAAGGGAATGTGGTTTCAATAGGACAGCGCTACGTGATAAACAGCTCAAACCACATTGGAAATTCTTCACGAGCGGTTCGAGGGCATGGTCATCTCCCGTTAGACTTTTGGGTTTTCCTAAAATCACAGGTCTGTGTGAATAAGCCACAAGTCACAGCGGGCCTCAAAGCCAACATTACCCTTCCCATCGGCCAAATTCACCCTGTTTTATGCGCCAGAGTCATGGAAAATGGCGGACATTTAAACGATGTTATATTCAATACATAATGGCATCAATAGGCCTTTTAAATGAACACTGTTTTATTTAAATTCTAATTTCATGTCTTTTGCTACTCAACCGATCATCATTAAATTTTGTACACACATATTGCCAATGGTATGGAAAATGCCCAAATCCCAAAATATTACTGTTGCCGAGGGTTAGAATAGCCGTAAAAAAATACTACACCTTGTTGCGAGACAATAGAAGGGATTTTAGGATTTGGAAATTTGGTGACCAGTGCTTATTTAAACCAATTTTTGAAAAATCATCCAATCTGTCGATCTGGCGTGCGTTTATGTGGTGATCCGAATATATATTTGAATTTTCATGCTTTAAAATCTATTTTTTATTCAGTCATAAGCGCAAACCTATTCTTTCTCAACCAAACCGAAAAAGAGATTTTGGACCGATCTACATATATATATGGTCGTTTCCCTTCTATCGAAAAATAAAACGCCAAAAATTTTGATAGACCATAGAAAACAACATCAATTTTCATTCAGTATAATTCTTTTTCTTTCTCCAAACATCGCGTATCCTCCTTTAATTAAATTATGGCATGTTTCCGGATTTCGAATAAGGCTGTGCTTATTTCCTCAGCTATCTCCAGCTCCAACTTCGGTTGCTTACCTTCCATTCGAAAAACCTTGCTTAATCCTCAGTTTGGGTCGTTCCAAGTCCGAGAAGTAAGGCACATTTGAGCGGCGATGGTCGGTGAAGAATCTCCTATAACGAAAATCATCAATGTTCACCATCATGACATGTGTAGAATACTCAAGGAAGCCATAACTTCGTGATTGAAAATAAGAACACCTTACATGCGCCGCCAGACACACAAAAAAGTAACCAAAATTAGACATACTGAATTGTGTGAGAATCACCAAGAACAAACGTATTTTAGTCATTTCAACACAAAGGAATGTACAAATCATTATTTTGACCTAAAATTCTGCAAAATTACTCGAAAAGATTGTCGACATATCACATTCCAATACATTTGCACACAAAACATGAAAAAAATATTCCATAAGGAACACCACAAATGAACTTTAACAAAGTATAAGGAGGGCTTTACCCAATCATTCCAACTCACAAAGGAAACACGTTTCCAATTCACTATTTCCAGTCCTGCTACCTTTACTTACATTGCTTTTTAGCCAAACTAGTCAGACGCAGAAAATAAAATTATTTATATCAGCCCCGAGGCGAAGAGTAGTAGCTCTTGAGTTAAGACAACAACAACAACAACAAAATACCCGCCCGGAATTATATGCACCAGCCACTAACCAATATAGTAAAATGAAGGTCAATACAGCTGGGATGACAGCAAAAGAATCACTGCGATAGGTTTCACTTTCAACTCACTTTCCATCCGAATCGCGTTCCATGGTTGTTTAACTTGGCTAAGAAGCGTTGGAATTTAATCGTACGCCAAAAGATTAAACTATGCAAAACCAGCATATTTACTATTCACTTTTTGTTCTGTTTTTTTTTTACTGCGGTAAATTAATTTATCAAGGTTGAAGACTCAACGAAGACCGCAAGCATTTCTTTTCTATCTATCGTTTATGTATGCAAATCAGGTTGGAAAGATTTTGTAAAGATGCTGGGAATGCATAGTGGCAGATGAGAAAAGATAGCTTTATGTTCAGATTCATCTTCATAAGACGCACATGATTGAGTAACTGGCTTTTGACTTGTGGTCTTGTTTGGGAGGAACTCTGTGATTAGAGCAAATGTCGGAATTTTATGTGGAGCAAGGTCAAGAGTTTTTGTTGCCATGAATCTTTGATTCACATTGCTTTATCGGAGAGGCTTTAAAAGAATAAGGAAGTCCTTATTTACCTGTTAAAAATGTCTGTAAACAGTTCAATAATGAAACCCCTCATTTCTTTTTAACGATTTATAACGCTTAAAACAGTCAAATCACTGTTAGCATTATTTGTAACATATACATATAATTTATATTCATTTGTTTATCTTGTTGTGCAACACCTACCAACTTATAATAAATAAATAGCTCCCGGCCAAAACAAGCTCAGTTTTAAACAACCTTTTAAGGTTACTCCTCCACTTTCAATGTATTTTTTTTCTGTTTCAAATAGAAACGTATATTTTTGAAATTAATTGGCTGAAGTGTGTTAAACGACCATTAATTGGTTTGCGTATATTTTTCCATGTTGAATGACTTTGTATGGTACAATTAAAATTATTTATTAAAGCTATCGAAGAGGTTGGCTCTCGAAAGCCCAGTGGCGGCCTCACGCGACTGAATATACATATTTTATATTTTGACGTCCGTCGGGAGTTTTATTTTGACATCAATCAGTTTTATTTTAACAATAGACTCCTTTGTTGAACGTCTCACTGAAAGCATTTTGCATTTTTGATCAAGACAGAGAATAGAAGCAACTAACAAAAAGATTGAGCAAACTATGGAGTAGTTTGTGGGAAAAACGTATATTTTTTTGGGTAACCTAGATTTAAAAAGTGATCTTGTTCTTAACCCTGTTTAAGAGAGATGTGATAATTGACCACGTTTGCTTTAAAGCAAGTCCATTAGATGTGGGTAGCCTTAAAGGAAAGTGAAGTTCTGGAAGTGAGGACGATCAAGTCAAAGCAAAGATTAGATGCTCCGCTGAAGTCAGCGAAGAGTTCCCATTAAATGTTGGATGGAAATATCAGGAAAGCGAGTTAAATTCACCAAAGAATGTAATCACAAAAACTCCTGGATTAAACAAATGCAAAAGATACTTCGATTAAATTTGCCTTAGGCATGGAACAATCAAAAACCAGTTGGCATGTCGACGCTTTCTGAGGTCAACCCGGCAAACTCCACAGGTGAAGCCTAAGGGCAAAACAGTTAAGTGGGAGAGTAGACCCAGTCGCGATCATTACAATCGTCGGCTAAAGAAGAGGAAGATTAGAGGCTAGGTTTAACGTTAAGATTAAAACTTTATTAGCTCTAAATCTACTAATCACGTACAAAATTCCTAATCCAGTAGAACTTACAAATTTTTCTTGCAAAAAGAATCAATTAAAACACAGCCCTCTAATGAACTCGATATTCGTGTGGTACGGCTAAAGAAAGAATGCCTGTATCTAACAATACGTCCGAATTATAGGCTCCAGAGTAAGCTCACGAGCATTGCTTGCAGTGCGAGTATTACGGTTGAATTGTTTCAGGGGAGGAATTTTAACCAATAGGTTGATAGCTTGAAGATGAGGAAGATTCGCAATTTTGAGAACAGACTGAACCAATCACACGAGAAGGGACCAGAGGATTAGAACAGATGGAAATTCTATACAGTGCTATTGCCATCATTGAAGAACAACTCTTCAAAACAATAGCGGGAATACTATCCAGGCCTCTATAAAATAAATATCTTAATGTGTCTCTTTAAAAAAGTTTTGAAATAAAAACAAATACAAATACAATACATGATAACCTACAGCTCGAATCGAAGCAAGATTTGGGTTTTATATTTCTTGGCCTAATCTGGACGAAATTTCTCTATCCATCTTCTTCTCTACATTACGGAAATTTCTTTCACAGCAACTACGTCACTCCTTCTGATTGTCAACAACTACACTCTCTTATTCGCAGCAAAACTGTTTAACTCCATGTTGTTCTTGGCCTACCAACCCGCCCGCGGTGAACCTTGAGGATTCCCCTCAAAACTATGTCGTCTGGTTTAAGTGTGCAACCAATCCAGATGATATCGATATTTTCGCGATGTTTAAGAAAAATGTTTATGAACTGATTTTTTGATTTACTTCTTGAGTTAAAATACGTTTAGTTAGAAAAACTAAAAAAATAGAAAGACCGTTTTTTTGCCGATATCTCATAAATTTTGAGGTTATGTTGAAAAATAACCTGAAGTAAAATTATAGGTTTTTTAACTATCTGCAACTTTTATGTAGACCATTTTTTGATCAGCAATTAAACTTCGAAAGAAATCAGAAAAAAAAGTTTTCAAGTTGAAAATCACACAGTTTTGAACTTATAAAAAGTATTAGAAACCACAATACTTAACGGTTTCTAGTAAAAATGAAGTATGCCATCACACGTCTTAAATAACAAGAAATTTATGAAAAATGTATTTCGAAAATTGTAGAACCGGTTTTGATAATATCCTGTTTTTTATTTTTAGTTTTTTTTTTTAAAAAAGTTCTTTTTTAAATTTTGGTATGCAGTTTTTTAGAATTTATTAAAATACAAGCGATTATAAAATTTAAAATAATTTTTTTTGATTAGTATTCAAAATATTGATTTTTCAAAAAAAAATCAAAAGTTAATTTTAATTAGAAAAAAGAGTTATTCAAAATTTTGATATGCAGAATTAATTTGGCTACTTAGATCTTCTTAAATATAAAATTTGAAAGAAATCCATAGAGCCGTTACCGAGAAAGCCAAAAATTAAAAAAAAAACCCTTATATCAAAGGTCCCGTTAATAGACTTTTCCCGTATATGTGGTTCTAATCAAATGATAGCCAATACCAACAAAAAAATTCTCAAAAATGTTCATTAAAATCGTTGGAGCCGTTTTTGAGAAAAATAAGATTTTCCTAAACGGTCATATGGCAGGTACCGTTATTTTTAGGGCTAAAAATAAAATTTCAATTTCCCCTCTGGGGAATGCCAAAATAATCACACACACCAAGTTTGAAGATAATCGCTTAAAGCGCGGAACAGATTGAACCAGCAACAGCACCAGCACCGTCAACAGCAAACAGCACGCTGACCAGCAAAAGAAATTGAAACACATTGCCACCAGCACCAGCATCGTCTTCTTACTTCTGTTTGAAACTTTGTGTCATAAAAAAAGTATACGAAGTTTTCTTTTGCAGTATGGTGCCCCGAATTTCACTTGCGCAAAGTTGGTAGCAATGGAACAGCAACAGCAAATTTAGGACTTTGGTCTAACGACGCTGGTGACGTTGCTGGTGCTGGTCTAATCTAATTTGAGCCATTGAAATAGATTGGTTCTAAATTAATGGCGGCCGCTGTTGCTGGTTCAATCTGTTTCACGCATAAGCCGTTTAGGCTGCAGCCTAAACATACTAACAGACAGGCAGACATTTTTTCTCGATCACTTTTTTAGACTTCTCTATGATCATGTTTGATTGTTATCTCTTTTTTTTCAATATTCACGAATCCTAAACTTGCCTTATAGTCTCTATAATCGCAAGTAAAAACTGTTGAAATGAAAGTTACAAAGATGAGTTGATTTTAAAATTGCATATTTTCATTGGCTCGATTATAAATGCGTCCGCTGCCGCTGCCGTCGACAACCTTTCTTATTCAGGCGTGACACCGTAACACGTAGTAGATACATACAAATGGTTTCTTCTTCTTGTGGCTATGTTGCTTATTCACTCTTCCACCGTTCAGGCTACCAGTCAAACAAATGAACAAATGAAAAGTGTTGAGATTGGGTAGTTCATTTTAAGGGTCAGGTTCGTGTTATATATATATCAATATATAAAAATGGTGTGAAAAATGTAAATCAATTGAGAACGGCTGGATCGATTTGGCTCAAATTTTATTCCTTTATTTGTAATTGACGAAAGAAACGTTTTGAAAGTCGGGAAATTGGAAAAATCGAAAAGTATGGAATTTCATATATTTATAAAACTAACATTAAGTTTGAAAGGCTTGGCCGATTTTGAAAACATTTTGTAACTACGTTTTCCTTTTTGGGTAATGATTATAATTGGACCGCTTTCGTCGTTATCAAGAAAAGTTAGACATTTCACTATTTTGAAATCTTTGAGAAAAGAATCGATTTTCGCTTCTTTTAAGACAAAAAACTGTCATCAATTGCCCAACACAAAACTGGTTTTGCATGAAATTTTAGTAACAAACATTGAATTTGAGATCATTACGTTTTCCTTTTCAGGCATAAATGTAGGTTCTTTTGACAAACATGGCACTATTATTAAATATCGTTCACCAATAGCGATGTATCGATGTTTAAATGAGTTTCAACATCGATGTTTATGAAAGATCGACGCATCGATTTGTGAAACATCGATGAATCGCTTGCATCCCTATATTTCATTTTGTTGTTTCGGTTGTCTGTCAGTGACAGAAAAGCTTATTTACATATATTATGTATGTGTGCATTCAGATCAAATCTTCCTTCGCATCAGAGATCAAATCTTTCGTGTTGAGATTTGATCTGGATTAGCTCTTTTTTTGCAATAAAACTCTCGAAATTGAAAAAAATCAAATCTTTTGACAGAAAGAGCAAATCTTTTTTTTTGAATTAAAACTCGCTATAAGAGAGCAGCAAAATCGTGTGAATCTTTATAAATTAATAGCGAGTTTCATTCAAATTTCAAAGATTTGATCTGAAAATCAAGATTTCCTCTTTTCAATGAAACTTGTTTCATCATTTAATCCTAGTATTGGTCATTCACTGACGAGCATACACAAAATTTGATATCACACACAAAAATACCAGGCATGTCCATTATATATATTTAAAATGCCATATTTGTATTTTCTCACTTCAAAAACACCTTTATTTGTTATTTTGTATATTTAAAGGTTATTTGTTAATTTTTTGACTAAGCACGGGCTGGCACAAGTTCACAACAAACAACAAAAATAACAAAATATTTTCCATTTGACGTTTAACCGAAAGATTATTTACATGTATGTGTGCATTCAGATCAAATCTGCCAACCCATCAGAGATCAAATCTTTCTTGTTGAGATTTGATCTAGATTTGCTCTTTTTCTTGCAATGAAACTCTCGAAATTGAAAAAGATCAAATCTTTTGACAGAAAGAGCAAATCTTTTCTTGAATGAAACTCCTCGCTATAAGATTGTTTCGAGATTTGTTTTGTTATCAGGAAGTGAGAACTATTTTTAATCATGTCTGTAAAATATATTAGAACCCTTACAATCCTGCAGATTCACAATGAACATGAACACATATTAAGAGTTATAACTGTATAAAACACTAGGCGTTGTATCCTAAAGAAGCTCTGGTGCCATATTTGCAAGACTGATTTTATGTCCCACACTGTCCACTTTAATTCATTAAGTTTGTATTTTTTTATGAGGCGAATAAATTGTATAAATTTTAGAGTTGCCTATTCTAGATTATATGACACCTCAAAAAGCTTTCAAAGTGGTGCTATTAAGAGGAAGTAAACCGTCGTATAGATCTTAACTCTAATCCAATTTGTACTAGAAGCTAAAAAAAAATAAAATCTTTTTTTGTTGTACTAAACGCTAAAAAAATAAAATCTTTTTTTGTTTTTTATTATCCCCAAAAAAAATTATATGCCTACTTTACAAAGCGGAAACTCTTGAATAACTTTAAAGAATCAACATAACCTGCCGCAAAAGTTCAACGAACTTGACAATTTTTGTTGGTAAAAAAGCAAATTGATCTATTATGTGTTCGTCTAATTTTGTTTCGAATAAAATACGCTCGAAGTTATAATTAACACTATAATGTGTTACTGCCCCGCAGAAACTTATTTCAAATTGCGTTATTGCGTCGCGTTTTTAGAAAGCACCCCATAATAACACTAATTGTATTATCTCTTGGCATTTGTTTTTAGCAAAACCAGCCAAATATATAAGTATGTAATCACAATTAACAAACAATAATATATATCTCCAGGTCAGTCATTCATCTGAATGAACTATAAAAAAAAATGAGTATTGTGCAACAATTTAACACTACCGGCGATAACACCGGACACTGATCCGGCTTAGAAATACACTTAACCATTAAATGAAATTACTTGGCATGTTAAACAAAGTCGGTGTAGAAAAAAAATTATAATTATTGCGTTGACTAATATAAAAATGTTTACACAAAAGATGATTTTCACTCAACTGTCGACAAATACACTCAATGAATGAAAACGAGATAAATAACTTTCTCCTTTGCCATTGTGGCAGATTCACGTTTGGATGCATAGATGCCGCCACTGAATTACCACCGCCATTACTGCATGCTACCGTTAAATACGACTTCGTATGATTTTAATTGGCATCACTTGTTGTTAGTTTTTTTTTTTTTAAATCGCAGTTTTCGTTTCCAATTTTTACACCACAGATAGCCAGGCTAAAAGATTTATGGTTTGACCAGATTGAGTACTCTTTTATTCGGTGCACCTCAGCGGGTGGTTTGTGATTGCATGGATCGTCAATCGGAAGGCGATTGTGTTATTGATCCATTGATAGATGGTGACTGCTAATTAGTCGAATGCTAATGGTCACAATAATTTATTTATACCGCAGCAATAAAGTGATTGGCATTAACTTCGAAGTTATATTTATTGTATCTAATAAATTAGTTCGTTACTGCGGCCAAATCATTGGTTTAGCAAAACACAATCTATTGGCTATCTGAGCTGAGAAGAAGGTATGTGGTCATTTTAATTGAGCAAGTTAATTTGATCACATTGAACTAAAATGGGTTTTTTGAAGCAAATCAAAGTACAAGTCAAGGAAGGTTATATGAGAAGCTAGACTAACTTTAAAAGAGAATGTTGTTATAATATTATCGGTATTATTATTTATAATCATTCTTTAAGATATATGAAGGACTGGCTGGGGCAAATCAAACTTTTGCATTATTTGTTTTGTATAATTTAAATTGTAAAAAGAACTAGCTGAACCCTTCCGACGTCGTTGGGGTTAAAGAACATTTTTTTTATCTTCATCAGTCTTAAAATTTTGAAAGGTACCCATTACCCTCACATTGAAATCATTATTACGGGTGATTTGAATGTTTACAAGTCCGATTCCCTTCGATTTTCTGGTCAGAAAACACACGAAGTAAGTTATTTTGAGATTTTGCTAAATTAAAACAACAAAAGGACTAAAGTGAGCTTTAACCAGGCGTTAATATTATGTAACGAAGCGCGGCGTTGAGATTTTGGTGACACTACGTTCTAAACGTCACGTTGGAAAACGTCAGATAGCAGTGCGTTAAAAACGTAAATCTGGATTTTCATTTTCTCATAATGTCAATTGTAACAACAAAAATGTACACTTTTACAAAATAAAGAGTTTTCGAATAAGGACTTGGCATTTTTTTTTTAATAGAACGCAAACCATTTGAGATATTTCAAAAACTTTATTATCGGCTTGAAGTACAATCGAAACATTTATGAATGGAACTCGACTTCGTTCATATGGCCAACGCGGGCACGTTTGCAGCGGTCGATTCATTGGACCTAATTTTCGATGATTCGGCAACACATTTCTGCGGAAACAGCCGCTATTTCGCGTTCAATGTTGGCTGTGAGTTCTTCCAACGTCGTCGGCTTGTTGGCACAAACCAATGACTTAACGTAGCTCCAAAGAAAATAGTCTAGAGGTATTAAATTGCACCAACGAGGCGGCCAATTGGCTGGCCCATTTCTTGAGATAACACGCTCATCAAACTTACTCTTCAATAAATCGATTGTAAGGTCTGCTGTATGGACGACATGTGGTTTCAACAGGATGGTGCTACAAGCCTGTTGAGACCACATGTCGTCCAAATCCATATCTTCGAATTCGGGCCAAAAATAATCGGTAATCATGTCGCGATAACGCTGGCCATTCACAGTAACGTGACGATCGTTATCGTCGACGAAAAAATATGGCCCAATAACGCCACCGGCATGCAAACCGCACCAAACAGATATTTTTTGCGGATTAATGGTGATTCATGAAGCAAATGTGGATTTTCACCCGACCAATAACGCATATTTTGCGATGATTTTGCGATGATTTTGCGATGAAATTCAATAATTCAAAGTTGCCGTCACCGACTCCGAATTTCGGTAGAAATTGCAAACGTTGGTTGCTCGCTCGTGTACCATGATGAAAATGTTGAGTTTACTAAATAAATTGACAATGACAGTTGGGTGATTAGTGAAAAGGTGCGTTCACAAATTAAATTCAAATCTGTCAAGTCCCTATTGGAAAACCATTTCGCCGCCGCGCCGCCTTTTAACGCCACGTTGAACTTGATTCACAAAGTACATTAATGCTGGTGTGCCGCATGGTTCCGTTTTGTCTCTAACGCTCTTTCATATATTTATTAACGATCTCTTGTTGGAAACCAACTAATCCAATTTATGGTTTTGCCGACGACAATACTCTTAGCTTTTAATATTCGTTTGTCGCTTCTATATTCATAACCACGTTCTTCGAATGTGAAACTGTTTCTAAGAGACGGACTTTGTTTTACCCTCCCGTTATGAAATGCCTCGTAACTTTAAAACGGATGTTCATCAATACCTCCTTTTATATCCCTCCTTATATTCCTAACGCCTTACACCCTTTAATAAAGATTATAGGATAGCCAAAACCCCTTTGGTTATAAAAAGAAGCCATGGATCAGCTGTATATAAATTGTAATAAGTCCACTCAATAAAAAGAGAAAAACAATAAAATCAGCACATCCCACGCTAACATTTGCATTCAATGCACGAAGTCATCCAACATACAAAAACCTAAACAGAAGCTTTCACTTCATTTCAAATAACCAACGACACCCGGTGATCTTCACTGAACAGCACTCTAGTCATAATTTAACACGTCGTCGTCCTGGGTGCTCCACCTCTTGTCGAAGAAGAACTCGATCAACAAGTGTATTTCAAAACCAAATCAGAATGCAGGCGCCCTGCATACTAAAAAGAAGAGCACATCGTCATTGAAGCCACCTGACCAGCTCCAAGAAAGAGCCTTGGATGATGGACATGTTTGCTTTGGTAATAAGTTGGCATAGTATCTCTGGTTCTATTGGCCACCACCGCATGACACTTTTTGTGATAGATTGTATGTTGCCTTGAGCTCGCAGTCCGCTTGAGTTTTCCATTTTACTTTTGTAACACGTCTACCGTGAATGAGGTCATTGTAGTTGAACTCACGCTGGAAACTAAGCCAACCGACCGAGTAAACTAAAGACACGCGTGGTCTATGTGTTGTTTGTTACTACATCTTTGCAAGTGACATATAGAGCGACACAAGATCACTAACCGCACTTGGAATATTGACCAAGTTATTGTGCTAAACACGCTTACCTACTTGACTTGTTGGAGTGGCCAAATAATACTTGACTTCTTGAAGTATACACAAAGGTAGTCAAGATACACTTGAGATGTTTTTGTGTTGGAGAACGTTTTAAGTGGGATTCTCGGTCAGGAAGTGCCTGGTGGACGTGAGCGCTTCTTTTCTTTTTTCTACTATGTAGCATTGGTAATGCTTGTAAATAATTGTTATTGTATTCTAGTGTTAAGTGAAGATAAATGGGGATAAGATACGCATAATGCGATGGACATGGAATTGTGCTAGATAAAGACTGAAAGGCCACGTTAGGAGTAATGAGACTGGAAGAGGCGTTTTGTTTGGATTTTCATTTTCATCAACAAAAATTAAGCTTAAATGAGAAGAGTTATATCGAAGATGGTTCATTTCAAGTTTTCAATAATATTTTTGGACCAATGATTTTCAATAAGTATGAAGTGACGTCAAATCCAAGTGTAATTTTTTTGACAAAACAACATCGGAGACTTTGAGGTGCCATGAAAACGTAATTTTGTCTGGGATTCGATTGGTAGAGGCTGTCAGAGGATCGTCAGCGATTTGATAAAAATCTGTTCTATTAATTACCACAGTTTAATATTAATAATATTTTAACTATGTGTCTGTAAGGCACAATGCAACTGGACGTTGCACGACGGTAGTTAGGAGAATTAGAAAGATAGGAACGAATTTTTACAACGCAGTAGATCGAGAATTACGTGATAATTTTCTTACTAAAAAGTCAAGGACGGCTCTAGCTTGCACTAGGAGTTCACAAATTGAGACTCGAACTCACGATCTCTCGCTTAGCAAGAAAACATCTTATCTACTGCACCAGCTATCAGCCAGGCTAAGTAATGTTAATAATATATGCTGGACCAAAATCTATATATTTTAAACGGTGATTTTAACCTATACAACATACACAGCAGCCATTTTTGATGACTTTTAGGAATTCTGTAAGCACAATAAAAATCATACTAGAACAACTGTGGTACGATCTTGAATGCGGAAAAAATGGACACGACTGCGTGGCACGTACTTGCTCTTATGTGCCTAATTACATTGAAAGGCAATATCTTTGACAAAAACCGTAACACAGTTTGAACTTATAAAAACTATCAAAACAACAATACTTAACGGGTTTTTAGTAAAAAATGAAGTACGCCACCACACGTCTCAAATAACAAAGAATTTGCGCAAAAAAGGATTTCGAAAATTGTACGACGGATTTTGGTAAAATCCTGTTTTTTTATTTTTAGTTTTTTGAAAAAAATTATTTATTATTTTTGGTACGCAATTTTTTAGGGTTTATTAATATACATGTGGTTATAAAATTTTAAATAATTTCTTTTGATTAGTTTTAAAAATATTGATTTTTCAAAAATTAATTTTAATTAGAAAAAAAGTCATTCAAAGTTTTGACATGCAGAATTAATTCAGCTATCTAGATCTTTTCAAATATAAAATTTGGCAGAAATCCAAAGAGCCGTTACCTAGAAAGGTGCCTTTAATAAACTTTTCCCATTAAATTTGATTCTAATCAAATGATAGCCAATACCAACTAAAAAAATCTCAAAAAATTTCATCAAAATCGTTGGAGCCGTTTTCGAGAAAAATAAGATTTTCCTAAACGGTCGTATGACAAGTACCGTTATTTTTAACCCTAAAAATAAAATTTCAATTTCCCCTCTGAGGAATGCCAAGAGATAAACACATACCAAAATTTGAAGGCAATCGCTTAACCCGTTTATGCTGCAACTCGATATACACCCAGACAGACAGAAAGACAGACAGACAGACATTTTTCTCGATCTCCCTATAATCGCAAGTAAGAAAGAACACTAAGGCTGTCAAAATATCCCAATGTAGAGATGCTGTAACTATGTGGAAACTTCTAAAAAAAAACAGTAAGAAGTTAAAGAATGAGGAAAATATTGTAGCGGGCAAAGAAAAATCATTTCAAATATATTATGAATTCAAGAAACAAAAATTTAACCAACAAGCTACTTTAAAGCCCAGTGATGGAAGAACAAGTCAACAAGTCTCACTGATCAACAAAATGGAACGAAAGGCAACTTGGACTGATGGCATTTCTGTCAAGTTCTATAAATATATTCAAACAATTACTAAGAAATTCAGTAAGATCTTTAAAACTGGAGAAAACCATATTCAAGTTCAAACTTAGCCTGATTTCTCCATCCTCAAAACAGGTGACCTTTACTTGACTTGACGAAAAATCGAAACTGACGCGAAAAAGACGACACGACAGTCTGCTACAGTTTGAATAAAAGGAATTGTATTCAATTAGAAGCTTAAGACTACGTGAATAATTGGTAAGAATAATACTACTTTTCTAATCCAGTTTAGAAAGAAATATTCGACATAAAAGAGGATCAGGGCTGGAATTCCACAAAGTTGCACTTTAGACCCCATACTTTTCAAAATATATACAGCTGATTATTTCATCGGAAATCACTGCCAGGAGAATGGAGGAACGTCTCAGAAACTTGAGGGACTACTATTTTAATAAGTGGTTTAAGATTAGCAGAGATAAGAACGAGCTTATTTGCTTCAGAGCGCCAACTACAACCAGATATCGGAGATGCTTTGCATCACTCTGTGACAACAATAGTATTAATTGCCCAGATAATACCATAATGAAGACATAGATAACTACAAAGTATCTTGGGTGAATTTCACCAACCGCTTCCAATTCAAAAAAAAACTGAGCAGGAGGACCAAGCTCCTGATTTATAAGAAGCTGGTGATGATGAAGAAAATCCAACTTTTTGAAAGGTAGATACTGTGCTGTATAAGTTTTCAAAGAAATCCAGTAACGAATAAATATGTCCCAAACAAGAAGCTGATGAAGCAAAACACGATTTAATTAAATCAATTGATAATACAGCTCTCTCCATGAAAATTTGGAGGAACTTTGAAAACTTGAAAGTGCAACAACTCCTTCAGCACCAACTAAAGCCCAGATTTGCATTTCAATGGAGATCACGGGTTTTATTAAAGTAAGATCAAACAGAATTAAAAACAAAGAATTCATGTGTCGAAAGTTGATCGCGGAACCCTAGAGCGAAGCAGGGATGTGCGAGAGTTGTGGTCGCAGTCGATATCATAACAATCTAATGACAGCTGAAGGTCGACTAGATAAAAAATAATGTATAATGGTAATCGACTGACTACTTTTCGAGTTTTCAACAGGTAAATACAACAACAACTTGGGATCCTGGTTTCTATCAAGGCCAGAAATTAATTCTTACTCGACGCCTAGATGGCACTCACATTCACTACGCTTAAAATCTATTTTATGCCAAAAATAATTATCAAAATAAATCATGCAAAGGAAACATTTTGTATAGCCCAGATCCCAGGTTATTGGCGAAAATAAAACACGGCTATTATAAACAAAAAATGTAGTGGTACCTTCCTATCGGGAATGGTTCAATCTATGCTTAGCAAACTTTCCTTATTGCGTGAGGTATAGATGTTTATAGTTCCTCCATTTTTATAAATGTTTGCATTTCGGAATTTTGAATTTTTTTAATGCTGCTTCAAATGTGTTTGTGGGTACGACACACGCGCCACCTACTGCTAGCCTAGCTTACTAGGCCTGTAGGCATAGGTCGAGTTCATAAATGTAAAACTGCAGTATCACTGCTAAATTCTGTTCCATTTCCGTCCATTGGAAAGTCTTTTAACTTTAGAAGTGTTGACGTTTGCTCTCAATAATGAAATCAAATTTTGCCAAAAATATACACAAATGGTACCATATTTTTTCAAATGAATTTTGCAGTGATGCTGCATTGTTACATTTATGAACTCGGGGATAACCTTAGTTGCAGCATATAAGCTAACAAAGTCCTATCGCAATTAGATGAACGATATGGTAGCGCATTAAAATTAACCAAACAAACAAAGGTTAATTTTATATTTAAGGTTAAAATTCATGCATTTTTGCATTTTTTTATATATCTTTTAGCTATGGTTCTAACTACTACATTTTCTATGGTATAAGATTGATTCATATTTCCATAATTTTTAAGAAATTTTTGTATTTTGAATTTTTTTAATACTCTTTCATAAATGCATATTTGCCGGTATGCAGATAATATGCGCTGACAAACTTATGTCGCAATACGAGGAACATTATGACAGCACGTGAAATACGAACAAACAAACAAATATTATTTGGTGTGCATTAGATTTAAGATGGAGTTTATTGCTTCAGTTGTTAATCTCGGGTTAACTGCTAAAACATACGTTAACCTAACAAATTTTATTGCTTAAATATTAACATATGTATGCATTCATAAAAAAACTTAAAATAGATAGATAAAGAATATGTTTTACCTTATTTCCTATATTAAGAATCTTCTTTTGATTTGAGTGTGATTTGAGGATATTTGAAATATTTCTTTAACCCATATACAAATTTATTTGAAACGGCAAAAGGGCTTATAAGATCACTATTAAACTATTTGTATAAGGCAAAATATTTTTTAAAGGCCGATTTTGAATTTTTACATTTAAAAATTTGATATCAGCATTAAACATTTGAAATTTTTCATTAAAATACAAATTTAAATCAAGATACATCTCTCAGATTTTGACAGTTTTTTGTGATCTTAATTTATATTTATATTTTTGCAAGTGATGCCAAGTGAATTGCTACTCAATGGTTCACAATCAAGAATCAAAGCTCTCCAATGACAGGTTGTACAAAATCTGTTACAGCCCGAGAAAAGCGAAGTGGCTTACCTCTTTTGCAAAATGTAAGTTCAATTCAGTTCCCAAAACTATTTTAATTAATACTAGATTATCCTATATTCAACAATGTTTAGTCTAAGTTATAGTTTATAGAGCTTGAAAATTAGACCGAACTGCAGAACTTGTTGTCCATATTCAAAGATTGCCAGAACATCTAAAAACAGTGTCTTAACGAACAACATTTTATGGAAAACCATCTGTCATTTGCGAAAATGGCACATCGCAAAGCAGCTCATATTGTTCAGTGTTGTTCACGCTACAAAAGATTTATTTCTTTCATTCCCAACTAATTACTCGTGAAGAAAATTACACTTTTTGTGTTCCTTTCATTTAAAACCGTAATTCAAAGTTCTCAAGACATTAGGTTTTTTTTTTTTTTTTTTTTGATAAATTTTCTAACTAATAAGTAATAACACTATATTGTTCTCGAACCTCAAAGAAAATAGAAAAAACTAAGTAAAATATAGGTCACTGAACGCTGCCCTAATTATTCATTCCCAACACTTTTTTACCATTTATGTGACACCACTGTGTCTTGCTTATACCGCTAGGTGTTTGCCAATGCATTTCTGCAACTTTTCTTTCTTGGAACTCTTTTTTTTCTAGTTTCTTTCTCTTCAGCTATTAACTTCCTTTGCCATAAACGGAACCTGACCAGCCATGCCTGTGATGTTTGATGTCAACGAACCTTTACACAACGCACATCATATTGTGCATTGAAGTTAAACTTCTGTTTAACTTTTCTTTTGCACATAATGCAACAGGTAATAGGTAGATACATACTTACATATATACACAATTAAATTTTCAACGCATTTTCCATCATAGAAACTCAAACTAAAATTTGAAAATAAAACTGCTTGCTACGCCATCTGTGTGAATAAACAAGCTTGTATTGTAGTGGCATGTGGCATATGCCTGGATGTGCATAATGGCTGACTTCCGAGTCTGACGCCGATGGTTGTTGTTGTCTATTTCTATTTGTTTGCTTTCAGTTCCGCGTACTTTTTTACAGTAAAGAGTAAACTCAAGCTTTCTTCGGTGTATTATGTGATGACTGATTGTTTGCTAAGAGTTAAGACTGGTGTTACTCAGAAAAAAAAGTTCATCATTAACTGTTGAATTGATTGGCGAACACGATCTTGAGTGTATAACTATTTTGTGGTCATTGATGAGCTGGGATGGGTTTAGGTTATGCCTGCGGGTCGGTCACTCACTTTCATCTACGAAAGTGCAAAAGAATTTAACTGCAGGTAGTTGTGCTTGAGATTGCAAATGACTTCCTCGATCAACACGGCTTTCAACTTTGACAGATGAGATAGTTGACATACAATATGTTTAAGTAGCGTTCATACGCAGACAAGACAATGGGACAATAATCAATTGACTTGTCCGAGCTTCTTGAATGGAGTTGGATGATGTCGATATTGTCCTCAGAGATAGCTCAGCAGGCTAGCTTTGAGGACAATATAATGACAACTGTATTGTCCTGGAAGTTCACATGGAACAATGTTTGTCTTGTCCCATTGTCTTGGCCTCTGCATTGTCCCATGTGAACCCCGCTTTACTAAACGTAATAACGGTGTTCTTTCTTTCTTGAAAATACTCTTTCATTCAGAAACATTTGAGGCAAATCGTAAAGGTTTTTTGTGGAAATTTTTGACATTTGGCTGGGTTAAGAATAAAACAATATTGTACAAGAAGGACGTATGTTCATTGTTCTTTTGCCTGAAAAAAGAGCACTGAGAGTCTGACGTCAGGAGATGGACTTAATTCAAGGCGAATGGCATCTAACAATGAACAATGATGATAAATTTAATGTTTTTTAAAACAGGAAGTTTAACTGAGACTGTTTTTTTAACTTCCTTGGCACCTAACTTATATTTCTTTCTTCATCTAAGAAACCTTACATAAAGTTCCGTTGTTTGTATTTTTATTCTCAAAAGTATGTCAGTTTCGATTGCTCCAACCATCAATGTTTGTTTCTAGTCTACGTATTCCAACACCACTCAACACTTTGTCGCGATTAAATTACACATCACCGTCACACTCATTTGTTACTCCACAAAAGATATCTTCTCGTTTCCTAGATAACATTTCATCCGACAGCATCAATTCACCCATCCGAATATCCATCACTAGTGTAGAGTCAGCCTCACTTTGTAAACTAAAAAAAAAAATTGTTACACCATCAACCGACAGACATCAGACATCTGAATTATGATTGCATAACCTAAAAAACTAACAGGTTTGGTCGTTCTTAAGCTCAGCGTACCAACAGATGTTTTCCATTGTGAGGCCGTTGAGGTACACCTCATCGGTAACAGCTTACTCAAAATATCTTCCTAACCTGTGAATTATGCATCATTTGTCCGATGTGGGCTATTATACTTTGGGTGTGCAATGATTTGTGTTGTACACTGGGAATAACTATAAGAGGTGTAGCAATACACTTGAGGCAGAGCATCATTGAAACGCAACATTGCGTCCGTTATTGCACTGCTGCCGGGCTTAATGAGGCGGAGATAGTAAATGTGCTGAATGTGAGTCTAAATTGGTAATAAAATGGTGAACTATGGCCTTTTAATTTGTTCATATTCAAGATGTAGATAATATGTCTAGGAGGCGATGTTTCACCATATTAGAAGCTAAGCGAAGACATTGTATAACATGACGTTGGACGTTTTACTAGTTTTAATTGACAGTTGGCGCATGATTACTTACAAATAAATTTCGTGTAATATGAGGTTTTTGCTTCATGCACAATCGAACAATTTTTATTTACTTCACTCGTGGTGGCTTATAACCTCGTCCCAATTATTTGAGTGGACGAAAGTAAAAGACGATTTGTGAGTTCAGAGAAATACATAAGTTCAATAACCTGAACGCATATTTCTGTTATAATTCATTCGAGACAAAGTCCTATGTAATAAAAACGACTTGGTGGTTGGAATTGCTTTAATGTGTTTTTAGTTGGAGCGAGCTGAGGAAATGAATTTAAAGTCAGTTTTTGACAGTTCCTTTTTCTTTGGTCCTTCGAGAGCACTAAGCTTGAACTGAGGTAATAGCGGAGCCCTGGTAGACAAAGTCCCTAACTACCTTAAAACTTCCTCAAAGCTTGACCTTGGATAAAGTAAAATTATCAGAAAGGAAACAATCTATTAAGTACTGTCAAATTAATTTTTTGTATTGTTAAGTTGAATTTAGTACGGCATTATGACAGTGACAGGTAATATGGATGATAGTACCGTAACTAAGAAATTTGAGCCAGACAAATTCTTGCAAAAAGGCTTTTACAAGGTATTTTTTTTTAAATCGGTGAAAATTGATTTTGAAGAGAGGGATCGCAAACATATTATTGGAATCAATTGGATGGAAGAATAAATAAGAAGAAAGAAGGCAGTCAATGTTTCCACTGTAAAGTTTATGGATAAAGATAAAGATAGGGCAGCTGATCACATATGTCAATCAGTGTTATTCACAAAAAAGAGAAAAGCAAGACATTTGTAAGCACGTCATACGAGAAGAAAAATTCTTCTGTTTTTATTAATTTTTTTTAATAAAATGTCAGTTTCTATGAATTAAGTAAATTTTTTTTACAAATTAAAATCACACTTTGTTAAAAAAAGAAACGTGCAAGATCCATCAGCCAACCTTGACAGTTTTTAAAAAGGTAAAATTAAGTCTTCGAATTCATATCCGAGTATAATTTTCGTTTATCTTACCATCAAACACGAACAATTTATCGATTGTATAATAAAAAGAATAAAAATCATTGAGCAGCTCATTAACCCTCTTTCGTTTCCTACAACAGTGGGTCACGTTTTTCCGCCTCAACTTTTTTGCTGTTCCATGAAAATCTCGGTCAATATTGAAGGTCCTATTGGCAATTAACAACATTAGCATATTTTTCCAAACACATACGAATTAAGTACAATCTCTTGATAGCTACCTTTCCACTGGCAATATATAACTGCAAGCATTCTCTGCATGAGATGGAAAACTCAATAAAACGGATATACAATCGCATCCATTAAGAAAATCACTGTCAACGAATAAAAAACTCTCAAACATCAATCTTGAGGCAGCCACAACTCCCAACCAGGCGCAGACTCCAACTGCACTCCCAATAGTGAAACTTTTCATGGCCATATAAAACATTCGAGGAGCACACGCTGTGCTGCACTGGCAATGTCATCGTCACATAAACTGCATTCACTACTATTTTCACAACAGGTGCAGAGCTGCTTGCAGACGCGGTTTAGTCACACGAGTGGCAGATGCCTCCGCAAAAGGCAATAAGTAAACGATAACGGGTGTCTACCTGCATAACTAGCTACATCTTTTGGTGTAAACAGCAAACCCACGTTCATTCATCCGCATGGTTGCAACTCACAAGTGCCATGGTACATTAAATGTGGAGAGAAAATTCATTGCACCAAGTGTCAAGTGAAATTTGCTAACAACGCCATATGATGATGCACTAAGCCAGTAAATATCTGCACATTGAAGTTGAGGACGCGCCATTGGAGGATGCTTCGGAGTGACGATTTGATGATTTACGGATTTCCTAGAAATATTGGTTCCAGATAATTCACCTGGGGGCCACACTTCCGGACCGCATTAGGAAAAAGTAAAAGTTTTGTACATTTTGTAATTTTTTTCCGCCATGCGATAATTTTATTTGCAAATTATAGTCGTCTGTGTTAGGTTGGCTGCGGTATAAATCATTTTCTTGGGAAAAGTTCCCATAATTTTCACACAATTATGGTATCTAGCTGTGATGACTAGTATCGTTATCGTAAGTCGTAATGAATGTCATGTTTTGTACAGGGGAATTAAAAGAGGCAACTTCAACATGTCACGATCATCAATTTATTGGTCATACATTTTCGAATTAGACATTGAATTTGAAAATTTGTAATACAAGTTGCCGCTAATGGTTATCTTCACAGAAAGATGGTGTTATTGACAGCTGCATGGATACGTCAATAGACTTGTTGATTTGAAGGGAAAATGGCTTTATTCCGGTTGTCATGTCTGTTTTCTTTTTTCTTGTAATTGGTAAAGAAGCCTGGAGTTGAACTCATACATTGTATTTAACTGACAAATTAAAATACTTTAAATACTTTAAATCAACGATTTATATACTATAATACAAAATTGAAAAATACTTGTGATTTCTTATTTTATTTTTCATATACAAATATAATTTTTTGAAAATATAAAAAAACGCTGGGAATAGCGATTGAAATCTCATTTCAAATGCATTTTTAATTTGACATGAACGCAAAAAATGTACGTAATGAGACGGAAGCTTTTACTTTTGTTATTATTTTCGCTCTTCGAATCACACATTTAATAATAAAAACAACTGTCATTTATTAATCTTGACTTCTCAAATAATTTTTTGTCTATATTAACATTATACAAGGCGTTCTTCTTTTTCAGCTCTGCACTAAGCACTGAGCAGTCTGATCGAACAGAGTAAAGTTCTGAGGAGGAATGCTCAGAACTCTGTAATATAATTATCAAACAACTTGAAAAATGAACTATCAGGAGTTGTGCCGGAATTCTCCGGTATTTTACCTTCACCACCAAAGTGACCAATCTTTACTTCCATTTTAATTGTTTTGATGATTCTTTTATATCCCAGTTGTCAAATGTTGTTGTTTAGCATGTTACTTCTTTCACGTTTTAATTTTGTTCTCAGCTCATAGGGAACGATCGGAACATGCTCAGAACGAAAAAAAAGATAGACCAATTTGTTTTTGTGATATTTCAGTCTCTGCTCTAAATAAAAAAATGAAATTTCTAAAGTCAAACAGAAATACTAGGCAACACCAAAACTACACCACATAGCTTTGACATCCAACCCAAAACCAAAACGAATCTCTACACACACTCCACTCATCTGGTTAAGTGAAATCAATTTACAAATTGAAATGCATTTAATGTCTGACAGAATATCAATTCCCGTGGTTTTTAGCCACAAACTTGTGCAATAGCTTTTGTTTCTTGATATATAGCAATCGATATCAATTCTGTGGCAACGCCACACAATCAAAACGCATTTAAAAACCACTCATTACTGACCTAATTTTCAAACGCACAGATCATTACTTGACAGTTGAATGCACCCCACACTTTTGTTCAACTATTTTGATTTGAAACACTTCAACCAATTCCAGAGAGATAAATTGCGGAAAGAGGAAGTCTACCGCCGCCATAATTGAAAAGACCACAAACAATATGGTGCTTCAGTTCATCAATCAGAATCTATTTGGTATATTGTATAGAGTTTTACAAATGCAATTATTTAAAATTCCATTGGGAGAATTGAATCATGATTGGGAATTTTAATTCTGAATGTTTTTACAAGTAGTATGGATAGATGAGAACCATGTAGATGTTTCTCGCTCCTTTTTTTTATTTCTGAGGAAAATTAACTGCAAACCACAAGACGTGTTTGTTTTATTCATCTCTCGATTTCAATGTAAAAATTGGAGATATTTCGCAAATAACGTATGCCAGACGAAAACTTTTCCTTCTCGTTCTTCATAAACGTGATAAATGCGTGGAAGGTTTTGGAGTTTTTAGTGTGAAAAGCCACTTAGTATCCTGGCATGGCGTTCAATTAGTCGACTAAAATTCAGTTACGGCGTCTCTGATCCGTCGATTGGTCTTAAAATTTAGTTGCCTTTATGTTGACATTTAATCAAAAAGTTAGACAAGATTTGTTAACTAATTTTCAATTGACAGCTTCCCCTTTAGAATGTTATGGTGTCAGTTTGTCTTTCAATAGAATCATTTCACACTATAAGTCAATGTATGCATTGAACGTGCCCTATTATGTTGGTTCCTTAATTCGCATGTATGTAGCTGTCATGTTAATCGTATGACTTTAACTAATACATACATTTTTTTTTCATCTCTTCTCTCAAAATTTCCCCCAACAAGAAATGTATGTACCTTCTTAAATGAAAGTCAAGTTCGAAAAAAAAACAACTATAACAATTCGTTTGACAATTTGAAAGAAAGTAATTTTTATTGGAACTTTTATATCTTCAAAGTCACGTTCTTTTCTTTCAGCCATGCTGTTGCTTGGTTTCTTTTCTTCCACAGCGTTTGGAGGGCCTTACCCTAGTATCAACAATATTATTTTGAATGTGAAATGGAATTGATGTTGTTATTTCTACAGAGTCACTAGTCACAGCCGCAATGGCGCAATTCCGTCTAGTTATTGTTGTCGCCATCTTTCGACCGACAATCGTGACAAACATAAAATGGGTAAACGAAATATAATTGTGTTTATGCCGGTTGTCTTTTTGACTTTGACCAGAG